>VZSF01004381.1:728005-763637 GCA_013398295.1 Chionis minor
CGGCCACCTTCCCGCCCCCTCGGCGCCGCATGGCCGCCCCACCCGCCCCATGGCCGTGGCCGAGGAAACGGAGGTAGCGGGGACCCTCCCGCCGGCTCCCCCCCGAGGAAGGGCGGCCTGGGGAGGGCGGCGGGCTTCGGGGCCACCACTCGCCCACCCCTCCGCCAGGCGAGGGGAGGCCTCTCCCGCTCCCCCCTTGCAGCCATTTTGCAAATTAGCCGGCCCTCTCCAGGAAATGGAAGCCACCGACTTCCCACCACCTGGTCTTCACGTGGAGGCACTGGGCGGCCGGCGTTTTGAAGCGGCTGCGGGATGTGGGGTGGCACAAACCCGTCGGCCATTGCCACGTCAGAACCTTCTAGGCCTCTCCTCTGAGGAAAAAGGGCCGCCCCAAGGCCAACGGTGTCCTGGCGGCCCAGCATGGCGGCTTACCTGAGGGAGGGGGCCTGGGCAAAGATGGCGCCAAGCAAGCCAGGCAGCATCTCGACCTCCCACCTGCCTTTATCCGCCATGGCGGCCCAACATCTCCTGCTCGGGGAGTCCCAACTTGAGCAGAAGGTCTCCTCCAACTTGAGGACGTTTTCCCACACCCACTGGGCCACGAGCGAAGACAGACAAGCTCATCACGAGGGGAAGCCCCGCGTTCCACCGGGCACCATGGAGTCCTGAGGAGGCTGGAGCCGGTGTGTGGCAAGGGGCCCTTGGCGCGACGCCATGGCCAGCGCAGAGCAAAGGGCTGTGCTTCTGTGGAGGCCGCTCGTGTGTCGAGTCCAGTTCCTGCAGCTCCGCACTGTGAAGGATTTGTTTCTCCAGGTAAAGTGTTGATCGTCCGCTCGTTATTATCTTTCTTGATATGAAGGAGCGCCATGAGGGTTGGCTCTGACCAGCTCTTCACACCTGGGCTTTTAGCCCCCATGTTCTCCCCCCGTAGCTGCCCTGTGGTAGCCATTCCCCCGCTGTCTGGGAGTGACGCCGGGTGCGGCGCCGCCTGGCTTGGCTGTGGCCGTGGCTTTCGTTCGTCTTCACGGTGGTGGCATTTTTTGTCTCTTGTTTTCAACCCTTTGTGCACCGCTGCACTCCACGTTGACGTGGGGCTTGGCACCGCCCAGGCTGAGCGGCAGGTTGGAGCCGGTCGTTGAGTACAATACAGTAAGTCTCAGCGTGGTTAATAAATGTCGCTGGTATCGATCGCTGAATTCTTTCTGAAATTTCGTTTATGACCAAAAGTCCCAGCACGGTCCAAGTGGGGTGAAGCCAAAGACTCTTCCGACTGAGAGGATTCCGGTTTGAAATATCGATATTGGGTATTTTGAACCTTGTCACCTTTCATCATGAAAGTAGGAAATAACGCATGCACATCCAGCGCTTGATTGACCCCATCTTCTGAACGGTGAATATTACCTCTGGTGATTATGAACTTGCCATCTAACCAGTTTAGTATTGACTTACGGCTCAATAAAAACTATCTTATGGTAGTTTGGAGCTCAAAGATGTTTATGGTTAGTGTGGTCTGCTGGGTGGTGCGATAAAGTTGAATTCCAAAGGACAAGCTACTCTGCTTAAAGAAAATGTTTTTTCATCTTTACTGAAGTAACGGGAGGGGTTTTCTCTGCTTTCCAATTTGCCAGCCATATTTGCATTGTTGGGATTTGATATTTGGAGAGTAAAATGTTGAAAGGATTAAGAAATACTGTAAACTACCCATGCCTTTAGTGATTTCAGTAATGAGTGCAGAAAAATTTCTTAATTCCCAAGAAATGCATTATTTAATAATGAAACCCCATGGTTTCTTCTTGATAAATCAATTATTTTGTCTTATTGTAAAGTGACTTTTATTGTTTACAGTAGTGAATCAGCTCTTTGGAGTGCTCATTGAGCCGAATATTCCATTGATAAGTAGACATTTTAATACACTTCTCTTCAAAGTCTGCTTTGTTGCACCTATTACTTTGCTGCTTTCCACAGCAGTAAACAAAATGGCAGTCAAACCCAGTGAGACATTTTTGCGATGCATTCTAAAATATTCCTTTCTTCACAGTATCAACTCTTTCCAAAGGTGTCTTGAATGAATTAAAAAATGTCCCTTCTCAAGTTGTAGAAGAATATATGTCTTTTCTTTCCAGTCAGGTGTAATGATCAGATTGCTCTTTCTGTGTTTGGCTGTTACTCTGCTCTCAGGCAGCTTAAATTAGAACAACCCACCCTGTACCATATTGGAAGAAATCTCCATGACCTGGTCTCTATTTTAGAAAATTTCGTTTAAATTTTACGATGTTTAGATCCCATTACCTCTGGCAATATTGTTGCCGTAAGATTTACAAACCAAACAAATATTAGTTTGGAAGTTTTGAAGGGTTGAATGCTTTAGTGAATACTTTGAAGAGGGGAAACAGCTTTTTCCTGATTACTCATTCCTTGTTTTAGAGTACACAGTCCCTTGGGATGCAGGGGTCTGTGAGCCAATAGTGAGGAGCAGAAAGAGCACTTTTGTGATTGTCAAACCCAGGAAAAGTTGATTGTGGTTTCAGTGTATTTCCCTGTCATTTAGCAGAAAACAAGGTTTTAAGTTTTAAAAAATCCAAGTGACCTTCATTTGCCCAGCAGGTCTCTATTGTAACTAGTCAAGTCACATGGTATACCTCCGAGCCTTTTGGAAAAAGTAGAAATATTTAGACTTATTACCATTTTTTTTAAGAGTTTCTGATAACAAATTTTCTGGAAATCCATATTTTCCAATTTTAATTGCCTTTAAATGGAAATATCTTTACTCTGAAATGAAATTGCTGCAAAATCCAGATTTTCGTACAAATTACAAACTCTAAGCTGAATGTTTTTGCTAAATATGTGATTATTCATTACTCTTATTGTTTCGCCGCCTTCTCCTATTTCCCATCCCAAGAGAGCAATGCAAGCAAGGGAGGCATTCCAAGTACGATACGTCACATTTGAACACTTCTTTTGGTTTGGAGGATGCTCTGGTTTCCACTACTTTAATTACAGGAATTATCTCTCAGACTGAATAAACTTAAGCCCAAAACTATTATATTTCAGGAAGCTAAAATACTGTTGTCATAGCTGTGCCATTGATTTGTTATTGATTGTTTAGTCAGTCTGTCCAGTGCTATGCAAATACTGTAGATACTGCACAGTCAATAATGCAATTCCCCCAAGGAGCGTACAGCCGAATTTTGGCAGCAAGCTCTATGAAAAGTCGCTGTAAAGGACTGCATTGTCTCCTGAAGAGGAAGCTGAATGATGGGTGAGAATAATTTGGGAAATGGAGAAATTGAGAGCATTCCTGTACTAACGTACAAAAATTAAATGAGAAAAGGGTGAAAATAAGGCAAGAGTGAGAGGAAGGAGAGAAGGACAAGGAACCGAAGGTGAATGCAAGGAGAAAGCTATGCAAAGCCTTGGCTGTGAGGAAATGGGAAGCAAAAGGGAATATTTTAGCAGCAGTAACTGGAAGTGAAAGCAGGGAACAAGGTAACAAGATGTCTATCTCTAAGCGAAGAAGGGAGGATGACCATAAGATGGAAAAAGTCAGTGAGGGTGAAAATGAAAGACAATGTTTTAGTGAGTTCATAAAGGAAGAGTTGGCAGGAAATGGTGAGTAGCTACAGCAGGAAGAGGAGAGTCACTTATGACGCCACTGTTCTGGCTGGTGAGAGGCAGGGTAATGGATTTCCTAGGGCTTGGTACCGCGACGGCTGTATATGCACCCCTTAGACCTCAGAGAATGCTAAAATACCCCAGAAGCTTGCCAGAAAAATTATCCAAGATAGGAAGTCAAATAGGAGTTGCGAAACAGGAGGACGATGTCCTTAGCATACATATAGCATCTAAAAATTAGAGAATAGATGAACATGAAAGGAAAATAGGAAGGTACCATTTTTTTGGAATAATTGATTTACATTATCTTGTGACAAGAAGAAGTAGACTTGGGGAAAGCCCGGTATACTTTGCCCTGTGCTCTGCTGTCTTTGAAAGCAAACAAATAGTTGTGATTGCTTCTGATGCTAGATCAATGTCTTCCTCCAAGCCCTTCTTTGGATCTTTTAGCATGCAATTACTTGTCATCAAGAGGAAGCATTTGAAATAGACTCTGAAGTATCAGAGTATAATGAAGCAAACAATAACATTTTATTTGTTGGTGTATGGCATATGCCATGGCATAGAACTTTTCTAGGGTTGAGAGTATATTTTAATGGCAGCTGTTTTGAAAACCATCTTTACTTCTTATACCTCTATGGTTCTGCTCTGTTCTATTAAGTATGGCAAATGCAGTTTTGCCTTGTTTTGGGAAGGGGAAAAATGGAACTTTGACCACGGATACATGAAAAAATGGCTGCCAGCTAAGATATATGGAAGTAGATGTTAATAGAGTGATACTTCATATGGGAATCCAGATGATGCAGTTGTATGTACTTGTCACGATCCATCTCGACTTAGAAAACAAGGACGTCCCGTTGCTTAGCGCATACTGGCTTGTCCGTTACTTTCAATGGGAAATACTTCACATTAAGTGTAACGTGTGCCCTGATTCTGGGAGCTGATTCATGTGGTCTGTTGATTTTAAGAGATCTCCGCGCAAGTATGAGAATCAGTTCTTTGCAGTCATTTTAACAGACTGACATCATGGGAAAAAGAGAGATGGAGAAAAAACTGCTGTAAAAATTAAAGCGTGGATTGATGTTCTCACAGGAGAAGGAAACAGAGATCATATACACCATTGCAAGAAAAAAAGGTGTGTACAGAAATTACACTGCTAGAGGAGATTTTGCAGTCAAAACAGTATTTCCCTGAACCAGTTGTCATGGTTTCAGTTGGGATAGAGTTAACTTTTTTACTAGCGGCTGGTACGGTGCTGTGTTTTGGGTTTGGGATGGGAGGTAGTGTTGATAGCCCACTGGTGGTTTTGGTTGTTGCCAAGCAGTCAAGGCCCATTCTGCTCCTCAGATCACCCTGCTGGCGAATAGGCGGGGGGTTCACAAGAAGTTGGAAGGGGACACAGCTGGGACGGCTGCCCCCAACTCACCAAAGGGATATTCCATACCATGTGATGTCAAGCTCAGTATATAAAGTTGGGGGAGAGGAAGGAAGTGGGAGGACGTTCAAGGGTATGGCATTTGTCTTCCCAAGTAACCGTTACGTGTGATGGAGCCCTGCTTTCCTGGAAATGGCTGAATGCCTGCCTGCTGATGGGAAGTAAAGAATGGATTCCTTCTTTTGCTTTGCTTCCGTGCGCAGCTTTTGCTTTCCTTATTAACTTAAACTTAACCATCTTTATTTCAACCCATGAGTTTTTTCTCACTTTTACTCTTCCAATTCTCTCCCTGATCCCAACTGGGAAGGGCATACGAGCGGCTGCTTGATCCTAGTTGCTACCTGGGGTTAAACCATGACACCAGTGCATGCGGTGTTCCGTAACAGCAGTCCCTGAGAAAAGCTGGTAATGAGTAAGACGTTGTATCAGATAGAAGTGGCTCAGTATTGGTTTCTGCTGTGAGTCAGCAAAGGTACGTTTTTCATGAATTACTATCACAGCCACACAACAGCCATTGTCGAAGATGCTTTACTGGGACACATGGTTGTTCTGGAGTATAAATGATTACGTAGGGCCTCATTTTAAAAGATGTGGAAATGAGTGGAAGTATTCTTTTAACCTCTGTGAATTTAGGTGCCTTCCACGCCTGTTCGTCTCTCCTTTTTCTGGTTCCTCTTGCTCTACAGTTGTATCATTTGCCATCTTATTTTATGAAACTAGAACCATGTCCGGCCACAAGGATTGAAGCTAATCCTTGTTGCGTCTTTTCTTATGTTGAAAATTAAGATAGCTTTGTCTTTGTCTGAACACATTGATTCTTTTGCCAGTGCCTCCCAATGACACCAAAAATAATATCTTTCCGTATTCTGCTCTCTCCTGTTTGCAAATGCCGTTTTTCCACCTGACATGTTGTCATAGATAATAGAAAGGTGCCAAAACATTCCTGTTGAAAGATTTGCTAACTTTCCGACTAAAGCAAAAAAAATGTGAACGTGTAGATCATGTAGAAATAAATTTCACATGGGAACTCTTGTGTGTACAGAGCTTTCAAAATTGATGGCTCAACAGTTGGATTTTCAACAGATTTAGGAAATCATGATATACATCAAGCAGGAACAAATGGCATACATGACTCTCATATCCCTGCATATCCTGAACATCAGGTAAGAGTCCAGTATTAGAGACTTTGGTTTATGGCCTTATTTTTTGTGTAGGTAGAAATAGAAGTGTGAAGTGGGTAGCTCAAGTGGTTTCTTCTGTTAAGCAACAAACGATGGTGTGTAAACACGTAAGAATGTTGTAAGTTGTAATGCAGCGTGGGATTTGCAACTTGCGCAGTGCCAATTAAAGGAAGTCGGGATAAGTTTTGTTAGTATTGTCTGGACAAGATGTTTTAGAATCGTTATAAAGAATCCATACGTAGCAAGATGATAGAAAACACTGTTAGATTTAGCTGACTGAAACATTCTCTTAAGGGAAGACATCTGACAAATTCAGTACGGTTTACACATAGAATATATGTAATATTCAGAGTGACCACAGTGTATTACAGCACGTGAGTAAGCGAATGGATTTTTCCCCTGAAACTTAGCTCTATAAAAATTGCACTGAACTAGCAATACCTACTAATACACACATATGCAGGGGTTTAACATCTAGGTGTATATTTTTATATGTTAAGCAATACTGTGTTTTGTGACTTTTAATCACGCACTCAGCTTGTATCTCTGTATTTGCCACTCTCAAAACATCCTGCATGTAGCTAGGCTACTCCTGAGGCTCACACAACAAAACGTAGTATCACTGCATGATGATAACAATAACTCTGAAACTATGCAAAGACACATAACACTGCAGAAAAAGAAAAGAATAGGTCCTTACTAATGAGAGACAATGTGAAGCCTGATCCGTTTATGAAAAGGATTGCATAATGTCAATACATGTGAGGATGGAGAGCCTGAAGCCAGGAGGTGCCTCCAACTTTGTTTTTTCTGGGCTTACAAGCAAAAACTCCGTAATACACTGAAAATGTTTAAAGGATACATACAATTATTAGAAAAGCATGGAATAGTGATGGTTGGAGAAGCCTGCTGTAGATTGTCTAGGCCAACTATGCAGCTCAAAACAGTCATCTAGGGCACGTTTGCTCATGACCATCTCCAGTTGGGTTTTGAGTAGCCCCAAAGATTCCACAACTTCTTGAGCAACTTATTCCAGTGTTGTACCATCCTCAAAGAAATTTTTCTTATGTTTAAATAGATATTTAAATTAAATTTCATAAAGCTAAATTTGATCAGTCTATTTTTTATGAGATTTTCAAAATACTTACTAGAAGTGTATTAACATCTTGAACATGATGATCTGAAAACTGAAATCTATCACGACTTGATTATTCTCAAGATCATGTCAAGTTGCATAGTCAGGGATGAAATCCATATCCCAGCTCTCAGGCCCTCTCTCCAGCAATTGATTGGATTATTTGTGGCATCGTTTCTGATTACGTTCTTTAAGGAGAGACTTCTTTTTTCATTTACAGGATTCTTGGGCCCTGGGAAATTGTGCTACACTCAAGAAAGTGCATATATGTTGTATTTGAATGTCGTACCGCAGCTCAAAATAGTATTATGAGCTAGTGAAGGATTAACTGCTCTTTGCCTGGAAATTTTAAAACAAAGAGCTTTTATATCTTGGCAAAATGGGAAAAGCTTATTGTAGTCCAGGGAGAAGTAGCATTAATTTTGTCTAATTTTAATTGAGAAATTCTTTCTATGCCTAGTTAGCTGGAGTTACAAATGGCACATTTTTAAAACGATGTATGTATTTACAGGGTGGGGGGTTGTTTAGGAGCATGGAAGCTAAGTTTTGAAGGAATATTTTTCTTTTTCTATTTTGCTAAGATGTTTTATGTTTTGAAATAATCTATGTTGTATGGCGCCTTATCGTACAGTCTGCACTTTAAAAAGATGTAAATATATCATGCATGTTAATTATTTTTATTATAGATGCCTTTAAATACAAGGTAGTGGAACTCTCCATTTACATACAGTGATTATTGCTGGGTTTGGTAATGTCTCTAAGAAGAGAATTATACCCACTGTGAATGAATATGCAACAGGCTCTACGTTACAGTACATACTTAACTATCCTAATCCTTAGGACTGCTTTTTAGGCTAAGGGCTATAAACTAGGCCTTATGGGACCTAGTATTTGCATTGCATTTGTTTGTGGGATAAGTATGCTTCAAAAGCATACTTATGCAGTTTTGGACAAAGAACTTGCAAAATGATAATATCTTGTTCTCAGACATAATTCTGGGGTTTTTTATACTCTAATTTTTATTTTTAGACATGAAACATTCTCAACCTTAGAATTGCCAAGAATTTAACTCTGCTTAGTTTTTACATCAGAATGACTTTAAAAAATTTTAAATTTATTTGCAATACTGATTTACAAATAATGAACCGTTTAACTTTTCTTTAGTGTCTCTAACAGAGTGTGTCAGTGTAGATGAGATGGCAGCCAGCCCACTTGCGGTAGGCATGGACTGGTCCACAGTCTCCTTAACAGGGCTTTCTTAAACCAAAATGAACTGACTTAGAGTTAAAAGAAGTAAATGAAAAAGCCTAGTTTTAATTTGAAAGACTAATCCATTTATCCATGTGAATCAAGAGTAATTCTTGAAAAATCATGGAAGGTAAAACCTGAGTAGAGATGAGAATGAGGTCTGTACCTTTACGCTCAACCACAGATTTCCTACACGGTCTGGTTGGAGCAAAGCAAGTTGGAGAATATTAAAAGCCGGAACCCGAAAGCTGGACTTTAACTGAATTTAAAGTAATGACTTCAGTATAGCAAGAGCAATTCACCTTCCCTGAAATTCTGGCCTGGAGTCTTTAACTGGAGGTAAATCACATATTGGTAGGAACCAAAGGACTTGCTCCCAGCTCACCTCTCACCACTTACTCTTACCCTGTGTTATTTTAGTTCAATAATAGTGCATTAATTTTACTTCTTCAGCTGCTCTCTTGGCAGCGTGTTACTTCTGGTTCAGAGTTTCCTGAAAGCAGAAGTTGTGTTTTTGTTTGAGCCTGGCATTCTGGTCAGTTGTAGTTGTAATTCTCATTGACTTGTATTACTGTGTGTTCCCTCTCTTGTGAAACAGACAAACCAAATAAGCCTATCCAAACTTACTGTGTGGAAGGAAGAGCTGAGTTTTGTTTATTTGTGAGCTCATGCAACATATTGTTTTTAAGTATATGATGCAGATAATTTTTCATACAAGACATAGTGCAGAATATTGGTACTGATTCCATCGGATGACAACCTTGGCTTGTTTTTTGTTATCTTGAACAGCCTCTCTGTTACACTTTTTTGTACACAAACCACTCCATTCTCATTCTAAGCCTGGGTAATGAAACACATAATTTTGTGTTCTAGTTTTAATAATGTAGTTTCAGAGCTTGTTTCAACTAAGTATCCCTGTGAAAATTGCTACCCAATTTCTTATCACTGTTTTTGTTCATTTTTCCTCTCTAACGGAGAAATCTTTGACACCCTGTTAGTCCCCTGAACTGCATTTGCGTTCTGTTCGGGCAATAAGGGTAGATGTCCTCAGTGAGCACCTGGCCTCCCTGAGGCTAGTGCAAGTCTTAAATTGACTGTACTTAGAGACTGGGACCTCGCACCTGCTGTCACTGTGCTATGTAAGGATAATTTCTTACCCTTTCAGCCTAGTTGAGGCAAAGCGGTACAGTGTGCCTACGCGCTGAGGGGTACGCTGTGATAGCAGTTGGGCCATTAGCTGGCTGGGGGACTGAGAACCTCATGGAAGAGGGGGCTGAGGGACAAAGGTTTGTTTAGTCCAGAGAAGAGAAGCCTGAGGTGGATCTAATAGTGGTCCTAAGAGGTGGTAATAGGGAGGACGTGCCAGACTCTTCTGAGAGATGCACAGCGAAAGGATGAGGGGCAATGGTGGCAAGTTGCAAAAGGGAAACTTTGACTGGCCAGAAGGAAAAAAGAAATCCCAATGAGCGAGGTTAAGCGCTGAAACAGAAACCTGGAGAGTTTGTGGAATGTCCGTCTTCAGACATTTTCAAGACAATTAGACAAGGCCCTGGGTTGCCATATCTAACTCTGAAATTAGCCCTTCTTTGAGAAAGTGGTTGGACTAGATGACCTCCAGAGGTCCTTTTCATGCTCAGCTGTTCTGTGATTCAATGAAAGCCGAGGGAAAGAGCTGAGATTTTTCTGCTGGATCTGTAACTGCCGTTCTAAGGATTTTACTCCTTGAAATTGCAACTGTTAACATCATGTCAGTACATAGTTATACGAAATAAAAGTGTTCAAATTACCTTGTGTGGGTGGAGGTAATCTGTGCCGCCTTGAACTGCAAATAGTAATTAAAAAGGGTGGTAGCAGAATGTATCCTGTGCTAGAGCTCCTGTTATCTGCATTGCTGTATGCTCTTTCTTCACTGCCTTGTGTACAAGTACCAGCGCAGCTTCAGCTGAAGGAAGGCAGGAAGCAAGTAAGCTTCTGAGACAATCGTGAACTGCCTGTGGTTGTTGTGATACCAATGTACTACTCAAATGCGATTTGCAGCTAGTAGAACACACCTGCAGTTGGGCATTTATCATTTCTAATAGGACAGAGTCTGTTTTCTACATCTTTGTGTTCGTTCATATGCCTTTATATTTAGCTTTCAGCCTATTTCAAAATCTGACTCTTGAACTTTTCCGGAACGTTAGCAATACAAGCCTGTTACAGGGCAACGTAAGCCAAGAACATGATCGTCTGATGGCTACTTGATGATTCTCGTGTGTACCTGCCAACGTTTGACATCCAGAAAGTGGTACAGTTGGCTAATGTTCTGCCTTAGCAATCTTGGCACTGTTTGGGTAGCAGCGGCTGCGATCTGAACTGGAGTTCTTGGAGGGTTCAACCCTCGGTATGCCTGTTACAAGAGATACTTGCCTTGGGTGCTCAAAGCAGCGCAGCCAGCACTTGAACTGAGCTGTCCTTACTGTCCCTCACAGCCAGGACCATACTGTGTGCCACCTTCCCATGCGTCTGCGCAAGGGCAGATGCCAAGAGCCAGGACTGATTCAGCCATACCTATGGCAAAGATGCTGCTTTGCTTCTGGCTCGGGGCCATAGCTGTGCATAGCATCCAGCAGCAGTGGCCAAAACATGGTTGTCTCTTCGTGCATATACTGTCTGCCCCAAACCACCTCCTCTCCTGTCCACAAGTATCGTCCCCTTTGCTGCCCTGTCTGACAATCCTGCCCTGAGCCACCCGTGATGTCTCACCATGGCCAGCAGCACGGGCGGGTGTGGTGCTGGCTGCTGGGATGTACTTCTTGGAGGTCACGGACAAGCTGGGCCATGGACTCCACGTAACTTATGTGATTGCTTCAGTGGTTCTGGTGTCACACGGTGGTGACCGCAGCAGAGACAGAACTGCCCTTGCCTCCTCCTGCTCCTCCTGATGCAGCCAGTTGTGCGCAGTAGCTGCCTCCTTACCGACACTATCCATGCAATCAATCGAAAGACTGAAAAAGCAGTTAACGTGGAGGAAGGCTCATAAAAAACGTAATCTGCTCCCAACTAGAAAAGGAAAATATGCCTGTGAAATACGTTTGGAGACTTGAGTTTCAGGTCTAAATGAACTGTTACCCATGTCACAAAACCAGCCACTTTTTCTGGCAGTCTCAAAAGACTAATACTAGTGGATATAAAAACAGAACTTCGCTGTCATCTTAAGTGGTGGTCTGCTTAGCCCAAAGGTTATGTGTATCAGCTGTCTACTCTTGAGAAATCCATGAATATGCCTCAGTCCTGATGGTTGTTAGCTGTCACCTTTCTGGGACAGTAAAATTCCAGACAGGGCAAATCTTCCCCCTTCTTTCACCAGATTATTAGGGTAGAAGTAACTCAGTTCATGAGCTGGCTTTACCAGAACACTGAGAACATGCTGCTGACTTTAACAGCATTGGAACATGGCATCCTTATTGCCACTTGGCAGTTAGAGTTCTACAAAAACGTAGGGAGAAGGATTAATTTCAGATGTAGTAGATATATTGAGCTGTCCCCTTTCAGGAAGTCCAAAGCAAATGATACTCTTTTTCTATATAGTATCTCATGAGTGAAGGCAGAGTGGAGGAAATTTCGAATATGGACAGAGAACATGTAAAGTTACAAAAAGAAACTGTATTTCTTGTCAGAGGACAGAGACTACAGATATCAGGAGCTACTGAGTAATCACTGTTGGGGCCTACAGCAAAATTGAGCTATAACAGATAAAGCTTCTCTTGATCTCTAAATCAAATGACTAATCAGCTACATTAGCAGCTGCTCCTTTGACCTGTGATTGGTTTTGAAAGCTATGCAAGACCTGGTGGCCTTAAAGGCTTTTGGTATATACTCTCAGCTCTCTTTTCAGTAGAAATGACTCTTTTTCTATTTTGTTATTAAGAGGTAGTTTATTGCTGCGGATCTCAGAACTGCCCAAGGAGGGAAGAAAAGTGGGTATACGTTGCAGGGATGTACCAACCTTATCCTTCACTTAGGTTAGCCTCTGGAATGTAATATTGAAGCAACAAGTCCCTTGCTAGGTAAGATGTATTGCTGTTGTCCTGCTGTGGTGTCTTCAGAATGTATTTTTTAAAGTTAGGCTGAACCGCAGCAGTGACACATTGTAGTTGATAAAGTTAGATATAAAGGATTAATTTTCTAGTTTATGTGTCTTTCTTTGTGTATGTCCATGATAGATGACATGGCAAGAGAGTTCCAACTGCACTCTGAATACTAAATTGTTCATAAATGCCATTGATGAGTGTTCACCTTTCAGGTTCGCAAATGCACTGATTCCCTTGATCTCACTGTCTTTCTCCAAAGCTTCTCAGCAGTGGACTTAGATGAGAAATGGTGGAACAGTGCTGAGGCTCCTCTCCTTGCTCTGGGGCATCAGATGTATTCACTATATAGGAAGGAGATGTGGTGCTTTTCTGATCTATCATCCTCAAGTTCATTTCCAGAGAGAAATTCAGGGTAAAATTTATGAGGAAATTTATTAGGAAGAATAATAAAAACAAACACCCTAACCCAGAGAAATAAAAAATAGAAAAGATGTAGAATTAGAATTACTTCTCTCAGATCAACACTGGTTTGTTCATCCAGTGCTTTGTGTTGCTAAGTTTCAGACATTGCCTGTTTTTCAGTTTACAGGCTCTAACAAATACCATTATTAAGGAGCCTTTTTCTAGTACTCAATCTAATGTTCCTTGTGTGTTTTTTTGCATCAAAATCAACATTGACTCACCAAATGTGATTATATACTCTGTTTTTTCCCATCACTGATGCTGTATTTTTCCCTCTTCTTTTCCTAGAAGTATGTTTATTTTATGTTTATCATGAAGTCCATGGGTGATATGATTACACCAATTGTTGTGTAATATGTTGTTGTATAGACATATGTCCCATTACTTCTGTTGTGTAGACTGTCACTAAACTTTTAAAACCTATCCCCCGCCATTGGACTTGGTTAAAAGCCTTTTGAGAGCTTCTGGAAAATTCAGGTTGCTTTCAGTGGCTTTTCATTGAACATTTAAGAGCTCTTCTTGATGTTTTTTGGTTTTGTTCTTAGATCAAATACTTCAGGAGTTATCAGTTCCAAAAGTGCCTGTGAAATAAAAAATCTAAGCTTGCACCAGTGTAGTCTTCCTTCTGTTCCCTGGTGGTGGCAAGCTCCAAAAACAGGTGCATCTGCAAGACTTCTTGTTTGCCCTTTTCTTAATTGGAATTATCGATAAATGGTCAATGGTTGGGGTTAGGGAAGAGTGGTGTGGCAGCTCTAGGTTAGTCATGGGTCCCCAGTAGGTTTCAGGAGTTCCCAGTGTGTCATGTGTCTTTACTTTTGCAGCGATGCAGCCCTGGCCCTTCGGGATACCCATGGACAGTTAATTTTTGCTGTGCTTCTGAAGCTCCTTCGGGGAGTGAAGGACCTATTTTAGGATAAGGAACTAAAAAAGACTCGGTGTGTTCGGCATAGGAGGAGAAAAACTGAGAGACAATATGAATACATGAGGGAATAAATACAAGACATGGAAAAGAGCTATTTAAGCTAAAGGGCAGTATTTGCTTATGAAAAAAAAGGGGTCTAAACTGGCTGTGAACATATTCTGGCTGGAAATCAGAAGAAGGGTTTTTTAATTATATGAGGTTCTGGAATAGCCTACAAATGAGGGAGTGGGTTCAAAAAAAGAAGAGCTGCTTTTAAGGTGGAGCTCAATACTTTTATGAAAAGGATTATATAACGTGGTGCCTACGGACTGCATCCGATGACTCAGGAGATCCCTTCCAGTCCTACGTTCCTAAATTTTCCTGAGCAATTCAAATGAAAGATGAAAATGCCAATTTTAAACAATTTGTAACGGCTCAGCCTGAGTATGATTCAATGGGATAAAGAAGAGGCACTTTTTTAGCTTAAGGGCGTTCTGCCTTCTGCATTTCAAAGGCCTGTGGCAACCATGGTAGCTTGTTAAAATAGCCATAAGAAGCTTTTTAAGATACAAGGTTTTAGACATTATAAATCTGGGACCTGCCAATAGCAATAATGTTTAATGTCTTTTTAAAACTTTCTGAATCCTTCCCCCTAATGTAAGGGAAGAAGGGGAGAGGAGGAAGAACAAGCTCCATTTTCATCAGGTGTAGAGGGAAGGATTGGTATTATCCATTTAGGGGAAAATTGTGCTAATGTGCGTTACCTGTGGGCCAAGACTGGTCTGTAGCAATTACTTGTGCAGTGCACAAGAATTGTGGACACACGTAACCAGACAAGAAGTTATAAGAGGTGTTCTTCAGTAACTTGTTGCTTCATATACGCTTCATATATTTTACAGAGAAATTTTGTTATGTTTACTAGGTCCGGACCGTTGGTTCAGTAACTAAATTCTCCATGCCCATTCCACAAACTTCCTTTATTGACACACGCAGCTAGTAACTGATTGGAAATGCTGTAGATCTCTATAGTAAGGCTGCAAAAACAGGGAGACAATAAGATATGTATTAAACCACGTTCTCGTTTGCAAGCTTTTCGTCCAGCGCGTGGGATTTTCTTGTGCACTAGGCTCACCAGAAACTCTTGCTTTGCCCTAGATTAATCCCTACCAGCAGAATACAAATTACTTTATACTTGTGGATTAAGAGTCAGTTAATGAGGACAGTTGGTATTGCCTCTTCAGTTTGGCTGAATTTCTTACGAGCCAAAAGCCTCTCCAAGTTTGCAGTTCTCACCTGCAATCTTAGCAGCAAAACCTATCTGAGAAATAACTAATCAGTGCATTTTCTTCCTGGCCTAATTGCATTTCTCATGAATCAGCAAAACCCACTCTGGGACTTCAGCAGCTATTTCTGGGCCCCTGAAGGGAGGTGGGGATTGCAGGAAGCTTGCAGCATTGCTCTGCTACTGCTAGCAAATTTATCAGTGTCAATGGTTTCCAGACTCTTAGTCTGACCATTAAAACTAGTCGTTGCAAGTAGGACATTTTTCATCAAAACTTTTTCTTTTTTGCTGGAAAGAAAATGGCTTTTCAATTAAATAGCACTTTTGGGACGGAAGAAAAACTTTTGTTGGTACATTTATTTCTTAAAATCTGAAAATGTACAAATGTTCTCAATTCTGATAATCAAAACCATGTTTTATATAGAACCCCTACCCAAATTTAATAAAATATTTTTGTCTCTGATTAAAGCTTTCCATGAAAAAAAAAAGAAAAAGGCTTCCCAGCTGCCTCTGTTCTATACTGTTTGGGTTTTCACAGGTGGAGTTTGTCTGGGAGAATTTTGAATCCCTTACAGCTGCAATAAATAGGGTAAAAAGTACTTGCAATACTTGCTGAGTGTCTATTCTTGCCCAGTGTTAGCCAACACTTACAAAGTCGCATTTCAAAAAGAGCAATAGAAATTTAATGTTTCTGTTGTTCTGTAGTGTAGTACTGGCATTTTCTGTAGTGAAAAGGTTACCTTTTTTGTATGCTATGTTTCTGTGTGGAGAATATTCCAATTTTCAGCTAAAATGTGCTGAAAGAACTCTGGCTTGTCTTTTAACATCCATTACTAAATATTTGAATTCTCCAAAGCACAGGAGGATACTTTATGCTGCTAATGACTGACTGACCCTTGTATTAACACCACTTCGAAGATAGTTCAGTGGCTTACCTCTTTAGCAAAATTAATAAATTCAGGGGTTCCATTAATAAGTATTTTGATTCCTAGTTCTGTTTTAAAACGTAATTATACGTTACTCATAATGTTGCTTTTACTCTACTGTATTCTGTGTCCTCCTTCCAAAGCTGGCCTGTGATGTAGTTGCATTTGCTTTCTTTTATCCCTAAAGCCACATCTTGAAATCAGTGGGGCCACATCGTTGCAACAGAAAAGTATTTGGCACTGCATTGTCTGAGAGTCTCGTCTCTCCACGCATTGTTCTTATTGTAACTGGAAACCATATGGCCTGTTACTTCTGTTGTGAAAATATCAAGTAAGATGTAGAACGTCAACTGCAGTTGTTGGGGGAGAGCGTAATGGCCAGGGAAGCCTCTGGAATAAATGCTGGAACCCGAAGAACCGTTCTTCACATCGCTTGCTCCAGCTTTCCAAGTGGTGGTAAAATTCTGAGACCAAATACATGATAGATACGGGTTGATTCCTGATACAAAACGTAACACTTTCTAAAACTGTGAAATTTATCTCACCTTTTCTGGTTTAGAAGACTGTTATTTGAGGGTATGCTGAACACCTTTCCTTTTTTTTTTCCCTGCTAGCAAGTAAATCTCTCAGTGAGCTTTCAGGCAGGTAAGAAGGTAGTTATGCACTTAAATATTGTCATTATTTTTATGTGAGTAGTACCAGGATAGAAAATTTCAAGTCACTTGCAGGTACTCAAGCAAAACAATTTCTGTCAGACCTTTCTTTCATGCGACTAACCGGAAACAGTCATGAGTCAGCAGTGCATCCTGAATGAGTCAGCAGTTTGTCTGATTAGGGCTATTCTAGCATAACTGGTGCAATTAAAAAGAAAAGGCAGAAGAAATGAAAGCATGACTTCATTACGAGCACCCGTTTCCTCAGTGCAGCCAAAATGTCATCCATAAGTATTTACATCCTCTGCATTGACAAAATACCGAGAGGAATTGGTTATTTGGATGTTTCCAGCTCCGATCTCACCGCACTGAATCTTTGATTGCAGTCTGCTGTTGCATAGCTCCAGCGATGCTTCCTGCAGCACCCATTTCTGCCAAGCAGCTCAAGCCGGGTCACACACAGTTGCTCACAAACAAATATCAGTCGTGTATTTGTGAGCATCGTCGTTCATTTGTCCGCACGAGGCGGCAAGGCTTGTGCACCAAATGGATTTCATGCCTGTCAGTTTAATCAATTGCGTGTGGAGGCTCCGGCGCTCCTAGCTCGAAGTGATTTGGGTACGAGCTGTGTGCGTACCGGAATGTATTTGTATGTGGTGTATACAGTCCAGCTATGGACTAGTTGGCAGTTCAAAACTGATTTCATGACTGTATTTTAGTCATTGGTTCCAACAAAGACATGATTTCTTTTATTTGTATCCTCGTATTTTCTATTTAGGGTTACTTCTCATTCCACAGGCTAAACCAATGATTCTGATCCATGGTGCCTCTTCCCTTCTGTGCTTGCTGCGATACTTGGCATCCCACATCACAAACACTTGCTCTGGAAGCTGTAACGATGTCACAGGAAAGGCCAACTGCATTAATCTGTTATGGAACAGAGTTTTTGTTTACATCCACGCCTTTTCATTTTAAAGGTCACATGATGACATCAAAGATCAATAAATGGTTAATGTGTTATATTTCCATGGTGAGGAAAGAGCGGATTAAGAACTGCTATAAAAAGCAATTGTACTTTTTCAGTGGTTACAGCTTTGCATTTTGACTTGGGGTGTTATTTATGCAATTGCCATATTCCCATGACTCCATCATAAATGAGTTGTGAAATTCAATAGTGTATCCTGGCCAGGTAAATAAACGGGGATGAAATATTATAATGGGTTTCACATTTTGTATCCTATTTATGTGTTTTATCTCAGATAAATAGACTCAATAAATGTTACAGTATATGCACTTGTGCCACAAATATTACATTTGATTCCTAATGGGTCATGAAGTACCTTTTGCAAACCTTCAAGGAAATGTCAGTCTGTTCTATTGAAAATGTATTTCAGCACTAAATTTACTTTAAGTTCAGCAGGGCAAAATACTATACTCCTGTCTTACGTTTCTAAACTATGTAGATAGAAAAATTGATGGTTTGGGTTTGATCTGCCTCTTGGTTACAAAGATCTTCATTCTACTGAAGCAGCATGGTACAAGCTGGATTCTTTGCATCCTGTTGTGTTTTAATGTGTTCAGTATTATATTAACATAAGAATAATAATATCAAATCCTATTATAAGCTACACGAATTTTATTATTTGAACATATAAACCAAAAGCAATTTACAATATTGCATCAGAGTAAGTCTAAATTATGTTACGGAGGTCTGTATTATATAGAATGATCCTCTGTTGTGTTTAACACAGTTTGACCTTAAGTGATATGACTGATGGTATGAACTGAGATGATGATGCTAAAATAGAGGATAGCTGCAGCATCAGCTATAGTCTTGTGACTTTTGATCACTTGAGTGACAGCTCAGTTAAAACTTTGTGTTAATGAGAGGAATCTTTAGCTAAAGTAGGTTTAGATCAATTATCTGGCCATAGTCACAATGTCAACTTGGGAAGTTACAGAAAAGCTGAAAATCTAACTTTGTAAAGTAATATTCCATAACTGATAACTTTGAAATAAGCTTGTTTCGTCTAAGATCAGAGTTTTATAGAGGTGGTGCATGAAAAGAGAAGAGCTATTTATTCTAAGTAGAATATGGCACATATTGATATAGCCAAATGTAGAGTTGCGTCTAGATGATAGTGTTAGTTCCACATTTATTTTAGTATTGAGGATGATGCAGTCCCAGATGATTCCATTTATGTATAATGGGAAGTTCTTGTATGTTGCAGAGACAAGGCTAATTTATCATTTCTCTTAGTTGTTCCATACAGGCTAGTACAAGAATAACTAGTTAATGGTTGCAAGATGTCAGTAAATCTTGGCCGCAGAATATTAGGAATGTAGAATCTAAGTTAATTAAGATTCATCATATTTATATTATTTGATAGATGTTGCTGAGGATTACCTGCGCATTATAGCTATGATTTTTGAATCGTTTCTGATCATCATCATAAATCTTTGACCTAAAGAAAACTGATGGCTAAAATGGCAGTGTAATGAAGCTGGAGCGGAAGTCTTCATCTGCACTCCATCCAGAATTCCAGGAAACTCCAAGGAAGTTTTCTTTAACTTCTATTAGTTTGTAGAAAGTTATTTAATGTTCAGACTTTGTTGACACTGAGGAAGAATATAGAACATGTACTGGTAGTTGGCTAAATATTTGTGAAGAACAGTGAAATGGCAGCCAGTCAGCATTACCAAGCCTGCCCCTTAGACCTGGTGTTAGTTCAGGGAACCATTAGCAACCCCTCCACTTCCAGCAAAGTCTTTGAAAGACTTCCCATCAAACGAGATGGGATCGAGCCAGATCTTTTGGCTGAAATATGTAAGTGTATTCTTCAAGCAGTAAAGTTCAATTTACTTCAAGCAGTAAATTTCAAGAAATAAATTTCAACAGGAGAATTACGTAGGAAAAAAGGCCTGGGAATATACTTGGGCAGATAAATGTATTCACCTTCAAATTAAAATTTTTGATCAGAAACCTAAAGTCTAAATGAGTTAATTATCCTGTCAAATCAGCTCAAGTATCCAAAAGACTCTTAAAAAAAATAAATCTGTTGAGCGACGTACTTAAAACAGCAAAGAAGATCCATAGGCAAACAGTGACAACAGAGCCTACTTTGAACCTGCTCACCCATTCTTGTCCCCCAGGAGCTCTCAAAATAAGGTTTACAAGGTAGCTGCTGTCTCTATTGCTCCTTTGGCAGAATGGTGATTTGCTGGACTGGCTGTTGCCAGTGGTAATAGTAATTAAAGATTTAAGTGTTACACACTTTTGTATGTCTTACATACATATTCTAGAAATAATTTATGTACAAAAAAGTGTCTTGAACTGACTCCCCTGAGGCCAGTGACGTACGTCCCATTCCCTCAGTGAGGTTAAGACTTGGTAAGAGAGAGTGATTAAAATCAGAATTAAAATGTGAATTGTAGGAAGACTTGTGTCCTCTCCAGAGAAAATGTAGTAACCGTTGCTGTGTGAAATGAAGAGTAAAATGATCCTCAGAGACACTGATGTTTTTCTAAAAAGTGGAAGTAAAAATTTTTTCCCCTGTTTAAACTTGAAGGACTTTTTTCCGTTGTGAAGTGTTGGAGAGGCTCTGTTGCATTTTCTTCAGAAAGCAACTAAGTCTCTTGCCTTCGTCTACATGCCTCTGCGTGTGATGCTCCATGAAACATGTACATATGTGTCCAAACGGACAGTGTGCCTGGAAGAAGAGGAGGTGGTACGCAAAGCTGTTTACGGGGAGGCATAAGCCCTCTGAGCAGAGTGGCTGACCTTTCATCACAGCAGCGGTCCACTGGGCATGCTTCTTTGTTCTTAACAAGTCCTGAAAAAGTCAGTGACTCAAAATCTTTTGTGTAGAATACTCTGACAAAACCAGTTTGAGGTGTATTATGTCCCATGCTCCTGCTTCCTAACTACCAGATTGACTTTTGCAGCTCAGATAAAATCTGACGTGCTGGGTCTTCTGACACATCAGCAGCCACACATCTCTCAAGGGCCAACACCAATGCGTTTCCAAACTCTGCCCAACCTTTGTGTACCTGAAGTGCACAATGAACACGGAGGTCAGGGAACACGAAGTTTTAAAAAGCAAGTTTAGAAGACTGTTCGGTTTGGTTAATTTGTTTGTACTTTCTTCTTCTGTTTTAATAGGCAAAATACAAGCTGTTGTCTTGAATATTCTGACCTGACAGACAAGTAATTCGTTGGTATTTCCAATCATTAATAAGGGACTTTATGTGAGGTAATTGAACAATCGCTGCTTTAGTGCAGTAAACATTTGTCACATCTCCTTAGAAAGATTTAGCAACCATAATTTCTAAGTTGTTAATCGCTTTTTCTAAGAGCTGTATTTCTCTGGGCTTGCCTTTCTTTTTCAATGTAGGCAGTTCCGAGAGTTTTGAAGGTTTAACTCGTTAAATTGGTAAGAGTTTTATCCAGAGTTGGTGGAAAGCCTCTCTCTTACTTGTTGCTATAGCTAATAGTTTCAAACTGTGTATTTGCAGTATCTCGTTTGAGATAGACGTGGATGGAGAAATTTCAAATGGTTATATTCTGTTGCAGTGTGAAATTCCATGAAAGCTAAAGCACATTGAAAAATTGCATTGTCTTCTCTACCGTTTAGTTTCAAGAAAGAAAGAGCTCACAAAAATGTCAAAACTCAGTAAACTTCATACTAAATATAATGAGCTTTTTTGGCTTTGGTACTGCCAGAATCACTGGCAGATGGAAATGTTGTTTAAAACCTCCATAGAATCTTTCTCCTATTTTCTAGCTTGATGTTTTTCAAGAATGCTTAATGCACCTGGACAGTTTGTTGTTAATTCAACGCTGTCATAGAGCTTAAATAGACATTCACTGTATTTAGCTCTCTAATGTACTTCAGACATCAATCATAAACCTTTTCAGGCTTCAGTCTGCTAGGCTTAACCTAAGTTCATTTAGTTTTCTTGTGGAAGATAAGCTCTGCCTTTCCCATTCATCTTAGTAATGATTTTCTGTGCTTGATCCAGTTTGTGTTCATTTTTCTTGACTGGGGGTTGCTGAGGCTGTGCATAACACTGGGACAGGAGTCATTCCAGTATCTTGTACAGTGGCAAAATAGAAATATTTCATCTGCTGTCCCCTAAGCTTGAATCACAGACTCACTGAATTGTTGAAATTGGAAGAGACATCTGGAGAAATTATACCTGCTCAAAACAGGGTCAGAATATCAGTCAGTTGAATACTGAACTCAGTAGTTGCCCAAAAAAAAAAAAAAAAAAAAAAGAAAATTGAGGATATTGAGAAAAATCAGGAAAAAATATAAACAAACCAGATAGCTTTATAATGTAATTGCATGTTGTGCACATTAATCCATAACACTGTATATAAAGTTTTGGTAGTTTTTGTTCTATGCCTCAAATGAAATGTGGTAGAACTCCAGAAGGGGGAAAATCATGGAAACAGCATGCCAAATCAAAGGAATGAAACTGCTTTCTCTTGGAGAATGAATGAAGAATAGGACTTTTAGCCTGTAAATGAAGAGTATGATGGAAATCCGTAAAATCAGAGTGTCGTGGAGAAAGGGAGGAAGAGATTGCTTACTGTCCCTTCCAACAGGATCTTGGGTGTGAAATGAAAGTAGCACCAGGCAGGTTCAGAAAAGCAAAAGAAGATGCTTCTTTAAAGCCATGGGATTCAGCTGTGGAACTCTCTGCCACAGGATGCTGTGGATAACAAAAGTTTTCTTAAGTTCAAAAAGCAACTGGACAAATTTATGAAAGAAAAATGAATTATCAGGTATTTAATAAGAGACACAATCTCTGGCTTAGGAGTCTGAAAGAGTATTCTGGGGAAATATTATTCCCTACTAGTCTTGTTCTTTGCACTCTTTGTGTGACAGAGTGCACAGCTTTTAAAAGCTTTTGGTTTTAATTATAGAATGAAGTTAAATTTCAAAATCTTGAAATCCTGTGTAAATACTATTTCTCCTTAGAGCTCTAATTTCTTGAGACCAGTCACAGTGAAAAGTTCTATTGAACTTATGTAATGCAAGAGTATAATGGGCCTGCTACTTGTTCTCTTTCACCATTATTATTATTTTATTGAGGGTACTTCTCATTTACATCAGGGGAAAAGAAAGAGACCACTATTATCTCTTAAGAGGGTAAAATTATAAAGACATCAGTAGGCACAAGAAATGTATATTTCCACCAAAAGATACACGTTTTCTGAGATGCTTCAATTTGCTCGTATCTGTGTCATCCATAAAAGGAAAATTGTACGTGCTGGTAGTGTTCCGAGTTGTCCTGAAAAAACAGAATAAGAGCTAATTAAGTTAATGGCTGAGGGCTAAATTCTCTTTCACTTGAGTATGTTTTCATGGGTGTTACAAAGGCTGAATATTGTAATGTTTAATGACCACCCAGAAGCCAGACCTGCCAAGAGTGAGGACTGAGTATTTTCCTTAATTGTGCAAGTGGTGAGCGATACCTCTGGTCAGCCAGTCTTTTCAAAGAAAGAGTGTGCTCGGAGCATGCTCCGACACTGAGCAGTGCTGGCTTGCTCGTTCACATTGCAATAGCTCCTAGTTGTTTCCTACTAGGAACTGGATATCTAACCTCACAGAAATCATATTTTCAGCAAATGTTTACGTCTTATACTTCTGCAAATATAATGGAGTAATGTCTTCAGCTTTAACATCTTCATAATCTTATGGCAGAAATAGCATTTTTTTGGCTAAAACAAATAAATGCAGTCTGATCCTCGTTTGCTGTTTCTCAAAGAAATGTCCCACTCAACTGTACTTACAATTATCAAACTAATTAAATATATATTGCTATTCTAGAAGTTTGCCTTTAAAGCTAATAGGAGTACTTTGACTTTATTTTTGGAGGGGGGGGGGGGAAGTAAACAGTGATAACCCAAAAACTGTTCAGTCAAAAGTTTTTGTTTTAAACCCTCAACTTTTGAATTGGAAATGCTTCCAGGGTACCTTATTTCTGCTATTGTCTTCTTAGAGTTACGCTTCAGTTTTCCTCTCATTATGGAAGTACGAGATGCTCAAACTACAGCTGTGATCCAGAACCACAATAAAACTTAAAGCCCTCTTCATATTTCTCAGTGATAAGTTTGTTTTTGTTTTTGTAAAAAATGAATCAGCGTTTTTCCAAGGGAAGCCAACACTTTATGGAAAACTTTTTTATTTTAGTAGGAAAAAAGTACTCCTTTTAAAACCAGATGCAGCCATCCACTTTATGGAAGGATGGGGGAAAGAAATCTTTTGCTTCCATTCTAGATATTTTAATGTCAGCCTTTGACTTGGGCAGATTCATTCTTACCGAGTTAATTTGTGGTTCTTTGTGTGCGGTGTTTTCTGTAGCTTATCAAATCAGACCATTGTAGTCTTACACCTCACAATGAGCAGGGGTCTCTTCCTTAATTCCTGTTTTCACTGTTTTCTCTTAACCTGCATCATCAATGGAAATTGTCCGGAGCCAGTCCAGCAGCTTCTCCCAAGTCATCTTGCTTGTTTCCTGCTGAGGGTCTTATAATAATGGCTTTTCACTGTTTGCCTGTTCCAGCAATTATTTCCTGGTTTCTAGCCAAACTGTGATTCACACAGCATATAAAGGTTTCATTCCACTTCTGTTTTCAGTTTCCAACTTTCTGGTGTTTTCCTGCAATTTCATTTCCAGAAGACATACTACCTTTTTTCTTCCCTTATAACCTCCTACTTCATTCAATTTACCATCATTTGACTACTTCTCCACCTCTTCCTTTCATGCTGTTAGAACAGAGCTTTGCTGGAGAATTTAGAGGCTGCAGCAGCTTGCATTTAATTCTTCTTTGCTCTTGAAGATTTTTCACATTTATCATGGAGTTTTAAGTTTCCCAGATTCTCTTCTGTATGGAAAAGAGTTTTTTCTTCCAGCAGAAGACATTCTGACATGGGACTGTCTTTTGACGCGTGGTCTTAACTGTGCAGAAGAACACAAAGAATAGCTCAGCTTTGCAAAATCTCTTTTATGAGGTCTTGTCCCCAGCAATGAGCTTGGAACTGGCTGTTCGCAAGTAACAATACCACATAGTTTTTTTACTTCTTTCCTTTATTTAAGAAGCAGGACTCGCTCATATGCAAATTGCAGCAAGGTGCTTTCAAGTAAAAAG
Organism: Chionis minor; assembly: GCA_013398295.1. Lineage (NCBI taxonomy): Eukaryota > Metazoa > Chordata > Aves > Charadriiformes > Chionidae > Chionis > Chionis minor. The sequence goes on from VZSF01004381.1 coordinate 753,075, forward strand.
CAACAAATAATGATGCTGTTCTGTTCAGGAAAAAAATGTTTTTTGCAGAATTGGTAATGAATCACAGAAGATATCTTAATAAACACATCTGCTTTAGTGTAAGGCCAGAGCTTTTGAATGCATTCAGAAGTAACATTTGATTGTTAAGTATAATTTTTACCATGAGCTAATTTTGTCACACTTCCTTGATGACTCAAAAATGCAATATCCATCTCCCTTCCACAACCTGTGAGAAATACAATATAAGTAGAGTGATTAAAAGTGCTTATTTATACCAGACCGTCTGACATTTCATTGCACAGTCTACGGCAGAATAGCTGAACTTGACTCATTCTGAATCTGTAAAGTATTGAAAGAGATAGGTAGAGAAACAGCATGAAAACATTAACCTACAGTTTATATCCAGCTCTAGTGAGAAAAGACATTTAAATAAATTAGTAAATGAAGGAGAAACAGAAGTTTATTTTATATGTCTTAATAGGAAAAAAGGTGTTCTTATTCATGACACTTGTTGCAATTTTGTGTTTCACCAAACACAGTATCTTTGCATTTTGTATTTTTTTTATGCTATTGAAGGTTTAAATTCCACATACAAATTAAAATGGAAGATGAAGGAGGGAGAGAAACTAAGAATTTATTTAGGAAAAAATTTTTGTATTTGTGTATCTGCTGTCCAAATGCGCACTGATCTGTAGACCAAGCACAAGGACTCAGTTGTAAGTGGTGTTCTAGAGTTCTAGTTGGATTTTCACACTTGCATAAGCATAAGATTTTTTTAAGAAGCCAGATACCTTCCTGGAGACACATATAAAGGAGAATTTATTTGCTTTCTAGAAGTTTTTGGGTTACGGTTTTTAAAATTGTCTTCAAAGGATTTTTTTAATGTAGAATCTTGTATCAATGTGCATGAGTGATCGTGCAGGGTTGTTGCCTGCACATGGACCTGGAGTCTCTCTGGGCAGTGGTACCTTTAAGGGTTCCCCTGCATTCCTTTAGATTTTTTCACCTCCAGTGTAGTTGTAATTGAAAAATGTGATAATTTTTCACCCCTTTGTCTAATAAATGTACACTACACGTTTACAAATACACAGTTTTAGATATTATGGTTCATGACTCTTCTCCCCAGTCTCAGAGAGGCAGAATCCGTAGCAAAGTCCAGATGCCCTGGACCCAGCAGTTATCCATCATGTAACTGAGCTTTCCTGCTGGTTTGTGCCATTGGGAGATGGTAAATAACAGAATGTTGCTCTGCCTGTCACCACTTCTTGAAACTAGGAATTCTTAAAACCAGAATCTTGTTCTGGAGAAGTACCACATCTCTGTGGTTTCACAGACTTCTGGAGCAACTTCTTTCCCTCACTTCAGATATTTTGGCAGCAGCACTGGCTTTCAGTGGACGCCACTTCCTTGCTGCCCAGGTAACTTTTGAGAGGAGGAAGCCGCATCGCTAAAAAGTGGGTCCAGATGAGCGCTGCCTCTTCTGAGTGAGAGCGTCACAACTTTGAGTCTTATTTGCCAAATATCAGTATTGAGGCCTGTTCTGGTACTCCAGCATTAATTAATAAAAAGCCAACCCCCTGCTGTAGCATCAGGGCCCCTGCATGTCCCATCTCACTGTAGTGACTCACCTCGATCCTCATCCTTCTAGTAAGATTGCATCGCTAGAGTCAGCTATTGCAACAGTGGGCTGGTAACAGAAATTAACCCTATTTTACCTACAGCAGCTGGATAATCAATAACAAATTTGTTAGTACTTTTGGCCCTTTTGCAATTACTTATTTCTTTGCAGTAAATATTTTTATTTTCAGCTGAGTTAGAACCTAGTGAAACAACTGACGTTGCTGGAAGACATTTTTTAGGGCCAGGGTGAATTCAGCAAACAAACGGTGGGCAAGGAGCCCTTTCATGCAGGAGCTCTCCTTCCCTTACAGCGGATCCCCTTCCTTTTGTGTACAGGAGTCTGGACTGAAAATATAGTATTTAATGAATTTTTAAACAATGCTTTTCTTTTTGGATTGAAAAGAGTCGTAGCAAAACTGACTTGCGTATGATGAAAACCATTGGAATTATTTCCTTCCAAGGGGGATAAAAGCAATGTGTGAGTACAGCCTGGGAGTTTACTGGCATTAATTATATGGTAGTGATATTTTGTGTGTGACAGAAGAATGAAGTCATGCTTTTATCAGTGGCATTTATATTAGTATTCTTTTTCATGGGAGATACATGGGTGACAAAATGTTGATGTTCCTTAAGCTATTATTGTTTTATTATGCCATTGATGTTATTAATATACTGTTGTTATGCTAATGAGTTACTAGGATTTGTAGCTCAGAGGTTTGTCCACAAAATACACACTGAATGGAGAAAATGTGTGAAGTACAAAATTGTTATATTCACTTTTGTACTATATATGTGAGAAGTTGCTTTTGTTATATATTGATATATATAGATATGTAAAAAAATTAAGAAAAGTATTGTGAAGTGCCTACTCATCCAGTGAACTTTCCTTGTGAACTGGAAAGCTGAATCCATGTGGGATTTTTCAGTAATACAATTTCCTCTAGTTTGTTGTTGCTTACTATTTTGTGGTAAATTTTTTGTATTTTCAGCTGAGTTAGAAGTTAGTGAAAGAAGCTGGGAGTCACTGAAAGACTTTCTGTTGATTTCAAAGAGCAGTTTCTTGAAGTCTTTCCTAATTTTGTGTTGTAAAGGGCCAGACTTTGCAGGAAAATTTCTACTGCAGCATCTCCTACAAGACACTGCTGTTCCTTATTCCGGTAGATTTCTGCATATGGTCCTACTTGTAGATGGAGGTATGGGATATGGACTGCCTGGAGTGTAGTAACTTCAGTAAAATACTTACATTGCAGACCAATTATTGCTTTGATTTCTTACCACCTTTGGAAACTGTGATCCTGATGTCTGAAGAAGAGTACTGCAAATCAGCAGTCACTTCATATTTTCATTTAAATGTTTATTGGAAATGTTGAATATATACGTTCAGCATCAAAACTCGGCAATTTACACTACAAATGGTAGCATTCCTGGGTGTCTACCTTCTGTGATCACCGCAAAGCGGGTTATGTATAATGCCTATAAATTGGGCTTCGTCTTGTTACTTTACTGCTAATATCAGTAATAATGAATGTATATGAATTTTTCCTTCACTTGAAGTAGTGAAATAGTTCAAAATGTGAATCCTGAGTTCACTTTCATAATCTCTTGCTGCTTGTCATAGTATTTTCGCAGTATCTTCCCACCTGCCATTTGAGACTCTTTGGGTCAGTTCCCTTATGATAGTCATATGCCAGGGAAGAGAATCCTATAAACGCTCTTGAGGCAGGGATGAAACTGATTAAACAATGATTAACAAGCTGATCCAAGAGCTGGGAAAAGATTTTATATATTCTCATCAAATACACTGCCATCTATATAAAGAGAAGCAAGCACAGAGGAAATACGACTTTTCTCATCTGCTATGTATTTTTGAAAGGGCTCACAGTCCAACACAAGCCTGGTGAATTGCAATCAGCACGTAGACGTTTCTCACTCTTTGAGAAGATGTTCGTTATGAAGTTGCCTGAAATGCAAAGCAACGGTGGTAGAATAATGCTGTAATGGAAGATCAAACTCATTCTTTCTGCTACATTAGTCTAATTTTTGTAATGTCCTCCCGTGAGCATATAAGATCTTTGATGCATGGAGCGATGCTGGCAGAAGTTATTAGCTCTCTGCCCCAATTTGTTTGTTCATCCTGGGTAGTCATAAAATGTGTTTGTTTCAGACTGAAGCTTTTGCTTTCCAATTAGATAACAGTAAACTCCTTTCTGTTTGCTTGTTTTTTCTATATTTCTTTCCTCTATTTGAGGAAAGAAGCTAAATTATTTGGACTTTGAAAATTATCTTTCCAAGACTAAGAGTTTAGGTTCAATTGCAAATACCTAGCTGTCTACATCAGCATGAACTTGTTGAGATTGCTTGTTTGCGATAGCAAACCCTTTAGTAAAAGACTTGGAGCATAAGCTTTGTGATAGATATTTCTGAAACTCTGGTGATCAGTATTTACTGTTAAGTCTGGCAATGTGTTAAAAATTAATGATGACTCAATTTTTCCCTTTAAATTCATTCATCAGAATGTCCAAATTAGATTATACTGACTCCAGGCTTTTGCTTCAACAGATTGTGCAAACCCCTGTGGAAAAATGCTGTGAAATTTAATAGGAATAAGAATAGTAGGATTCTATAAGAATTTTAATAAAGTCCCACAGAAACTTTTAGAATTACCCCTAGAACTAAACAGTAAGCGATACCTTAGACTTCTGAAATAGCTCGTAAAATTGTACAGCAGTGATATAACTTTCTAGAAAGTTATGTAGGATTTTAGGGGGGGGGGAACCTCTCAAAGCATCAAAAGACTGTCATTTTTTAATTTGCAAAAGAATGTTTCCATACAGGCATATTTGAGTCCAACCTATCATTAAGATGTCAGATCTGTAATGGAAAAAACCCAGGTAGAATACAGTCTTTTAGTCTACGTCAGTTATTTTTACATTCCAAGCATTGCCATCCAGTTTAAAATGGGTGCCACACCTTGTGGCCAGCTTGAAACGTTGAACTAACTTCTGGCTTCAGCTGAGCTCTCGGAAAAAAATTTTGATGCTTATCACTTCTGTTTGTGATGTATTTCCCTGCATGCAGGAAGATTCCATTACCCAGTCCATCTTTTCCAGGTGATTGGGACAATTCATTTAGAAATTGCTCAAGGAGTAAGAAGGTTTCAATAGGAAAAGCAAGAAGGAGTTGCCCTGTGAGAAAGTTACTTGCCTAGAAAGGGTCTGCTCCAAAGAAAGATGGAAAAATGTTTGTACATTTGTACATTGTCCCAAAAAATGTTCCTTTGAGGGGTAGCTACACCAGTGCAACGATGTTTGCTCCTGATGACAGAGCGTTACATTCCGCAGCTGAAATCTAGTCCAATAAAGAATCGCTTCTGTCTAGCTGAGCGTATATTGCACGTTGTGATACGAGACGCACTGAAGACATGAATAAGAAAGCAAAACAAAAAACTTTCTCTTGCCTGGTGGAGCTGGGATGAATCACACAGCTGGGTGTGGAAAACTGCCTCTGACCTTACACCCAAGCACGATTTCTGATGAACTGAGCTCTGTGAAGTTGTCTCTGTAAGCGAATGCAGAGTTTGATCATCCAAAACACTTTCAAAACATAAAGAGACATTTTGAGCTTGACTTCTAAACCCTTGCTTTCAGTGTTTGTTGCGAATGATTGTTAATCTGGTTTTGGGGTTTGACTTAAGATGACTTTTTGGCATCACAAGAATCACAAATGTGCTAATTTTTGTTAGCCTCCTGTCCTGAGTTTTGTATACAAACATTGCTCATATGAGATGAATTTTGCCATCATGGTTTTAGCTTGCAAGATGATCACGCTGTGTTCTAGAACGTGAATTTTATTTCCCTTTTTGTTGCATATCCCTACTTTGAAAGGTGTTTGAACAACTGTTCCTGAACTCCTTTTTGTATAACCCTGATCACCTTTTCCTTTCCCTTGGTATGATTTTTGGATTTTTCCACTCTTTCTCTGAACAGTTTGAATTCTAAGTAGGTGTTAGTGCATTTTAATTTGCCGTTGTTATTTTTATATTGGGGGACTTAAATAAGGTGTGGTTTTTGGGTTTTTAATTAACAGCTACTTCTATTGTTAATATTCTGAGAAGATGGTTTGACCTATAAGCTTGACTTTTGTGATCGCTTCTAGAAACTTGTGAGCCATCTGGTAGGTATTTTAAAGAAAAATAAAGAAAAATAAAGAAAAATAGATGTCCATAAAACTTAGGGAGGCATCACTGATGTGTGCAAATCTCTTCCTTAACTTGTCTACCTGAAAGAACAAATGATTCAATATTCTGTATTTCCTAAATGAGAAGCTATACCTTCACTTAAAACTTAACTTCAAGCAAATGCAGCAAAAATTCATGAGGTTCATTATGAAAACAGGAGGTGTTTTGATAAAATCACCATGTTGCCAACTGGAATGTGATTGAGTTACTTTAAGAAAGGTCAGCCTTTGGTACAGTTGGTTTTACAGGGTAGCTCTTACTTTGCAGACTCTGGTAGCAATAAAAGCTATTCTCATCGGTTTTGCCTAATGCTTTTATACTTTGGAGAACGTTACACCGTAACCACGGTTTATACAGTAATTGCCTTCCTTGGGATACTCCCAGTATATGAAGCACATTGCTCACAATGCCTCACATGCTGAGAGGAAATTGGCAAATAGTTTGAATACATAATAGGAACTATACTAAGGTTTTCATTAACTACTCCCATAGAAAAAAAATGTTGCAGTGGTCAAATATTTTGCTATTAAAGAGCTGGCTAACAACAAGGAATGTGATTCTGCTAGATATGACATCTATTTATAACCGATAAGAAAATGAGATGCCTGCTCGAAACCAAGCATAGGGAATGGCATTTGCCAAAAATATTGGTTTTGGTTTAATTTTCCCCATCTAAGTCAATGGTAGAATACACAGCGACCTCAATGTTAGCAGAATGCATCCAAACAGGGGATTCCTTTAAAAGAGTTACCAAGAGTTAACTTCCCCAAAATATGCAGCCTGTCTAAAATTACTTTTAATATTAGACTAACTTTGTGAGGAGAATTATTTGGCTAAAAAAAAAATAATACCTTTATGTAGCTAATCTATTAATTATAAAAGGTGAAAATATGTTTAAATTATTTAACGTATCACTAACAGGTTAGTGTAAGTAAAACACTCAAGAGGAAAGTGGTGAAATAGTCAAGCTCTTGCACATACTGAGAATAATATTATTGGCATTTCTAAAAACTTGGTAGAAATTAATATTTAATTATGCATGACCTACTCTTTTATCTTGACTCTGCTGCAGTCCTGCTGCTTGGAACTAGAAAAGCAACCTCAGTGGAGGAAGTGAAGTAGGCTCTTTCATACTTATTTTCCAGCAAAGCCCAAAGCCCTCATACAATCGGCCTCAGCATTTATAAAATATGTAAAAATGAGTCTCCTTGTTAACTGATATCTGGCACAATTCTTGGAATGGATTCTGACATTCTGGTCTGTATGTTCCATTATACAAAGGGCATGGGGTTTGGCCACAGCAGCTAGCAGAGAAATCCTGTACTGTAGGAGGACTCCCTGCTGGGGCTTCAAAGCTGGACCTCAGCCCAGGAGCTCTCTCCTTACTAATATCTGCTGTCTTCTGCACCGAGTAGAGCTCTAATGAAGGAGAGGATCTGTTTCTGTCTAATAGTTTCCTCACTGTGTTTCTAGGTCGCCAATACTATCACAAATCTATAAAAAGGGAAAAGCATGGTTCAGAACAGTGCGTCTCCTGTGACCGTTTTTCTTTGTCCAGTTGTGAGCATTAAATATCTTATCCAGAATTCTAATGCCAAGGTTAAAATAATTTCTTCTTGAACTAGTTTGCTGTGATGAAGTAGAATTGTTCAGGAGACAGATTGCTCTGAGAGCGGAAGATTATTAAGTGCAATTCACTTTGTTAAACTGAGCAATATGCATTGCTAAATTGAGCTTTTCTCATTGCTGGGTGGTCATTCTTCTAGTTGCATGGTGAAGAGAGGGGACTGGAACCAAATTCCCTGCTTGGATCTGATCATCACACCAATTCCCAACATCTGAGCTCCTAATTATGATTTATTAAGAACTTGGCATGAAGCCCAGATCTGTTAAGGAACCAGAATTCAGTGTCTCCACTGGAATCGTGACAATTCCCATGTCAGACCATGTAGCGGTTGTGGATCCCAGGGTGACAGCGGCGCCTGAGCACGTCGTGACCAACGCTGGCTATGCCCGGTGGCACGGCAGGGATGGCCGATGCCAACGGCCTGTTGCTAGTACGTATGGCTCCCCGCGTGGGTGCGCTGCCATGGCCACCCTCCGGCGCCAGAATCCCAGATACTAAATACCGCTCATAACTGAAAAAGAATCCAGCTGTTTGTGGCTCAATTATGGGATCCTGGAGCAGGAAAGGGGCAGTGATATTGACCTGAGAGCATACGTAGTAGTGAGATGGCAACAAGGAAGCATGAGGCAAAGCCCCAGAGGTGAACTTTATATTCAGTGCATGAAAACTGGTGTCTAAAAATATTGTAACAAGACTAGTTTCTGCTGTTTGTCCTAGCAATTTTTGTCTAAATATTTTATTTTTTGGATAATTGTACTGCATTATCTGGTAATAATAATTGATGTGCAGGCAACTTGTCATTCTTCCTCCTGGTAAGCTGAAGCAACGTGGTATTTTTTGAAGAATTTTTTGGATTGAAATTATTTGTAAACAGCAAGGTAGGATGATTTTCAAAATACTCCTCAGTTAGATACCTAGCAGCTCATAGAACTAGAGAGTCATTGTCTCCATTAGTTATTAATTACTCAGGTACTGTATTTTAAAAAGCAGATAAAAATTCCTTCCTTCACTGGTATAATGCTGTTCACTTAAGTTCTCCGAAACTTATTTTGTGGACAGCATCATTAATGTGAATCTTCCAATTTGTATTAAGATATCAGTTTCTCCAATTAAACATGCTTTAAAATTTCTGACTGCACTATTAACACGTATTTGGAGAGGGAAAGACACAAAGCTTACCTGATCCTTCATTGGAAAGAAATATCAGAGTTCATTTAGGCTTAGTGTCAACAGAATGAGGTGACTCCATTTGAAGGAGTGACTCCTTTGGACTCAGTCTCATCATTTGTACTAGTAGAAGATGTATCCCTTTGCGTGGCTGTTTGGCATTGTGGATATTAACCTACAAGAATTTGGCAGCACAATAAGACCGTTCAGCTGACTGATGCGGGACTGAGCCTGCACTGAACATATGGAGAATCATTGTGTATTTGAGGTATCTCATGGCTTTTGTCATCATTTAACTTCATCAGCCTTCTAATAATGAAATAATTTGACTTGCCAGAAAATGTGTGTATGAACAAAGCTTGCTAACGTTTCTAAATGCCTGCCTTCTTTTGTGGCTATAGATAATTCTTCTGGACGACTTGTCTATTCAAAGACTGGGCCTTTCAGATTTAAAAATTTATGGAATAGCTTCAGTATGATCATGTACTAAGTATCTAGAAGCTGAGGAAAAAATCAGATTAAATGTTAGAGGTATTTTCTTTTCCTAACACAGGGCCAGTTCTGCCCTTTATGTAAAATGCAGGTGACCTCTATGCAGCTGCAGAGGAATTTGACCTTCGAACAGTATTTTCTCAACAATGACTAGGCACCTTCTTTTGTTTTTAATAGAGTCATATAAAATTATCACCTTAATTAAAAGGAAAACTATCATCACTTGGCCTTCTGCTTAAATTTCAGGACCCTTTTGTTCCTTGTGTTGTTAAATGAAGACACTTTGGTTTTTTTCATACAGAAATATACTCTGTTCAGTAACCCTTCCCGTTCCTTTAGGCTGGAATTATTCATCCCAGTCAGCATTAGGGCTCAGTCATCAGTAAGCATTGATTTTATAAATTCTTTACACTTCCTTCCTGTAGATATGATTGCATACTTCTTTCTTAAGGAAGAATTGGCTTCAAATATCATCAATAGAAACTGTTTCAATTGTAATCTGTAACTGACAGCTATACAAAAAGCAACATTTAACATGATTGTAAAAGTCCCAGGACTGAAATGCCATAAGTCAGGAACAAATAGTCTTGGGAAAGGTTACTGGTGATGCCTACAAAAAAGATACCAAAACCACATAGTACTTTTGCTATCAATAATTACCAGCCTTTTTGTAGAAAATTCATTTAACCAGACCTTTCCCTCTGTTGCCCTTGGGAGTTTAAAACATGGTAAATGAACTGAAGTTAAAAGATTAGCTAACAGGAGTAGACTAAATTTTTGAAGCTTAGCAAATAAAAAGTAGAAGGTGAATTGTATTGACAGTACTAACAATGACACTTCGGGCATTGGCTGCTAAAGAAGTTATAATTTAATATTTCAGTTTCTGCACAAGAAACTTAAGGAGTTTGCTGCATTCTTAAATGCAAGTTTCTATATTAATTTTCAGAGCCCTCCTCCTCTTTTACAAAATGCTGTCCTCCTCCTACACAATTTGGTTGTTTCACAATTGTGTTGCACAGCAGACAAATTTCCTGTAAATTGACAAATAATGCAGGTCTTTGGTGTAATTTAGAAAGCAGTCTCAAAGTCTGAACTTTTAGCCCCTGTGAACATTTGACTTTTTGTGGATGAAAATTGTTGGTGAGCTTGTCCCTTACTTGGCAATGAGATGATCAAGTAGATGGTGTTAAAAAACCGGCAATCCTAGAAATACTTTATTTCACACGTTTAATTGTGTAAATTAATTATTTTATTCTTTAAACATAATTTTGGGGGAAAGTCCTGCTTTGAATAGGTGAAGATAAAAATAATGCAGAATGATCACACAGTTCCCATAATTTTTCTCTCTTCTCTTCTCTTCTCTTCTCTTCTCTTCTCTTCTCTTCTCTTCTCTTCTCTTCTTTTTTTTTTTTTCTTTTTC
>VZSF01004381.1:763893-896081 GCA_013398295.1 Chionis minor
TTTTCTTTTCTTTTCTTTTCTTTTCTTTTCTTTTCTTTTCTTTTCTTTTCTTTTCTTTTCTTTTCTTTTCTTTTCTTTTCTTTTCTTTTCTTTTCTTTTTCTTTTCTTTTTCTTTTCTTTTCTTTTCTTAGCAAGGGTGTATCAGGAATGTCACCACTTGAGATGGGACATGAGTGTACCTCCTTTTCTGAGGAGGAGCGGCGTCGTGGCCCTGCCAGGTGGGGAGCCTGTGGCAGTGGGAGACTTTCCCCCCGTTGGCCGCACTGACTCAGCCTCCCGGGCTGGTGTGCTGGAGGAAGCAGGCAGCGCCAGTGGCGTGACCCAGCCTTCTATAATTAGATCCTGATGTAAACGACGGAGTTAAGCCATAACTACTCAACTTTCATAAAACTGCTTTTGTCATTGCTTGATGCGTGCTGGTATACTGAGCAAGCAGGTATCGGAGCTAATCCTAAAAATGCATTGTTATTTTTACGGTGACCTTTCTAAATAACCTGAAAGTGGTGTCGTTCGGATCAAATCAGAGCTGTTGGTAGCTCATTAGGCTCATGTCGCTGTGCATTTGCCTACAAAACATTTAATCCAATATCCCCAGTACTTATTTAATGCACTTAATCTAACGCGAGACTATCTTTTCTCCCATTTAAAATAAAATCATAATGTGTTCTGGCTTTGGCGTGGAAAAAAAAGAAAGGAAATGTTTAGCTATTTTGATTCTTTAAGAGTTGAAATGACAAGGTCTGTCTTCATCAGAATGGAAAAATCACTCTTTAGTTGTCACTTAAACTTCTTCCTTTAAACTTTAGATATCCCAGTGTTACTTTTGCTGATGCTGTAGTTATTTTCAAATTACCTTTGTGGGAGTTGAAAAGCACGTAGTAAAACCATGTATTAGTTACAGAAATAACTTAAAACTAATAGTATTCTGAAAAAAAACCCCAAGCTAACCTGTACTTGAAAGCAGTTTGATAATTAAACTGAACAATTTAAAAAGTAAAAAAAGCAAAGCAATTTGGAAAGGAAGTAATTTGTATAACTAGCAAATATTTAAATAGAACAGGACTATTTCCTGCAGTGTAGGATTCTTTGCAGAGTGTTTCAAACAGTTGAACTCACAACAGGAAGTAATTTGCTGTTGAAAATAAGATCACATGAAACTCACTGCCTATAGTGATAAAAGGGAAGTACTTCACTTGGTAAAACTGCTAGTTAACGTGAAGGCATCAGAGCAGTTTAATGACACTGTGTGTTTTAAATTAGTTTGGAACGTTAGAAACAGGAGTAGAGATGACACGACAATCACATGTAACAAGCATTAAATGAATACAGGGCCCACTGGACAAAAGATTACATGAAATGGCTGTTGGAAAACATCAAAATCTTTATTATGGAAGTGTGAAACCAATTAAAAAAGGATGTTTTAGATCTCTGCACTGTCACACATAGAGAAATAATTGATGACAGTGAATAGAATTCTTTCTAAATTCCTATGCAGGCCAAGGTGTAGGTATGAACCTTTAAATCAACAATTAAGCACCTTGAAAAAGAATTTGCATGTTTCCTGTAAAGTGACCGTGGGAAGGATGGTGTTTGACAGTATCTAACTATGCACTTGGAGACAGTAAACCGTGACACTTTTCATTTGGAAGTATCGCCCTTTCAGGTGGCAATGGGGCAATGTTTTTTGGAGGCTGAGGAAAAGTCAATTCTGAGTTTTAAACAATGCAGAAAGATTAAAAAATTTCTGGAGTTGATGCTCAGAGTCAGTCCTGTCAGCTGTGTCAGCTACTACCTATGACCAATTTACTAATTACTTTGATGAGACAGAATATTTTTATATACCTCTTTCTATTCGATTTTGTTCCTGTTTTGTTTTTCTTACCATGTTGTCACCCTTGAAGGACCTCTGAGACTTTGAAGACTGAAGCTCCTGCTTCAGCCACTGTCCTTATATTCTTAAAATACTTAAGGCAGGACCACCGCTTGTCCAAAGCAGTCACTTTAGAGGACTTCAAGCCCTAATGCTAAAATTAATAGGAATCATTTGGTTGACTTTGGTAGCCCTCGCATCTAGTTTTAGAAACATTGGATCTGTTGAGTACCTCTCTGTAAGGAATCATTCTTAGAAAATACTCACTGTTACTCATTCCTTCTCTGGTACTGCCAGGCAGCATTTGCTGTATTTGGATGGTGGCTTGGCCATTCAGTAACGATAATCTCTCCGTAATTCACAAATGTGATAGTATGGCGTGTTCCTGACACATGTATCTGTGGTAACATACACTTTTCATTTATAACAAAAGAAATTTAGTTTTATTCTTCAGTGTTAAATTACTATTATAATCTGAATTTTAATTAAATCTTTGCTATATAAACATGGCGTTTTAATGCTTTTACTAAAAAAATAGAATTTAATTTTAAGTAAGTCACTGGAAAGATGTCATAATAATAGTTGAGATCAAATATATTTGCACTTATTCTAGGGGGAGAAATGATCTTGTTTCGAGTTATAACACAGTGGCATGATTTTTCAGTTTTTCTGTACTATGTCCAACTATATCCATACGTATGTAAAAATAATTTGCATTCCTAAATTAGTCAGAAGTGCTTTCTCAGTGGAAGTGTTGTTGCTTAGTGTCATGTGTTTCATTTTGCCGGGAGTCACACAGTGTCTTCCTCCTTCCCACCAAGATCGCTTGGACTTTGGTAATGAAGTCAGTTGGAATTACCTGACCCTTGGTTAGTTGCTCCCTGTGTTTGTACAGGGTGTTAGGACTGGAGGGACATTCATCTGCTTTCTTGGGATGCGGCAGTGTAAATGTCTCGTATACCCGGAGCAGCGCAGGATTGCACTGTGAGCAGCTATGGAGTAGTCCACAACGTGAGCAAACTGCAGGCCAGAGGAGAATAGTTTGTGCGGTTTAAGAAGTTTGGCTCTCTTTGTTGCTTTGCCCCAGAATCAAGAAGCAGCAAGCTTGGATTCCGCTACTGAAATCAGCTCAAAATACACAGGATGTCATTGTTTCATTCCCCAAGTTCCTGTACAGGTGGGATTCTCTTTAAGGTGAAGATCACCAGTGGAGAGAAACTAGTTGAAGTTTTCTTTCCCACAACACTTGTTAATTTTACGGTTCCTACTCAAAATCATAGTTTTCCAAATACTCTCCTTTAATGACAACATGCCATGTTGACACAAGTTATTTACTTAGTAAGCATGTCATACCTCAACGTTTATGCATATTCATGGAAACTCAGAAAAGATTATGGTATAGAAGTTGCTTCAGACCCAATGCAATCACATACCTGCTGATAATTTACATGTGTATCACACAACTATTTATTCAGCCTTTAAAAGGGGAAAACTCAGTTACCAAAGCAACTGCTATATTGTGTGTTACTAATGCTATTTTTAAGATAAAGAACATTGGTAAGGCACATATCTCAGTATCTCTTAGGAACAAGTGCACACTTTACAAAGCAGAAAAACACCAGAACTATTATAATCACTGAATTTGTAAAAAAAAAACAAGTTCAGACCTCTTTGCTAAGTATTTCCTTATAATTGAGTTTTATCACCTTTTTTACAGCATTGTAAAATATCCTCTCAAGCCTTTTAGGTAATATTCAGGAAAAAACCAAAGCGAAATAATAATATGCGACAGGAAGGGCTACCTGAAACACGTTTGCGTTCAGGGTGAGTCTGGTAGATCAAGTGACGTTTGCAATCCAAAGTGTGCAGCCGAATGTGCAACATTTATATCATTGCAGAAAAGACTCTATATAAATACAAGTACTGATGATAGTTTTCTTCCTTTATTTTCTACTCAGCCAGTAGAACACTCCCCTATCGTTGCTCTGAGAGTTGAGAACATAATGTGCTCTGTATTCCTTGCCACAGTGCAAATGCTTGGGACAGAAGATGTTTGCATATCACTGTTATGGGCCAAACAACTATGATTCTGTGTCATAGTGGAAAATAATAGCACATGACGTAAGCTTCAGTAAATCATTTTTGTCCTAAGTGCACTCATAACCAAGTTACAGGCTTTTTAAATGCGTGTTTCTATTTTTCTGGCATTCTGAAGGACACGGAAGAATATGGTCAGTTAAGGAAGACTTGGGTTTTATTAATCATAGTTTAACTTGTTCTGTTAACAGCCTGTTCATAAATAGACTGACATTTCCTTGATTGTAGTTGCACTTCAGAATTGTTTACCAGATAATAGTTTCCAAAAAAAATCCTGGTCCATGGCTCACTCTAGCCAAGGAATTGCAAGTGTTGATCAAAGTCCTTCAGATTGAGCAAGTTAAGTGATGCTATCCTGAATATTACAGTATGCTTCAAATGCTTTTTGTAAACCCATGGGGTTATGAATGTTAATATAGCTTTCTGTCAGTATTAGAGAAAGATCTGTTTTTAGAAACCCTGGAAAACTTAATTTGAAGAATTAAGCATGACATCACTGGTTCCCTGTAAAACCTTACATCTTTGACCAACCGAGATAAAGCAACAGTCAAACTGGAACTGGTGGAGCTACGCTGATGGTCTGAATGAAAATTAAGATGTTATGGAACAAGTATTTTGCTTATGGGGAAGAAAGGATTTTTGTCAGTCCTGCTTCCTGCTTGCAGAAAGTGCTGAGGCACCTCTTTGAAAGACCAGACAATTCAGACTCTGAATGGCTCGTTTTAAAGTTACCCATATGATTTTGTAGCTGAAAAGCAGGGCTCAAAATAAGCACCTAAGAAAAGCTGAGGTGATGCAATGAGGGAACCTCCCCCATCCCCCAGTGACGTTTCCTGGATTTTAGTGTAAAGGAGCATTTGCCCAGCTCCGGGTCAGATTTTCAGAGCTGTGTAAATAAGACAACTTGTAATGCAAGAAGTGTGGCTGCGTTTTCCTACAACTCATGGTGATCTTGTCTGTTCACTTAGAAAAAAAGTTGATTTATGTGATACTATTATCTATCCGGTAACTTCTTCAGTCATTTATGTTGTTGGCTGAATAAGGCTTCAAATTGTCTGCTGTCTTGTTTGATGAATAGCAGCAATGTCTGAGTCCGTTGCTAATCCAGTATTAGTCATTTCTCCGCTCAGGTGCAATATCAGTGTCTCGGTTGCTTGATTGAGGGGTAATCATCTATGGACGAGTATTTTGGGAGAGGCACGAGCCATGGATGAGTGCGTGCACCCTCTTTGTGGCTCAGCTCTGCAGAATACTGCAGGAGAACTTCTGTCTCTGCTGTCGGGATTGACGTGCGCAGCAGGCAGGTTGTCCAAGTCCATGCAGAGCTCTCCATTTTCCCTGTAAATTGTATGAATCCTCTTGGTGTCTGACGGAAAGTAAGTCTGAAACATTGAAAGGTACTCCATTGCATTTAGTATGCCTCTGCAGTAGTGGAAATGGATAATCTGTATCAGGAGTCCAAGAGCGTGTCACTTGAGATGAAGCTGGGAGAAAAGATGTGAAAAAAAGATGCATCTGTTTTAACATGTCTTTATTCTCTAACTCTAGATACTAAGGGCTTTTCCTGGCTCCCTCTGCTGGCTATGAAGCTGGTTTAGCTTTTTTTTTTTTTCCACTACGGTATTATTTTTGCTGATTAAAATAGCTATGGCAGCTTTGTGTCTATCTCAGCCTCCCGCCCCCGACTACCCTTCTCTACACATTCTTCTGTGCTTAAATACACAATTGTTTTTATGACTAATTCCTCTTCTCCCTTGTAAGATTACTGTGTGATTCATATTTAAAAACGTCTCCGTCCTTTAAAAAAACAATCGGTTACTCCAAGTACATAAACAAAGGAGCAAAAAAAGAGAAAAACACGTGAAATTCCTAAAATATTAAGCAGTAATTTCCAGTATGAGCTGACTTTTTATCAACACTGAATTTAAATAATGAAAGACAATAATAACAGCAGCACAGCAGCAGAAGCCCCAACCATGAAATGTTTGTATTATACTTTATACAGTGCCTCTTTCCTAGTCACCTGAGATTTGAAATGCTGCACCTGCTTTTTAGTACTTGGGCAATAGTAATACTTTTGCCCGACATAGAATTTCCATCTCTAGAACATTTAAGTATAAACTGATTAAATCTGACAGTTCTCCTGTAGAGCAGGTAATAACTACCATTGCAGATATATCCCAGAACATCCCCAATTCACAGAAGGAGATACTAATCTGTTAAGATTAAGCAAAATAGCAAGGCAGAGTAAAAACCCAAGCATTGTTCAGATATTCACTGTTAACTGCGAATTCCACCATCTAGATCTAGTTTTCTACTGCATCTGCAGTTGACCACAGTTGTGAATACGTTGCTGATCATTAACACACCTGGAGTGGTGATATGTATGCATGAGTTTGGTATTTGTGTGAACGAAGTAACAGACCCTTTTTAAAGGGCTGTTGAAAGAGCAGCTACGTGGGCTGATCTTGCCGCCAGGCACCGAAAAGCAGTGAGCGCTGTGGCCACTGCAGCCGAGCAGGACAACGCAACTGCCTCTCTGCTCCATTCTTGAGTTGGGCCGCGTTATCTCCCCGTCAATCTAAGCCTTTCTCTTCTGAGAGTCACCACGTTCCTCCCAGAAGACGGACTCCTGTCTGTCTCTGTCTTTTCTGGGCCGGAATCCAGCTGAAAGCCTTTGTGTGGGAAACAAGCTCCTGGGGTAAATTTTTTTTTCTATGCAATTTTTAACACTCCTTAGTGACTCAGCCCAAATCCTGTGGGAATTCCTAAACCACTTGGAGGTTTTTGAAAATGTTGCCCTGTACCTGTGGGGCTCGCTGCATTCCCCGAGTTAATGGGTAAATATGTTGGTGGTAGGCAGAAAATTCTATTAAGAGTCTTGTATTACTCTTGCTGCTATAATATATGGATGCTGCAGGATCTTGAATGTTTCTATCCTCCCAGCTTCCTGCTGAGATGATATTATTGCTTGGGTTAAAAGCCAAGTGGCTTTGTGTATGTACGCACTCCAGTCAAATATATGATTGCTAATAATCTGCCTAGCGTAAATGGCAAAGCGTTTCAGATGTGGTAATGCAGAACGTCACTTAAGCTAGTAACTCCCATTTGGTTTGAGGCGGGCTGCTGCAATCTGAATTAAAGATTGAGCTTTCTTCTTACGTTTAGGCTGTTGTTCTTCTGCGACTTACTTGGTTGCTTTTATCCTCATTAACAAGTGACTATAAACTTAACCTTGAAAGTTCTTCCTGAAAATTTTATATCAAAAACTCTTCTGGATATAAAATTGAATTTTTTACTTAGTGAAAATTTTAAAGTTTTTGATACAGTAAAATAATTGCAATCGAAATGATCAAAATACATAAAATTAAGAAAATAACTTGAAAGTTCTCATGTTTTTGACAAAAAAATCTACATTTTTAGCGATCAGGGGAGAGAGAGAGAGAGAGAACATACCAATTCCGACACATTTTAACTAACTTCTCTTTGAAGAATACTTAATATTCTGAGCCGTAAGTTCTCATGGTATTAGAAGTCATGTAAACTGATACATGCAGTTTTAGACAAGTCATACATAAAATGGGAGGTCCCGACCTGATCCTGCAGCCCTTGTTTAGAGAGCTGGGGTGGAGTCAGCTGTGGACTGCAGGCCAAATTCACCCAGGAGAGTTTTCAAAAAATGTGTGGCGATGTTGAGACTTTTACAGGTTTTGCTTTCTGAATCAGGACTTGATTTCTAGATTTTCAACTGCGAGGAGAGTGCCTTAATAATTGTTATCCTTACTAATTGTGGGGATACAACTGGTATCTGGGAAAAGTGTAGGGATGCTGCCTGGTTACGTAAGGATGGGGTGAGGAAGGCCAAGGCGCAGGTCGGAGCAAGGGACAAAAAGAATAATTAGAAGGGCTTCTACAGGTATGTCAGCCAGAAAAGGAAGGCTGAAGAAAGCATGTTCCCCCTGATGAGCACAACTGGCAAACTGGTAACTAGATGAGGAGAAGGCTGAGCAACTCAACTTTTTTGCCTCAGTCTTCACTGGCAACCTCTCTTCCCACACCTTTTGAGTGGATGGTCAGCAAGATGGGGACTGAAGGAGCAAAATCCCTCCCACTGTAAGAGAAGATCATGTTCATGACCACCTGAGGAACATGAACATACGTAAGTCTATGAGACCTGGTGAGTTGCATCCCAGAGTCCTGAGGGAATTGGCTGGTAGTTGCCAAACCACTCTCCGTGGTATTTGCAAAGTCATGGCAGTCAAGTGAAGACCCTGGTGACTGGAAAAAGGGAAACATTGAACCCATTTTTAAAAAGGGTAGAAAGGAGGACCCTGGGAACTGACCTGTCAGCCTCACCTCTGTGCCTGGAAAGATCATGGAACAGGATCCTCCTAGAAGCTGTACTAAGGCACATGGAGGACAGGGAGGTGATTTGAGACAGCCAGCATGGCTTCACCAAGGGCAAGTCCTGCCTGACCAGCTTAGTGGCCTATGATGGAGTGACCACATCAGTGGACAAAGGAAGAGCTATGGGTGTCATCTATCTGGACTTCTGTAAGACCTTTTTCAGGGTGCCCCATAACATCCTTCTCTGTAAACTAGAGAAATGTGGATTTGATGGGTGGACTGTTGCGTGGATGAGGAATTGGTTGGATGGTCGCTTCCAGAGGGTAGTGGTCAATGGCTTAAGGTCCAGTGAGAGATCGGTGACAAGTGGTGTCCCTCAGGGGTCTGTATTGGGACCAGTACTGTTCACCGTCTTCATCAATGACATAACAGTGGGATCGAGTGCGTCCTCAGCAAGTTTGCAGATGACACCAAGCTGTCTGGTGCATTTGACAAGCCTAAGGGATGGGATGCCATCCAGAGGGAGCTGGACAAGCTCAAGAAGTGGGCCCATGTGAACCTCATGAGGTTCAGCAAGGTCAAGTGCAGGGTCCTGCACCTGGGTCAAGGCAATCCCTGCTATCAGTACAGGCTGGGGGGTGAAGGGATTGAGAGCAGCCCTGCCCAGAAGGACTTGTGGGTACTGGTGGATGAACAGCTGGACACAAGCCATCAGTGTGTGCTGGTAGCCCAGAAAGCCAACTGTATCCTTTGAACCCAAACTATTGTATGATTCTATAATTGACTGTAAATGTGCCTTATCTGATCATAGCAACCAATCACATAGTAGAGGAGGTGACTTATACACCAAGGTCTCATAGGTGTAGAATAAATATCCCAAATTCACTGCTGCTTGCACACAAGCAATGATATTAACACATAATTTAGAATCTGATAGTAATCCATATATCATGCCATAAATCAGTTTTAAAATACCAAAACAAACCCAGAGTTAAATCAGTGAAGTTGTGTAGATGAGTTGTTAAGGCTGTACAAATAGCCATAATTTCCTAAGATGGCCACCACCCTACCTGGTTGCTTTTGCCTGTGTATGTCAAGCATTTGCCGCAATGACTTTTGCTGGAAGAACTCCTGTGTTTCCAGAGTCTAGGGTAACAGGATCCTGTCTACTTAGGTAATGAAAAACTGCAACTCGATGACAATTTGCATACAGGCCATTCACATCAGT
Source organism: Chionis minor (assembly GCA_013398295.1). NCBI lineage: Eukaryota > Metazoa > Chordata > Aves > Charadriiformes > Chionidae > Chionis > Chionis minor. Next base: position 773,436 of record VZSF01004381.1, read on the forward strand.
CTGTTGGGATAAAATATCATAAATGGTGTGACCTCCATGCAATTTCTTTCCTGCAAAGTTGAATAAAGAGTGACTTCAAATGAAGGCGAGTTTCAGAGAGTGTTTTTAATGCATCTTTCCCCTGACTATACTTACAGACTCTCAAACCCTTATCATTCCATTTTCTGTTAAAAATGACGTTAAGGAGCACAGCCTGTCATTTAGTTGAAGATTAGCCTCTAATTCCTTGCATTTTTTGAACTTTTTATCATATTAAGAGCGTTTCTGATGGAAACAAGATGGCTGAGAGAGATCAAGGGTATGAATAAGCCATCTCGTAGTAGAGTGACTTTGTCTATATGCATGTGTGTGATTTTGCCTTGTAATTAATTTTCATTCAGAAGAGGACTCTTTTACATATTAAAATACAGTTCCTCCAGCCACTGGGCTTTTCCTGCTCTTCATGGGTTTTGTGTGTGATAGAGCTGTCTTTTCACCAAGACTTCTCATGTGACAGATGATATCTAGGTATTGCCCTGCTGTTTAATGTGAAGCAAATGGGATAGCTTATCTAATGTGACAGGTACAGTCGTCTGTTGTCAAACCTGTGACAGTACTGACCAGGATTATCTGGATGAGTGGTCATCTTGATGTTGCAGCATGGAAGGTGTGGGCCTCGTGGATAAACTGCAGCGGTGCAATGAGATACAGAGCCACTGAAGTGGAAAAGATGAGGCAGGCTAGATGCTAATGCGATATATAAAGACATCCGAAGCTGACGAGGGGATTTAGGATAAAGGTTTTGGCGGTGTAGGTAAGTGTGGTGGAGGATGTATGAAATACACACTTCTTGGAAAATCTGGTAGACATTATTTGCAATAAAATAGGATGTAAGTTCATTTTTAATGCAGTTAAGCAGATGTCTGTACAAACAGCTATTCAGCATTATTTATGAATCAGTGGAGGATCGTCCCAGTGCTAAGACTAATAAGGTGTAGAGGCAAGTGACTGAGCAGCCAACAGTATGAGATATTTTCCTAAACATAATTGTGAGCAAATGAACCAAGCATGTAAATAGTTTAAAAGTTGGTTTATTAAGTGGCTATAGTGAGTGCACTGCACTGTTCAACTTGAACTGAGAGTGGCATTACAGTTGCCTTGACAGAACATAAAATTTTGCCATTGCAGCTGTGATTTTCAAAGGGGCCTACACGTGCCACATTTATGGACATTCATGGGGGAATTCGCTGTCTTAGGAAAGGCAGGGACTACTGCAAAGAATGAGTAAATAGTATCAGAACTTTTAAAATGTCCATATAATGAACCTCAATGTGTAATTTGTAAGAAATGTCTATGTGGGTGCAAGCTGATGGAATTTTCAATACATATGGTGAATGAGCTTTTTAATCACAGAAAAGGCAACTGGTGGTTGCTTAAAATGACAAGAATAACTTGCCTCCAGGAAGAGGGTCAGAGAGAAACAGAAAAGTGTCTCTGATCTATGTTCCAACAACAGAAAGCAGCAGAAAGGAGGAACTGAACATGCTGATAGATCACTGCTGCACAGCAGAATACGCTCAAGAGCATGTGAGTTTGACAACCCAGCAGGCTGCAAAGTTTTATCAGGTGTTTCACAGTGTTTTCTTAAATCCTCATCTTCCAGAGTCATACAGATACACAAAACCCAAAGCTTTCATCTACAGGAAAGTTAGCTAAATTCTTCTGTAGAAAAACTTCCAGTGTTCAACCCGTCAGATATCTGTCATGATTAAGCCAGTTCAATGATCCTGGCAGCCTCTCTCATCCAGTGGGTGGGATTGGCAGCACTGCTGTCTGTAATGGGGTGGTTGGAAGAGTACTTTTTAGTTTCTTTCCCAAGGGCATCACTATGTAACAAAGTAGAGACCTTCATGGTTTGTAAAAATGAAAAGTGCATGTGGGGTATTCAGAGAAATGGTATTTCTGCCTGCCCTTACTGGCCTGGTAAGAAATTTGCCTACATCGCATGCCACTCAGCTTTTCTTGGGAAATGCAGCCCTAAAAAGTGGCCCCAGTGGTTCTTTCCTCGTGCTTCTCTCCCAGCCTGAATCATCAAATCTTGTCTTTAGTAGCTGCTATTTCAGTGTAGGCAAAGTCCGAGGCAGTAGGAAACTGTGGGTTGCAGTCAGTGCCAGCTTGCTGTTCTGCTAGTTAACTAACATCCCAGTAAAAACAACGTGATCATTAAATACAACTTCCATATACCTTCCTGACTAGAACAATGTCAGCACGCCGGGATTATATACAGGAGCATCTGTGGGGTCTGAGAAAGAGAGATGAGATGTCTCTTTACTGTTTTTGGCACTGATTCTTGGTATTTCTCCCATTTGAAGACCCTCTGTGCCATTTTCTGATGACAAAACTGATCCCTCAGGGCCCAATTGATATTAATGAGATGTAAATGACAGATGAGGTGACAGATGACGGTGTCATCAACCAAAGAAATAAAGAGCAGTATCATGAATAAGCACAGAACATTCACAGGACAGAAACAAATGGTATATAATACTGTTGAACAGTTTTGTATTTTTTTTTTAAAGGTAATGCATTGGAAAAAAAAGATAATCAGAGCATGAAATATTAGCATGAAATGGCTCTGACTCTTCTAGCTCTTAGCAAACATTTTCCAGGGTATATATTGTAGGGGATTGAGGAAGACAAAGATGATTCATTTATTTATTTAAGAGTGACAGTGAAAGAAGACATGCATGGCAATGGGAAGCAGGTATTATGCACTTGCTGTTTATGAAAGAAAGGTTTGATGTTTTCATGGGTCACCACATGAATAAAGGAAGAGAACGAAAGATGATATTTAGCAAAGGTCATGAAAGCTTTAATCTGGAAGCCTATGACATATGTCTTGGTATGTTAAATAATCTTGAAGCCTGGTAGAATATGAGTTTTTCACCAGGATCTTTTTCTTGGTGCTTATGAACTGATTCATACCTGTCCAGCCACTGACAATCCAGCTAATTTTTTAATCGCTAAAACATGTAAAAGCTGCTGTAGAATTTACTAGTGCCTGTAGGAGCCCAGACTTGAAGAATGGGCTGAGCTTATGAAGACTGGCACATGGATAATTCATTTACCCCCTCATTCTGGCCTAGATTTTCCACACATTTTGTCACAGTGGTTTTTGGTCTTTTTTTGCGGCTGATACCGCTTTGGGTTTCTACAGATTACTGGCTTCAACTCTGTCTGGCCAGAGCTGCTGTTAACCCTCCCTCCTCCCCTTGCCGTGCCAGTGTTGTCTGCAGGGAGTGATATTTTGGAAGCACAGCTGCAAAAAGCTAACAGAAATTTCACTTGGCCCCACGCTTTATTTCAAATGTGCTGAATTTATTTCAAATTTAATTTATTTCAAATGTGTGAATTTCAAAAATTCTCGGCATCACTATGGCGCGAGAATCAGTTCTCTAGAGCGACGTGGCGTAAGGCTTACCGGCTCAGCGTAACCTCTGCAGGAAGAGCTCCGTGCCTTCGTCGTGAAATTAGGCTTATGTTTGAGCTGTTCAGAGCATACGGGGGTGGTGGTTGCTCGTACGTGTCTGCATCGTCGTAAGCTGCCCCTACCTCCAGCTGCCGCACCGATGTGTGCTGGGACTGTGCTTCATCTGACATAGGTTCCCAGTGGCTGTAGTGGGATTCCTGCTCTCCTCCCATTACATGGGAAACTACTCAGTAGTTAAAACCAGAGAGCAAAAATAAATTAATAAAAAGAAAGACACGCAAAAGAGGAATTCCTTTTTCTCTTCTGTGTCTTCCTCTCCTTCAAATAAATCACTTGGTGATTGCTTTGCTTTTCACTCTCCTCTTGGCTTTGGAGGAGGGCACTTTCCATGAGCTGTACAGTAACATACTGGTCTTGTTTGTACATGAAAAAATAGTAAACCATTACTATTAGCAGAGGTGGTGTCAAGCTTATGATATGTTCTTGTATCAATTGTACAACGTGTGGACATCTCATTATGTTCTGCACACACGCTGTATTAATTATTTTCTTAATTCGTAATGACTGTCTTCAGTGCCTCATTGGTGCTTTTGTAATAGCTCCTTGGTTTTAGATGCTTCGCATTCTTTATTTAATTCCTCTTCAGCTGAAACTGCTGCATGGTATAAGCTAAAATGTGAATTGTTTGGGAAGTACTAAGCGACATCTGGTTAATATTTATTTTTTTTGTAGTGTATGATACACAATAATTTTCTGTTGCAAAAATAACTTACAAAGTTCAGAATGGTGAAAAATCGATAGGCTTGCTATCATGTAAGTTTATGACACGGTGGGATTTAATAAGGCCTAGTGAAGTCTGGACACCATTTGTGGCTCAATAGAATGAGAAAAAAATCCCTGTTACTGGATTTAGCTGAGGAGCTGCAATCCTGTTATTTCTCCAGGAATGCTATCAGCTGGATCCCCCTCCTCTTCAGTCAGCTGGCTTGAATCAGCTGGATCAACTTCTTCTGGTATAAGTAGGAGTTAGAGTGGGTTGGAGTTGCATAAATTGCTACATGTGGATGATAGCATTTTAATTCTCTTTGTATTTTTTTCTTCTGAAAACTAAACAAAAAGATTAAAAAATAGTATGCTATTAAAATTATAATTCCAATATTTTAGTTTCAGGAAAATGCAAGTCATGTCTCCTTAATTCTTGGCCTGGTGCTTGTCAGGATTCATTGTTCTTATTTGACATTTGAAATTAAAACTATGTTACTTGCACTCATAGGTCACACCAAATGTCTATCTGATTGGAATACTGAAAACTTTTAGAGACTTGTTTCTGATGTGAATACTTAAATTAAAAATTCATAGTTCACTTTCCTCAGATACTGTGCAACATTCCTTTAAAATTCAGTGTTCCAGTGAGCAATCTTCATTTGATACAATATTCATGGAAAGTAATCACAGAAGGTTGCAATGCAGTCAGAGCAGATTTGTTTGAAAGTTCAGTGGCATTTGTTTGGGAGTCTTTGCCGAGTGCTCGTTCCTCGCTCAGCAATGCACTGTGGTAAATTCCCCCGTTCTGCTCTTCTTTGGCACGTGGAGTTACTCTTGGGCTGCTTATTCTGGTGTTAACATGTGTTACTCAGCATCCTGAAAATCCGTCCTTTAAAACTTGTTAGCTGAAGTCGTTTGGCTTTTCTTACAGTGTGTGTAATGAAACCTGTTTGCTTTGATTTGATAGCACGATGGTTCACCGGATAATGTGGTTCCCGATTCACTCCATGCATCTGTCACTGTGTGGATAGCAAAATTACTTGACTTAGTTGTCACGGGTTGGATTAATTCAATGGGCTCTGGTGTTAGTAATCAATTCAGGTGCAACTATTTGTCTAACTTGTACTCTCTGGAAGTCTTTTTTGGCACAAGTGGAAAGAGAATACGGCAAAACACTCTGCTTTTTCAAAACATCCCTTGATCTTATGAGTTGACAAAATTAGTTTTGAGAGAGTTTTGTTGCAAGCCTACGGAATGAAATTGGCAAGTCATCCTCAGTTCCCTTAGGGTGATATCTTCAGTGATTTATGTAAAAGTCTGTGTAGCTGAATATGTGGGGAGATTATTTTTGACATTCCTGGCTTGGAGAAATGAGGCATTTTGAATGACTGGATACACCAGTTCTCAGGTGGCACTGATTCCTCCCACGTGAAAAATAACGACAGGTAATACATGTTTTCATATCTTATTATTTTAATTGTATTCCAATTTAGTTTTCTAATCAGAAGTATCATTTTCTTGCTACTTGAATTCAAGTGATTGAGAGGAGTTTCAATCGCAGGTGTTTAAAGAACTGAGAACAGGTTGAAATAAATGAATAAAACTGAAAGATTTATTCTGTTTTCCCTTCTGTTCTGCAGGAACTCACCTGCCTCAAGTGCTGGAGTCGCAGAGAGATTTGGTTGGGAGAGCCTGGCGGACGTTCAGGTACAGCCCTGGCAAGTATCTAGAAATCAGAGTGTGGTTGCCTAAGCCTTCCTAAACCAAGGCTGAACCCAAGGGCATTTTTATCTCTAGATATGCTTTCCTCTCTGAAACTATGAATAGACTTATTTCTTTGAAGCCAATATTTGCCCATATTCTAGTTTGGTTTTTTTTTTTTTTAATTTTATTTTAGTAGTTGTTCCTCGTCTATGTCCTTTTGAAATAAGTAGTATGGGGCTCTCACCTTGACCATCACAGGTGATTCAGCATTTCAAAGCACTCAGTTTTCTCATTGATACCTCTCCATGTAGCACACACAGGCATCTAGAAACTCTTACCACTCTGCCTGGTCTCTTTTAAATTTCTCCTTTTTACTGGCTTGCTAGCTAAATCAGCCCTTTCCCTGATTCCTCTGAGATTACTGTGCCCTAAGTGGGTTGATTTCTTGATCCCGTTCACTTTGTGTAATTTCCAATAATGTAATTTAATTTTGTGTCCAGTGCCATGTTCCTTTCCCTCTGACACTCTCATTTAATTTCCTTCTCACCACTGTGTCATCAACGGGGTCTCACAGCTGAGGAACAGCCAGCTCCGTTTCCTGTCCTCAGTGTGCATTCAAAATAGCTCCTTGGGGTTTTTTGACACCCACCAACTACTCCTACTCCTTCACTGTGGTTCCCTCACCATGGCAAGTGTCTGCTTGGATTGAATACGCAAATGTGCTCCAGGAGCTCTGCTCTCACGGAGGGAAATAGCTGTAGCAAGGCCATGAATAAAACAGGCTCTGAGTTGAATGGAGTGGCTGCTTTTAGGAAAAAGAAGCATTGCAGAGCAGTGCAATTTGGATGAGGTATGAATGAGTCATTTGAAGCCATTCCTTGTTTTTTTCTGTCAACCAACTGTGTTTCTGAGCTGAGAGAATAAATGTGACATAAACCTGGAAAGGAGACTCCGGATCACTGTGGCATTGCATGGTTTCGTTAGTGTGGCAGACTGCTTCTGATACGGTTGCTTGACAGTTAGGAATAGGGTTTTGGTTTGCCTACACACTTGAAACTGAACCAAGTGACTTTCCTGTTTTCTTAACACATGATCAGCAAACATAACTCTTGTTACACTACATACGTAATTCCCATAATATTGTCAGTTGTGCCCTGCCATAATGTGTAAAGACACAGAGGATCATTTCTTCAGTAGATGTAAGCTGGTGAGGATGAGAGGTGTTCTGACAGCCAAGCACTGGCACGCCAGATCTCTCTTCCCCACCCTCGAAAGAGAAGAAGCTGCCCTTGTATGAGTCTTCTGGAAGGGTAGTTTTTAGCTAGGGTGGAATACCAGAGAAGATGCTGCTCTCCATCTCGGAACAAAGAAAACATGTATGGAGGCAGCAAGCAGACTTGAAGGAAATGCTTCAGATGGAGTTGCATAATACCTATTATTGTTGGGAAAAAACATCATAATGTTTCTTGCACTTTCTCTTCAGTTGGGGTAGTTTTAGCTTTCCAGTATCAACCGCACTGACCGTGTAGAAATGAATCAGCATTAGTGTACCTGTCAGAGGGACGCGGGATACAAGCAGCATTTGCTAGGTGGACTATTACAATTTATACAGATAATAAGAACAGAGCAGTTACCAGAGTCTCCAGCCATTAATGTGCTAGGCACTGCACAAATGACCAAGCTGAAGTAAAATGCAGTGTTTCACACAACGCACCAGGGACAGAACTGAAAAGAGAAAGCAAACTTTTCAGCTCGTGTCTCCCTTGGACCGCGCTATCTTTGCACGTAAACACTGGCTGCAGAAACGAATGTCTGAAAAATACGTGTTTCCCATGCTTATGTCTTTAGAACTGTTTGCAAAATAGGTATTTTTGAGATGCCAGTAGACATACACACTCTTAATCTTAAAAAAGAAACCATTAAGGCTCGTTTTGTTGGTATATTATCCAAGGGGATTATTTCACTGTGCGTATCCTGGTTAGCGGTGAGGGCTGCAGCAATGCCTTTGAGCTGTGTCGGGGGGCGTGAGTGTGTATAAAGTCCTAAACCACTTACCATGATTTGTTTGTTTATGTAGTGTCTAAAATAAATAAATCTATTACACCACAGTGATTATTTACTATTTTTTTTTAAATATTAGGATCCTGGTATTCCCTTGCCTAGAAAGCTCAACTGCATTTCTGACAGTTTTCTAATTTTTAGAAAATGGACTAATGAAAACAAGTGGTATCTGGTGATAATAGAAATATTAGTGTGTTGTTCCAGGCAAGTTAAAACAGGGAAAGGCAAATGATAGCAGTGAGTCAGCCCTTCAGAGCAAATAACTAGTACAGACCTTTACTCTGGGTGACACTATCACAGCGCACTGGACTAGAAAAGTGCTCTACCAAAGGCCTTGTCTGAAGATGTCAGAGAGATAAAAATTCTAAATGTAGTAGCCGTGGATACTGAGAAGGATCAAGGGAAGATTTAGGAAAAACTAAAGAGCTGAAAATCTAATTTCAGATGTGAGGAAAATGTTGGACCCATAAATAAATTATAGCTATGGAACATTTAGAACTGCAGAATTAATTATAGCCTTAATAGAAGGCTGAGAGCGAGAGCCTGCTGTGAAGGCATTACAGGGCTGATTAAGGCCAGTCTTGGAAACAGAACACTTAATAAAAAAAAAATAATTTTTTTTTGGAATCACACATGAAAATGCTGGTGCAGAAACCTAGCATGGAGTTATGCAACCACATCTACAAAGAAAAGGCCTCTGTGTGCCAGAGGCCAGGTAGGTTTCTGACTTGCAATGATACGTCAAATTTACTTTCTGTGTGTTAAGATCAATTAATCACACCAGTTTTGTACACAGCTATCTTTAAAATGAGGCCTATTTCTATGGAAATGTGCAGTTTTGTTTTTCTGACATGTTTTCATATTTTTACTGTCATCTTTAGTCAAAATTGTTCTTCAGATTGGTCATTATGAAACTAGTGTGGATTTACGGTATATATGAACAAACTGCATTTGGAATATAACACCAAATAGTTGGGGGATACATTTAAAAGCCGATCTGTTTCAACCTGTCTGAAGAAAGAAGGCGTAATTTTTTTGGAGTTAATTATTTTCTATGAGCAGGAGAAGAACTATTAAAATAGAAATTACGCTAGGTTTTGTGAACTGGATAACAAGGAGTGTTTTTCCAAAGTGTGATTCAATTATGGGCTGTAGTAAGAAGTGTGATGTTACAAATCTAATTGATAGGCAATTTGTCGAGGATATAGTATGCATAGATTTGCTGAGTGCTTCTTTCATCCTTCAAGTACAGTATGTTCATGTGTAATTTTACTCGGGTGATCAATTTAAATTACAAGATTAGGAAGAAATAGACATCTGTGGCTGGTATCGGTGTGTCATACTCCCAGACCTGACATCAGGGGTGGGAGTGTGGTAACGACAGCTAGTATAATTATGATTCAGTCCTGCTTCTTTATTTGTGAGGCGGTTAAATGATCACAGACTGACTGGAGTCCAGTGAAACAAGTGAAGCAAGGATAGATGTGGGACAGACTCATCAGTAAATTTAAAATTAAATTTAGGATTTAGTTGAGCTTACTGAAGATGGCGTTAAGGCTGATGTAACTCAGTTGCCATCTTCCAATCTTCACAAACACTCTGTGTTTGTCTGAAAGCGTTGTTGTGGTGCTGTGACAAACTGACGTGCAGAAAATGCTGTAGATTTTGTCTCTGCAGATAATTGGAGCTGTGTCATAATGCTTTTTCCTTTCTTTTTGTGAGAGAATTCGGAATCTGCATGTCAGGAATATTAGAATATTTGGACAGCAGTTGCTGAGATGAGATGCTGCTGCTCACGGCAAAAGCTGAAAATTAGTAGAAAACACTTAGTGTTCTAATTCCCGGACAACGCTTACTCTGAGATAGTTAGGTACGCTACCCTGCTCTGTGGGTTTCCCATTTTCTCGGCTAACATCTGTAAATAACTTCCAGCTTGTCCCTATTGATTCCCCAGCTGCTCCATCTCCCTTGTTGCTACTGTCAGAGACAGATGAGTCTCGAGGGGAGTCCGAGAAGGCTGGAACAGAACTACCGCAAACGCCCACAGAGCAGCCGGGATGTTCCAGTTGGTCACCAGCATCCTTCTGGCGCCCAGAGACTCTGGAAGTTCATTGAGGTCATACAGGTTTTCTGAATATCCATCCTGAACGTTTACACACGAACACAAGAAAAACTAAGGGTTTACTGTGTATTCAATGGCAAATTGTCTTCCCTTTCCCTCTCTTATTGTGCTCCCTCTCTGGGTTTTATCTTCCACTCATTGCGTTCAATAGCAAAACTCAAACTGGCTTAAGTGGGACAAGATGAGGTCCCATGCCTGCAGGAATTATCATAATAGGGTGATGATAATTAGGCATTTGGTGTTTTATGTAATGTCAGGATTGTATTTACCTGTGAGTTTTGTCTGAGGTTAGGAAGCTACTGTCTGATAATATTTTCCCCTGTGGAAGTGTCATTATCCACAGGCTACACATTTTACAGGCTGGTGATATTGGAGGGTCAATAAACATTAGAACCTATTCCAGTCTGAGCAATGGACAGTGCAATAGCTGATTGTTAAATAAACATGACTGTCAGGTTTGTCCTCAGCTATTTAGAAGGTGGTAATTTCCCTGGAAACTGGATTACAAGACTGTGTGTTAAGATTTGGTCTTCTGTACCACAGGTGCCTTCTAGGTAGGAATGCAAATAACCTCTGAGAAAGGGAGCAGACACAGAGGGCTTTACAGACACAGAGGGCTTTACCTTGTTGATGGGAGGGGTATTTTTAGCTGTGGGACCTGCTGAAAAAGAGGGAGAATGCTTGCCTAGGAAGGACAGCAAAAGAAAGGGAGGGTTTGTGAATCAGAGGTGAAAAGTATGTATGGAGAGGAGAGTCAGGTGCTACAGAAAGGCCAGGGTAAAAGCAATGCCGGAGCCCCCTGAGGCCAAGCAAAGCATGGAGGTACCTACCAACACAGGCAGGTCCAGAAGCGTTGGGTTCAGTGATGGTTGCTGCACGGCTGATGCATCTACACCGACCAAATCTGACCCATCCCAGCTGGGTCAGACATACTGCACATTGGCACACGGATTCGGCAGCGTATGGGCAATGAAGTCGATGCAGCGGTCTCTGTGCCTATGTGATTCAGCATTCTTCGGAAGCGGCCGTTTGCTTGGGATATCCAGCAGTTGGACAAATCTATTCAGTCACTGCTCAAAGCAGCAGAGAGAGATTTCCTGCGGTAAGCGACAGACTAGTGTCCACGCTGGGAGAGCTGGCAGGGCTGCTGAACATGCCTGAATCCAATGCAGCTGGGACCCAAACACAGCTGTGTGTGAGCTCTGCCGGGAAGATACAACCACTGAACTGCTCCCAGAGTTTTCAACCTGCATAGAGTAACAAGATCAGGTTCATGAAGTCTAGCCCCATTAGTGAGGGGGAGGAAGAAAATTACATTTGCATGAAGGTTAAATTGAGTAATGCTCCATTTATTCTTACAGATACCTTCTATTCATTCACATTCAGTCCCTACCTTCTCCCTCAAATTTGTCTATTCATCACTTTCAGCCCACCTGCTCCACCTTTACTCTTTCTTACTCCTTTCTGGTTTCCCTTTCCTCTGTGTATATGTAGACTTAAGCTTTTCCTTTATACTCCCATCCGGTGAGGCACTATCTCTGCAAGCTGCATTCCTTACTTAATAGGATTATTATTCTTTTCTTACCGCCATACTAGGAAGGTGAGTCCCAGTGCAGTTAGGGATACACATGTCAACAGCTGGCTCTCATGAAAGCTGCAGAGCTGAAAGTTTGCTGCATCTGTGTTTTATTTTATTTTAAGCGGTTTAGTATCGTGTACAAGTTCCTGTGAAAAGTCAGGGTGTCAGTTCTTGTCTTTGAGTTTCATGGACACCTGGAGTTGTTCGTGAGACTGAACTCTGTAGTTTAAGTTCCTGGGTGAATGAATAATATGCAGTTTAATAAAAGGTGAAGCAACATGGATAGTAACCAAAAATAACAGCACAGCACAGTTTTCCTGGCCTTCATCCAGTATGGAGTCAATGGGAATTTCTTCATTGGCTTCAGTGGGATTTTCATCGAGTCTGTTGAAAATACTGTCCAAAACCCCCGCTTCAGACAGCAAGCTTTATAATACGCTATATGTAACGTCAAGTAATAATCATCAAAAAAAAAAATACTGGGCCGAAGCCAAAGGCCAACGGAAATCAGCAGTCCTGGAAGGCTCAAAGGTTTTCCAGGTACTGTGTAACTGATAAAGGTACCTGGTGGTACAGTTCACACAGAAGACACAACCTGTTTAGCTGGGCTGGGTGCATTTCACAGAGTACTCCTGGGATTGCAGTGTTTCCTCAAGGATATCTGGGCGGGATGAATTCTCCCTAATGTGAACTCAGATGGAAGGTGCTTTAGGTGACACAGCACTGCCAGTGACACTGAGAAGAGGCCCTTGTTTTCTAGCTTCGATGTTCATGTTCATTAATGGAGACAAACCGAAAAAATCTGAGTCATTAACAGCAGATTATTTTCCAAAGCATTTGCAAGATGCTAAATGTCTGTAGAAGCAGAAGTAAATACTGAAAGCAAAATAATGAAAATTAAACATTTCCTTGCTCATTCAAGATTAATGATGTCAGGGTTAATCACTGCCATGCAAATACCCAAATAAATAAAATAGATTAGGCAAGTATTATCTGAGTATTTGCCTGGCTATCTGGCTTTCTCAGGATCATTAATTATTGGCTTTTCAAAACTTGTTTCTAATTGATTTTAAATTCACTGTATCATAGAATAATTTAAGTTGCAAGAAATGTTTAGAATTTTTTGAATCACTTATCAAGTTTCTTTCCACCAAATGCGTATGTAACACGGAGTAATCACCCTCAGATCTGACATGCAAGAAATATGAAGTAAAAATCAAGAAGTTGTGATTATATCAATTAGTTTACAAACACCGACTTATTATATTATTCCCATCTTCTCATTTCTTGAGGAAAAAGTAAAAGTTTCATGCAGCATCTGTTCCCTAACCTCTTCTACAAGTTCGAAAACAGCATCACCAATGGATACAACATTTAGCTTGAAAAAAAGGGTAAATTACTTCTTCAAAAAAAGAAATAGCCAGTGGTAACCATAGTTCTCCTACTGAATATTTTGCATAAAATTTCTATTTATATGAGGCTGAAAGACTAAATGTGGAACTCTGTCTTCAGAGCGCCTGGAGATGCATATATAACATGATGTTATATTTAACAAAAATGTTACATGTATGATTAGTTAGATCTGAATATAGCTCATATCCTACTCACTTTTGTATTTAAACTAATATTTAAATAACCTTTCTTTTAGCATAGAATCTGAGGATGCTTTTGAAAGGTCAGACTGCTGCTATTGGACAACTTCTCGGTATATGGAAACATGTGCCAAGAAGTTTAAAATCTTGCATTCATTGTAATATGCTGACGCTAGGATCTCAACATGCAAGACATGCTAAAAAACCCTCTTTAAGTGGTAAAAGTGTGTGCATGTGTTTGTGTATATGCATGTATGTAAAGGAGTTTATTGCTATTTTTGCAACTGAGAAAACTGAAGCACAGACAGAACTAAATTAATTTCCCACAGCCAGACAATGAGTCAGTGGCAGAACCGATAAAAGAAACCGCTGGTCCTGATGAGATAGGCTGAGCAACGCTGCGGCGCGGGACTTTCACAGACGTACTACCACCAGACACGGCACAGATGCAGATGACTTAAATGGTCTGGTCTGGTCTCCCCTTCTCCAGCTCACTTCAGCTGGGGCTCATCCGTGGAGCGGCAGCTCTTCCCTACCACATCTGATGGCTGCTCCTGGCCATCAGCTGGCGGGAAGGTTTGGAACGGGCATCCCCCAGTCACTGCGTCGCCTCTCTGTGTACAACCTGTGACGCGCTACCCCTTCGGTGCGCAGGCACAGCTGGGTGATGGGAAGAGATGGAGAATGAGGGAATGAGTGTCAGGAACAAGCCTGTTGTTGTCTGAAGGAGGTTAGTGCCATGGGCAACGTACTTAAGAAAACCGAAGCTACTATATAACTCTTTAGTTCTTTTCATTATACAAAACTGACGTGTTTACTGATCGTTAGTCTTACTTACGTTAAAACAGGAAATCTTATTTCAACCTACAGTACAGGTTTACTTGGCTTTTAGATGACACACTGAAGCATCGGGTACAATTTTGTAAACATAGCGATTCAGATTTTTGCAATGAGAAGTTATTCACACAGCACATCTTTTTGTCCTGCAGAGATTTTGCTATAATTCATTTCACAAGGTCTGTAAAAAGTCAGTAATAAAGCACTGGGATGGTGCTTTAAAATTGGAATTTTGAAGAATGAACTCAGTAACAATTACTACTACCACTGAATTAATTCATATTAATATTTTATTAAAAGAAATTCTCTGCCTGTCTTCTAGTTCCAGGTAACTTCTGTCATGAGGCGCTAAGTGGAAATAGCAGATCTTAATCAGCAGATGCAAGCGTGTCTTGTGGCATAAAATTAAACTGTTCAGATAACATGGTTAGTGGTAACTTACTAAATTTTATTGTTCTGACAAGTGGACTCTCTTTAATAAAGCTAAAAAAATTGAACAAGTATCTCTCTTTTTCATGAAAAAAATAATTTCATTTGCTACTGGGTAGGACCAGGCTGTAACTTTCCAGTCTGTCCCGGTATAAGTGCTGCTCCAGGCACAGGATTGAATCCCAATTCCTTCCCTTCTCCCAGGGAAGAAGTGGAATACTTTCCCGCTTCTTTAGGAAGCAATGCATTTTCTTCTGGGCAGCTAGCTTAGATAATGAGTGGAAATTTTGTTTTCCACATTGCAGAATAAGTTGCAGCAGGAGAGTTTTGGGTGCCTACCCTGTACTCTGCCTCCACCGCCGGGGTTACCAGCCGAGTAGAGCTAACCAAACCTGGCCACTGGTTTTGTCCTCCTTCTCCGGTGTTGTGTGGCAGCGTGCTGGGAACCGGCATGGATGCTCCCGCAGTGAGATACTGACTCGGGCTGAGTCAGGACAGCTCAGTGTTATTGAAAGATCTGTCAAATTACCTCTCCGTGGACTTTGTCGTTTGATTGATATCATGCAAAATTAATTGTTAAAAGCCTATTTTTTTTCTCTCCCAAACCAAACAAACATACTGCAAATTACTACATGGTAATATAACGGTAGGCTTGCTGCCTCCTTTCATATGTCACCTGCAGGCAATTATGCCGTCACCCTCCCAGTGTCTTGTCATGCCTTTCACCCATCTCTTTTGCTTTATCTGCTCAATAACATCTCACCTGTCTTAAGCATTTAGGCTGCAGCCTTTCCTGCCAGTTGTGCCTCCCACTTTTTGTGATTTCCCTCTGCACATCACCTCAGTCTGAATATCATCTGTCCTCCAGTAGAGCTGATGTTTTATACATACTATAATGCTTTCAAAAAAAGTCTATTCCTGATTGTCTTTCATACTTCTTCACCCACTTCCATTGTCCTTTCATGTTTCATTCTTGCCATATTTATTACAAGATGGCATACAGATGCTCTGGTCCTGCCTATATTATTCTGCCCACTCTATTGCTTCTTTATTCTACTGGATTTAATCAAGTATTGCTCCATTATTCATTCATATTTTTCTCTGCTAAAATATAACTTCCTTTTTAAAAGAAATTATCTCTTTTTTAAAATGCCTTGTATTATCCTGCTGAAAGTTCACTTCTTACTTGATGGAGAATTTTCTTGGTTTGTGAACTTTCTGCAGTTTCTTTAAAATTTCGTGGAAAAAATCCAATACATTTCAGTAAAAAGAAACTTCCTTTATGGAAAACAATGTGCCTAATTCAGTAATATTATTTTATGGCATCTTATATAGAAAGGTTCCATGTCAATTCAGTAAATAGATGTTGATTAATTGCACATTGTGAAGCCATTCCTTTTCCCACAAAGTTTAAATTAAGAATGGCTGCTTGGATCAGCAAGTTTAATCTCCTGCATAACACAGGTCATACAACTCCATTCTAATTTTGCTTCATATCCACTAACTTTGCTTATTGTTGGAATGAGACCATACGCTTTCGAAAAACAGTGAATGTTGTTTTTTGAATTACTCAATGTTGGGAAGTACACCATGACATGGCGAAGTTTTTCCCATGATTAATTAACCTCACTGTTAATAGCATGTGCCTTATTTCTAATCTGAATTTGTATAGCTTCAGCCTTAACAATTGGTTCTTTCTTTTCGTCCTGTTTTTAACATAAAGCCCTTGACAAAAGTCTTCCTTGGGCAGCTGGAAATCTCTTTGTGACTGTCTGGTGTTTTGCAAGTCAGCCTGAGCAGCCATTCCCAAGAACGTTTTAGCATTTTCCATTTTGTTACAATAGCTGGATCTTCCGATCTGTTAGCTCTCATTGTGCTGAGAGCTGATGTATCCGGCAGGATGGAATTGCAGCTCTCCTTCCCGAGCACTCGAACCTCTGCACTGTCGGTGCCTTCAGCCATCCGGGTGCCACCAGGTCCCTTGGCTTGGGTGCCTGCCGCCCACCCACCCTGCTCCCGTCCTCCCCACTCTGCGGCTCTGGGACAGCGTGTTTCTTTTGATGTGGAATCTGGACTCGCCAAGCTAAAAGAATTACATTCCCAAAAGGCTTTTCAGTCCTTCAAACACAGGTCAGCTCGGAATGGTGGAGAACGGTAACAGATTGATCAGCCTCTCCTCATGTGGCCCCAGGCCAACATCCCATCCGGAGCAGTCCTCAGAGAGAGCCAGCAGCGGCCGGTACAGGCACAAGCCTACCTTTGGCACAGCCTGGGAAAAGCAGATAAAAAACCAGTTTGATTTCTTCATGCTTCAAATCATCCTTCAGGGAAAGCAGGGCTGTCACGTACCTTAGGGTCATCATGGGGAAAGCTATAAAAGCCTCATTCTTGTAAACTCAGAAGAGTGGGGAGGCGGCTGGTTGGGAAAGCTGTGGATCCTTCATTGACTTGCCTTGATATCATGAACATACAGTAATCAGGCTTAAAGATGGAGAAACAAACCTACGATAAACCTTGCCAAAAAGAAACATACACAGATACACATTCCTTATTACTGAATGTAATTTTTTACATTTATTTTTATACTTAACTACATGACACCATTGGGAGGGTGTGTGTAAAACAGTAGTTTTAGTACTAGTAATATGTAAACATACTATTACAAATTCAGTCTTTCTAAGTATAGGACAATAAACTCCTGAAAACCACTTTTCCATTAAAAGAATAGCTCTAGAAATAGAGCTCTAAATTAATAAAAACTCATGAAAAGTCTCTTAGTTAGGCAAAATAGGATAAAATAATTTAAAGGCAAGCACAGTGAAAATGGCAGTTTTAAGATGAATACCTGTGTAGAACTGCTGGAGAATTTTAAGCAATGTTTCTATTGAAAATGTCTCTGAACTCTCAACTTCATGCCTAAGATAATTGAACGAAAATTAAATCTACCCTTAGGACTGTTTGTAGGAAACTCTTCTAATAAGGTTTATATTTAGCAGATAATAGTGCGTTTATGGTGGTCACAGCCTGCCTAATAGAGCTGTAATAGATACATTTTGTATTTAATCAATACCAATGAATAATAACTTCTCTTTATTAACTGTAAAGTAACTATGGTTAGTTTTAGCTTGTACTGTAAGGATATCTGTATCTTGCTTGACAAAGACTATGATATTTTTTTGAAATTACCCGATTTAACTGTTTTCGTGAAGTTTCTTTAAAGGTTTAGTGATGGCCTATTATATACCAAGTGTTTATTCTGATTTGGCTTTCAGTGTAAAGCATATTTTCACGTGTTGTTAGGCATTAAAAGATGCTCAACTAAGTACAAGGCCAGGGGCAAATAAAATTTGGCCAATACCTCTGTTCTATAGACATTATAAGTTATAGGTGTTTTAAAATATTTGCAGTATTTTCTCAGACAGTGATATTGAGTTAGTTTTCCACTGAAAATTATAAGAAACACAGCACTTTATGACTGTGAAATATTTTAGATAATCAAATTACTGCATAGCCTCCTTGGTTCTTTTTTGCTGACTTTGGCCACTTCTACTTTGACGGAGACAAGCTTGAATCATCACTGGATCTTGTTACTTTTTGTGTGTCGGACTATGTCCTTCTGGTTCTGGCTTTTTGGATGTTGGCTGCTGCTGTCAATGAGAGGCATTCCCTTGCTTTGGAGATGCTGGAGTGGCTCAGGAGGAGTAAGTATCCTGGTAGCCCCAGAATTCCGCTTGCCGGGCCGCTGCGTGGCTGAGCCCGCAGATGGGCAGGAGGCTGGACAGGCTTCTCATGGGCTTCAAAGCCTCCTTGGCTGTCATCAAAGCTGCGTTGAATTTACGGCTGTGAAACGTTTCAAGGCGGATGACTCGGCACAGGCCAACCAGATGGTTTTAGAGCCGCTCTGAGCAAACTTTCTGAAAACTGCAGAAAACCAGGAAAATTTTAAATGAGGACAGCCTTACTCTAAAAAATCAGAAGACGACTTCGCGCACGTGCATGAGCACATTCTAAAATACTGGCATATTTTTAATACTTTTTAAAGATAATAGTTTATTTTAGCCTGCCAGTGAGATTTTTATCCAAAAGAGATTTTATTTCCGAGTCCTTATTTACACCGACAGTGCTGTCTCCAAGAAGAAATACTTTCTTGTATAAGCACTTGTCTGTGGGTACGAGGCATTCACAGGCTGGCCAGGAGTGGCTGCCTTAGCCTATTGTTGTTGGGTTTTATTCCCACCGTTAAATGGGAGGCAAACATTTGTATTTGTTGATTTACCACTCCTTCTTTCTAGAGTATCTCCCTTTCTAGAGTATTCTACAGGTATCCCTGTACGATCCCTGTCCTGAGAGCACTTGCACTAGCGATGGAGTCGCTTGCAGATCCAGAGATGTTTGGGAATATAAGGCTGCTGGAAATCTGCCAGCGTTAGTGTCAGACCCATCCTTCTGGGTCTCAGCTGATTCTGCACTGACAGTACGAGTACCAGGACAGCCAAATTTATATTCACAGTTGTAAATGACTGCAATTCCTATGATCTATCCCTTTGTCTCCAACTTAGTTGGAATAATTTATATACATTCTTCTTACAAGAACTGATACTTAATTTAGTGGAGGATGAAAGAGGCCTTTAAAACAAACTGAGAAAGTCTTTGAGATTTTAGTTTCATAATCAACCTCGGCGATGCTGTTGCTGGCCATCTAGTCTGGCCTTGCCCAGCTTATGGAAGTCAAGCCTGGGATGTGCTGCTTTTGTGCTTCTTAGCTTCCTGGTCGAGGCGGTCCTTTGTACGACTGAAATGGCAGTTATCTGACTCACCTCTTGAGCTGGTATTATGTACCTTTCCTTGCCATCACTGTTAGAAGCTACCACATCCACGGAAGGAGCAGTATTATCTGCATGAAATGTGAATGCCACAAGAATGGGCTGTATCAGACCATCTTCTAGTTCTGCATTTTTAGTATTCAGACACCATCGTCGGCAGCAGAAGGCAGGCGTCTTCCGTAACAGAGCTGTTGCAGGCGAAGCAGAAATGCTGACATGTGCTAGTGACGTTCCAAGGATGTTTAAACCCAACTCACATCTCTGTTACATTTGAACTTGGTTTTGCTCTTTGGTTCAAAGGCAGATCAAAGTTGAAGTTTTTGGTTATGATATTGCTGAAACTCCACATCATTTTCAGTGCTCAGTTTACTCTGCAAACGACATAAAACTCATGGCATCAGCAACTAATAAGATTCCTCTTATTAGATTATTAGAGAACCAGATAAGTCTGGTGTCGTTTTATTCAGAACCCGCAGGGAATAACTTTGCTAAAACGCTTTTCATTGAAGACCTGAGCCAGTGTAAGTCAATGCGCTATTAACCCGTTTGTGCTTTAGCTCTCTACTGTGCAAGAACGCAGTCTGACATGAAGTAAGATTGAAGAGCTTTGGGTTTAATTCCTTGTTGCTCACAGATTCCCCATGTGTCTTTGAGCAAATCGCTTGCTCTTTTTGATTTGAGTGGAGAGAGGAGGGTTTTCCTGCCTCACAGGCATCATCACACCGTAAGCGTGTCATATACTCAGCTCCTGCGGGGTGGGGGGACTACCGAAATACGTAAAGTAGCCGGATGTGTTACTGCTCCTCAGCAGCAGCTTCGGCAGCGAACAGCATGCTCAGGCTTTCCACAGCACGGTGTGAAGGGAACATATTTTCTGCCTTACCGTTACTTTCATTAATTTTTTCTTTAATCAACAGTAGCTGTACTGAATCTGTATCTATTGGTACGTGTTTGGAAAGTGGTTGCAGCTCGAAGGATAAAGCTATTTGAGGATGGAAGAGAGCAAGATTTTCTTTAATTTGAATTCTGACAAAAGTGGACACACCTCACATTCTCCTTCACCTCAGTCCCGATGGTCTCCTGTGGCAGCCTCCTAGCATTGAAATCTATTGATGAGAAGCGCCAGTATGGAGACATATTAAGAGATAAATCAGCAGTCACAGGGCATCCAAACTGAGCACAGCAGGGAACATAATAACCAAAAATTAAGCCTGTTGCTAAGGAGAATAATTCAGTGATAGCTAACTCTTAACAGTCAATTGTAACAATCAAGAAAGGGGATAATTTTACACAAAAAATGGGTAGCTTCCCCTTTGTGCTGTAGGGTATATAAGTAGTTGTTTTACCCAAGCATTGCTCGCAACGATTCTGCCTCCCAATCAGATTTCTCACACTATTGCACTCTTAATTTTACAGAGCAGTGGATCACTGCCCCGTCTCCTTGGGCTGCCTTGCACCACTGCTTTTCCGTGATGTGCAGAGTGTCATAGTAGAAGTGGTAGTTTTGCAGCATAAGGCACTTACTTAACATTGAGACCATTCTTGGTGAGAGTAAACTCATAATAAAGAAGTTGAAATGTGCATTTGTTTGGGATTTAGATGGATGTCGTTACACCAAGAAATTTATGGGGAAGAAAAAAATAGGAAAGCATTCTAAGTCTTGCTAATACCAGCTTAAACTCTTGTTAATACAAATGACCTAAAAAGTGTGTGTAGTTTTCCACTTTTTATCCAGTAGCTTATGTAAAGCATGGCCTTATGTTCAGCCAAGTTTGTCCTAGAAGGTGTCCTTCTATAGGTCTGGTTCCTACACAATCTTAACATGTATGGTGGGAATGTCTTGTTTATGCATTTCATGGAGGGCAAGCTGAGGCCTGGAGAGGTTTAGTGCCTGGTTCAAAATGTGCTTGAAGTCCACGGAAGGATGGCTTTTGATTTGGATCTTGCCCCTAGTGACTTGTCTGCTGCTGTACAGGAAGTTTGAACACAGAATTGACCTTATCTCACCAGCAACCTGCTCTTTGAACAAGAACATCCATCCCCTCTCTTTGAAGCCACTCTTTGAGCACAAATTTGGCTATCACATTAATTAGGTGGGATATTTCAGGTTCTTGAAAGGAGTTTTTTGAGCATCTGAAAAAGCTGGTATGGTTTAAATGAAATTTGGGCAGATGGTGCCTGACCTGACTTTTGATAGCCTGCTTCTATGCGTTGCATCAGTATATATAGCTGACCTCAGTTTTGCTATCTATAGTATTAGTAGAAAATAATAATGTCTATT
The DNA here is from genome assembly GCA_013398295.1 of Chionis minor. Classification (NCBI taxonomy): domain Eukaryota; kingdom Metazoa; phylum Chordata; class Aves; order Charadriiformes; family Chionidae; genus Chionis; species Chionis minor. The sequence continues at coordinate 795,098 of VZSF01004381.1, forward strand.
TTCTGTGGTTTGGATTATATTTTATATAGAAAGAGGCCTTATTGGGAAAGTTATGATTATCTGTTGAGCCAACTGATACAGCTGTTAAAGTGGGCAAGCTCTCAAAATAAGAGTCCTAGCAATTACAAAATAAAAAGTACCATGAGAATCTTAGTTATTTTTCCCTTCTGAAAATTCTCGAGGCCAAGAAAATGTCTCTTATGTCATGTAAAGCGTACTTTTCTCACGTAGCCATAGATCATTCCATCTACTCTGTTAACAAGTTCATACTTGTTCCATCCCAGGGCTCTTGTTATTAGTGACTATACACATATGGGATTGCATGGGTCGAGATATGATCAAAATCATCGGCATCAAAACAAGCATGAGTCATGGAAACAAACCCATACAGCTGGTAACAAATGTATATAACAGCAATTTTACTTAAAAAATGTCTTTTAACTATGGAATTATTTTTAAAATTTTGTCGCTTGCTTTCACAGAAATGAGTATCTTATCCATGTATATTCTGCTAAGCATTACAGATCAGTAGCTTGTAGAGCACTGAGAAAGTCTTCTTGAGAATGTAATAGCTTCTTGGAGTGCGTGTGTGCAATACTGGTATTTCCAATGAAGTTGCCAGCGCTTTAGTCATGTGTAGGACTGCCGTGGTTGATACAGAAAAAGGGAAGTGGGAGAAGTTTGTTCTTTCCGTGTTATAAAGTTTGAGGGACATTAATATATGCACTTCTTTATCAAGGAAATCGGACCCTCTGTCATCCAGCCCATGGCTTTTCAGGTGTTTTTTACGTTGCAGAGCATCTCTTAACAAAGCACCTTGTGAGCTAACTCCCTTTTGTGCTTGCTGTTTGAGCCCCGTCTCTGACATTCCTAGGTGCAGAGATATCCCGTTTGCTTTCTGGTTGCGGGGGAAAATTCTGGTGCCTTCACTCACCGAGCATCTTTACTTGGCTTTGCTGATGTGGAGAAGATAGAGCTGTCTGCAAGAGTAATCCCCTGTAATGGCAGCTGGTTTGAGTTGGATGGTGGTTGAGGGTACCTGAGAGCTGAACAAAAGGAGCTGAAGAATCTGGAGACAATCACTCAGAAGAACAATTTGAGCATCTGCTGAAAAGCTCGCTGCCATCTCTTTAAATTTGATCTTACTGCTGCTAAAACTCAACACTCACCTTCCGCGCTCGGTGTGATAGTCCCGGGTGTGTTGCGCTGTGTATCTAAACGAAAGATAAATATCTCACTAACGCTTTTTTAAAGGTACTGGAGCTTTCCTACAGAGTGCTGCCTTGTCTTTTCATGCTTACCCTTGGTGTTAATGGTAGTAATCAGGCCACAGTCTACTGACTAAGCAGTCTCTCTCTGGTGATCTTTTTTGCTCTGATGTTACTAGTAAATATTTGTAATCATATTAATATTTGTACCTATATAATTCCTGTTTTAGCCAACCAGAGGCATGCTGGGGAGCGCGAGACCTCCCAGACCCAAAGCGTGCTGTCTGCATGCGACAGCGGTGACTCGGTGTCAAGAGCCGCAGATTTCATTTGGCTGAAGTAATGCTAACTTACATTATTTTGTGTGAGATTACAAAGAAAGATTGGGATATTTTATTACACTGTCAATCAGCCGGTAGTCTAGCTCTCATCCGAGTACTGAGCCCTCTGCCCCCCTTCCTCCTCAGACAAAGCAAACAGAAAGCCACACAGTTCTTGAGGGTGTTTATCATGAAATGTATGGAGCACGGTGACACCTTCAAATAGAACAGAAAACACATGCCAAATCAGTTCTATTGTGAAGCAAAGAGAGCAGGTGGATTTCATGAATATATATATATGCGTATTTACTGGGCACGGCAGATTTTTCTAAAAGTGAAGACGAGAGTAAATCAGTACAAAATAGGTGGCAATTGAATGAATTTCTTTAGAACAGAAGTTTTTATTGGAGAAACATAATAATTAGTTTCCGCAAGCCATAGCTGCAGACACTGACTGTTCTGCTAATGAAAGATACTGCAGATATTGGCTGCAAAAGAATACAGAAAAATTACAGACACTGTCAAAAGGGTGTATTTTTCATTTAGGAACTTTTCTTCCCTGAATATTCCCTTGAGTTACCTTGTTTTGTTTACAAGAGATTCCAGGGGCGGGGGAGGGTGGTGCATGGCATGCATGGGCAATTACTTTACATACTCATTTCAATCATAATCCATTCAGAATGATAAAAATGAAATCAAATGTAATTTATAATCTAGAACATTGCAGCTAGAGCTTTTTAAATATTACAGCTGCAGTGTGATTTGACATAATCCCTTACAATCATTCAGGCTCTTTTAAAACCAAAACACATTTATCCATAAGTGACAATTACATCTCCATTTTCTCTTCTGAAAATTTGGTATGTTATTATGGTTTGGGGGGTGATCTTATGTAAGTGATGATTGCTGGTTGCACAGAAAGTTGTTTATTTTCAGACCCACACCTATCCTGAACCTGTTCCACGGACTGTCATTTGCTTAATGCTGGTAATCAATATGAAATAACGTGCCGCTGTTGGAGTGTTAAAAAGGAAAACTTCAAATGAAGCTTAGCCAGTTGTAATGGCTGCCTTGTTGATACTATCGTCACGTGCTCTAAAATGACACTAAACGGTAATTCCACTGGGTGAGTATTATGATAGGAGTGGCATTTCATTCTGTGTTTAGAAATCCCAGACCAGCATGAGATGATTGTATATCCTTCCTCCACACAGGGAGAGGAATTCCCCTAAACCTGATGTGCAGTGTAATTTCTTAGTTACTGATTTGTTTTATTTCCAAAAAGCCAATTGTGACAGAATCCCAGTAGCGCGATGCTGAAGTACATCTGTAGCACATTTCTGAGAGCTGCTGCTGCTGCCAATACAGTTTCTGTTTTGTCCACAGAAGCTGATCTCTTCTGTGTGGTTAATTGCCATTGCCATTATCTTTTCTTTATCTTTTACAATCAGCCATGTCTAGTTGTTTTTTCATGATTTTGTAAAACATTGCGGCATTATTCACTTTGGCAAAGAACGTCTGTCTGGGTGTGCTGAGTCCAAAGTTGACAGTTGTTGGAAAGACTCTGATTTCAGCAGGCTCTGGATCAGGCATGAGCATCCGTCTTCTTGTGCTACACATCACCAGCTGAAAGGCAGCTTCCCGTCTCTCCTCCTTATGGCAGCCTCATTTCAGGTCTGCTGTGCTTCCTAGAGTTGGCTCTAGGAATGGGAATGGGAAATTCCCTCTTTGAGGTTTTAAATTTGACTCAGTTGCACATTGAGGCAAATTCTCTCTCCCTCCTCCCCCTTCGACTGTGACTTCTTCAGAAATAAAAATATTTTGCATTTTCTTTGGGGAAAAAAAAAAAGCTTGACCTCCTTCATGGAGTGAGTGATCGCTTTCAGGGACATAGCAGAGGATCAGAGCTCCCCAGCTGGGCTTAAAAATGCCAATATTGATGCAATAAGGAAAGTCCAGTAGAGAAGAAGTAAAGCAGAAACTACAAAGCGGGGAAAATACCAGGCAGTAGGTAGTTGATGTGAGGTCAAAAGGGTATATTCTTGGTATTAGCAGCCTCAAGAGATTAAAAGTCTTGAGTTGGATGTTCCAAAACAATCATCTTTTTCTGAAAAAACCCCGAGTTCTGTTCTTTTCTTTGAAGTTTCAGTTTTATGCTGTTCCTTCTAGTGTATCAGACATACACCGTTAATATTTTCAGATACTTTGAGAGGCAGTCCTGGAGTGCTACAGCTGGTCTCATCCCTTACATCTGCTGATCTGAATGATGCTGCTTTCCAGCGTTCAAATCAGACCTGTTCCCGTGATATTCCATGTGGGTTATAGTACATGTGCACAGCCCCGAGGCTCTGGGATGGTTTTTCCCTATTGAGTCTGAGGGAGCCCCTTCCATAGCTCTGCCCTTCAGCCTGTTCTGGTGTCACTTTTCTAACCCCCACCTCCTCAAACCACACTCCACTTTCTCTCTGCAGGTCAGGAAGGCTTTTCCCCAAAACTCTTCCTCCTCAGAGCCTACAACCATCCGCCAGTTCTGGCCTTCATACTCATCTCTGACTGTCTTTGGGTTTTGTCTCCACACTTAGCAAGGTCAGCTACAGAAGGAGTCAGGAGTCCTTTTTTTCCTGCCTTGTCTGGCCTGTTCTTAAAAGAGAGCTTAGGAATGAAGAGCGTTACCTACTGCTTTTGGTTGCTGACAAAGAGTGGAGTAGAGCTGATGCGCTGCTTGTCCCAGGAGTTATGGAGAAGTGCAGCAGGCTGGCAAATGGAGGGCTTAGGAAAACACAAGTAGAGCTGCAGAGTAGCTAACCATACAAAGGAGGAGTGGGAAAAATCTGATCTTTCGGATTCAAGTTCACGCTGGCCAGCAGAACTCTGTTTACAGGGGGGAAAAATAGGAGAACCTGACAGGAGGCAGTCAAGACAAGAGCTGGGATTTCTATACTTACAAGCCAGATGGGGCCTTGAGTTACTATTGCTGTGTTGATCAAGGAAGAAGTAAAAAGGCAAAAAGATCCTGAAAAGTGTATAGAATTGTGTTAATGTTTCTATAACGCAAGACTATTCAAAATGTAGGCGTTTCCAAACAAAACATTCAAAAAAAATCATAATAAAATCAGTCTAACTTTAGAAGCTGCTTAAAGTTCATGGAACTGCATGTTCTGATTAGATCCTTTGGTCCAACTCTATACTTAATTAATTTGATAGTATTGACACATTTTCTTTCTTTTCTCCATTTGGCCTTATTGCCACTTCCTGCTTCATGTTTGTTGGTTAGTAAGAGTGTCTTTTGCAGAATGGAGCACAGCAGAAGACAGTAAAAATGACTGAATAGGAAAGGAGACAAAATTCACCTGGTAATGTAACCCATGTTTTCTGGCTTCCCACATGGTGTGTTTAACTTTCTAATTTGATCGTATTTTTATGTTTTGAATATTGTATGAAGTGGTTTACCTAAAAATAGAATGAGAGCTAAATTAAGTGGAGGTATCATATCATTTGTACTAGTTTGGTCTGAAGACTGTTTTAACTGATGGTGTAGCTGGGGTTTGTTATCTTAAAATTCTTTCTGTGTGAGAGAAAGGCAAGAGAATTGGGCTTAAACAAGCTGGTAAAAATCCTAGGTAAGTTAAAAGCAGCAGGTCTCTGTGACTGGATGTAGCTGGTAGAACCACGTCCTCATAAATTGTCACTATAAATTGAAGACGCTTCTTTGAATGACCTAGATATTTTGTGCGAACGATCTGTGCAACCGTAATTTTGTACAAGTGTGTAATTTGACTGTTTGCGTCCAGAAAACATTGAAAAGGGACTATTATAAGTCCAAATATAATAATTTAATGCATTTCTTTATGTGTCTACGGATGGATGTCACCTTGAGGATCATATGCTCTTTGCCAAGCATAAGAGGTTAGATGGTGAAACACGTAGCCATTGCGAAACACCTTTGACCAGGATATTGGGAAGACAAAATGAATCTATACAAATGAACTTGTGCTCTCTTCTGTTGGAACGTGTAGAGATGCCTGTGTCTGTGCTTTCTTGCTAGGGTAGTATATCACATTTTCTCTTGTTTCTTCCTATGTTTCAAAATCAATATTCTCTCCACAGTTTCAGTTTTCTTATCTGCTGTATCTTATCTGCTCTCTTTGTGGAGCTAGACAACAAATTCAGTCCTGACCAGCATTTACAATGCAGGATTTTTTAACAATATAGTCTTGGATGAGTATTTAAAAATAACTGCATGTTGTTTTAATGAGGAAGTTTCAGGGTTGTCAGTTCAGTTTAAGAAAACCTAAAGCATTGACTTACTCTACACTTTTTTGTAATACCATAGTGACAAATACCTACAAAAGGCCATTTGGAAGGATTTTATTTGTGTTTTGCGTTGCTGTTATCCACTAGAGAAGCCCTAACTACCACGTGTGAGACCTGTTACTATAGGTGCTGTATAATCACTCAAAAAAAGGCAACACAGAGAAGAAAAAGGAATGTTATTTTCATCATTTTATGGATGCAAAGACAGGTACAAAAAGATTGTGGATTCTTCTGGGTCATGCAAGAAATATGTCATGGAGCTTGGAAATAGTCTGAGATGTCCTGAATTATAGCACAGTGGCTCAAACCAACAGGCTTTGGTTATTTGTAACAAAAATAGGAATGTTAATATCAAGTTGAATTCATGTTGTCGTTTTCCCAAAAATATTTGAGAGAAAACTCAGACAGAGAATGTATATTACAACAAGAACAGAAGCAGAAAAAAGCGGGAAATTACATCCTCTGGCTTAAAATACGGAAGCTTAGTTTTTAGAAAATATTTCTCATTCATCACAGGTACAGAACTCTGCTCTTTGCATATGCAGCGTTTGTTTAGTAAACAGTGAATGTAAAAGCCTTTTTTGTATCTCTTCACAACCAGCATTCCCTTGCTTTTCTGCCCGTCCCTGTGTCCCATTGTCTGGGACAGGAGACACGCGTGTGAAGCAGGGTGCATTGGAAGAGGTGCCCGCAAGTGCCGAGTTCATGCAGCTGCCACCTATGGATGTATTTCAGTTGTGTCAGCCCAGGACTGAAACTAATAAGCTCTACTCCCAGGCTGATTTATCAGCTTGGGCACAGCAGCAAACTCATATGGCTTTTGGGCTCCTATCTCCACAACAGCAGCAAGGGCTGATGCCAGCGAGGACATCTCTGCACCGTGCTGCATTGTGCAGAGCGGATGGTTATGGTTTCTTCTCAGCCCATGCCTCGGGTGGGTGGCAGAGAGACCAGTATCTTCTGAGAGGCTAGGTCTAGTTTGGTAGTTCTCGGTCTCAAATTATCGTACGTCTCCTGGTTTTGAAGAGGTGCTGAGAACTTCAACGGAAGACAATAACGATGCAGGTGCTGAGTGCACCTCAAAACAGTTTATTCATTTAATCAGTTCTTGCCAATTTTTAGCACTCAGCTTCCCAGGACTGCCTTCCTAGCATGTCTAGACTTATGCCCAATCCACGCCTTTGAAGATCGTTAACACTACTGACTAGACGTGTGGGATTAGAGGTGGGTATTTAATGAGAGCGCCGTTGTTCCTCCATGCCTTTTGGGGGCTGGGATGAAACACGATTTAGAAAGTTGTATTTTGGAAGATGATATATGTAAAACCGGTCTCTCTGCATACATAGGGGGGTTGTTTGAAGAACAAATGACTTCCATCACTATGCCCAAGTGTATGACAAACTAAACAGAAAGTGCCACCTTGCTTTAATGTGTTTTGGCTGACTAACAGCTGCCTGAATTTATATGAGCATTACCTTGGGACCTCACTGTGGTTTTTTAGAACCAGGTTAAGTAAATATGCATTTAAACTGTTTCTAGCTAACAGTTTTCTCTCTGGTTTTAGGATAAGATTTATTGAAATTGGGTGGACTAACTCAAGAATGCTAATTTCGAAATGATCTGGAGGTGATACTTCAGATGTGGCTGGACCATGGGTAATTTCTTTAAGGACAATGGGGTCTCGTGTACCTTATGCTTATGGAAAAGCACAAGGAGCAAGAACCAAGAAGTAGGGAGCAGAGATGCTGAAAGATGGCTCTATCAGAAGACTTCATTTAACTTGTGCCACTCGGGGGAGAAAACTTTCAGTCCTTCCAGACTGATTCTGTTGTACTTTGCTTTTCAAAAATAGAGATGTTTTTTGAAAAGAGAGTTGTTAGTGAAAAATTCTCTTGAACATTTTCTAGATCGATTTCTTTGAAACTTATTTCCAGAATGTATCTCCTGTCTTACTTGTCCTTGGGAGAGTCCGTATCGGTGAAATACTACCTATGCTACTTCAGTACAGGAAGACACAGCTGGCGGCAGTCAGATAAATTTAAAGACTTTGTTCTTCTTTCATAAATGGGACAAATTTTATGGCCTATCCCTCCACTGTTTTCAAACACCTATTCTGGAGGTTCCAGACTGACTGTGTTTGGGTCTCATTTGAGCTTCTACACAGTGAATAAGATATGTAGCAACCTATGATAAAATTTTAATGAGCAGTAGTCATGCTATCCACAGGCATAGATCACACGGCCCACGTTAGTGGTTAGAACTACACACATCTAAAACAGATGCCTTTTTCATCATTGTCTCTGCGTTACTCTTCTCAGGGGATATAAAATAGCATTTAAGAATCCTCCCAAGGGTGCATTCGTGGAGCAGATAAGACAATTTCTTCAGCTAGATTGCAGCTGTAATTCTTTTCAATTGTAATTGCCGGCTGGAGAGGTGCCTGCAGGCCAGAGGGATGCTGTTCTTTACATTAGTTTCTTTGAAAAGAAAAGGAAATACAAACCTGCTGATTGTTTCTAAGATTTTTTTCCCCCCAAGTGTTGCCATGTGAACTCAAAAAGACTCACGCATCTTAGTAAAATAGAAAATAAATAATAATAAAATAGCCATGGCTTGCTCCTCTTGCTTGTGTTGGGAAAGCTGTCCCACATTTGGAAGCCTGTGTTGCAGTCAACTGCCACTCATCACAGTGTGCTCTAGGTGAGTAGACAGCAGTCTTTCTCCCTTAACTGCTCCTTTATTTCTGTGTTGCTTTGTTTTTATGGCGAAGAATGAAATGTTCTCTCTCCAAACGTTCTGACATTTGGCAGGGACTGGGGAAGGAAGTGCTGTGCCAAAGCAAATCCCTATACAAAAGCTGCAGAGAACATATTATTTTTACTTTTTTGTGCTGAGAAAATCTATGAGATGATGGAGTCATGCCGCAAGAGCTGTTCCAAAAGGTGGTCATTTGCGTAATGACAAATGTAATCAAATAAATTAATGTTGTGCAATTTAACAATACTTGACTTGGCAAAACTAGGTTGTGCCAGATCTGCACTGCTGTAAGTTGACTTGATGCAGGTGCAAAGATCCGTGCCAGTCCTAAGGCAGAACTGAGACCAGTGAGAGTTTAGTAAAAATCTTGCCAAGTATAATATTTATTAATTTTGCACTTGCTAAGGGATAGCTCTGTAGCTTATTGCTGTGTCACGCTGTTTTCAGGCAATCTATACTGGAAGAGAATCAGTTGCAAGCTGTAGGACTTGGATTGAAGAGCACTGTGTAATGTTGAATATTGAAAGGGGAAGGGCAGGATTGTAGCCATGCAGTAGCTCATGAGGACCATGTCCTGACGTGAGGGATTGAAAATCCTTGTAGCTTTTTGCATTGTAAATCAGTGTCTGGTTTCTGGTCTGTACTTAGCAGTTCCCTAGATCAATGACGTGGGTTTAGGTTAGGTGTAGGACTCACTGGGTGAATTTATGTTGGCTGTGTTAGGAGCTGATGGAAACTTTCCCCTCTGGTCTCGGAGTGTGAAAGGATGTAAGACACTTTCAGAAGTCCAAAGAGAAGCCCAGAACTAGGCTACTTAATAAATGGCACATTTTCAAGAAGCCCAAGCATTTGTCTTTCCCATTACAGTCAGTGAGGATTTTTGGCAATCTGCCCAATTTAAATTTGGTCTTAGAAATATTTACACGGGTTTCTATTTTTAATAACCTTCATCTTTGTTCTTCCAACAACTTTTATATTAACTGCAAAAAACCCCAAAGCTTTTGAGATCAGTTAAAAACTGCTGATTTGACAAAACCTGTTTTCCCCATGAAGCTGCGTGATGTGAGTGTGGTTAAATCCAGTGGCCTCATCCCAGAATGAGAAACAGTAGATTGCACATGGCATAACCATTTCACTCAAAGCCTGATGCAGCCAGCCTCGGGCTCATTAATCCACACATACATTTTCCCTGAAAAATGAGTCTATGTAAATTTTAGAACTCAAAAGTACAATTCAGCTCTGGAAACGGCCTAAGCAGTTTGAGAAATTCACCTGAGCAGTTTGAGGAATGAGGTGAGTTGTCATTCCTCAGAGAAGAGGCGTTTCCTATACTAATAAATTACAGTGGTGTTTTGATTTTTCATGAAAATTAGCAGTCACGTTGTTTCATATACAAGAAACTTTATCAGCAAAGTTGGTGCTGTGAAATGCGTGTGAATTTTGCTTGCATAATGGTTCTTGATATTCCAGAATGAGGATTTTTTACACCTGACAATATGGAATTGGTTCAGTTGCCTGTTGACTGTAAGAGATGTTTATTCGCAAGACCCGAAAGCAGTGGGCTGGTTTCCTGAGTTTAGTCTGGATTCTGAAAGGCTTGTGGGTTGAAAAGACTGATTAGAGGAAGGCCTAGAGAATTAAGAAACGTACAATGACCATGAAACGTGCCGCTTTTTCATTGACTTTTCTTTCAAGTAGTTTTACATAATTCAGAATTACCTTGCCTTTAGCTGTCAACGTCTTTAGCCAATCCCCCCGAGAAAGGATGCCATTATACACACTGTTAAGTAGCGTTCAGCTGGCTCAATGGTTGTATGGGTGAGACTTTAAAAGGGGCAGAAGATATCGGTGCTGCACTGAGAGGAGTAGATCCAGTCTTACAATGTAGTGGGTGGGACATGGGTTCCTAGAACCGTCTTTATATATGACGTGAAATTGAGATGCTGCTCTCAAATATATCAATCTGCTACTGTAAGAAAAGTCAAAGTTTGAGATGAGGTAGTTGCTTCCTTTGGTTTACTCTCCGTCTGTATTGCAAAAGTGATGAGGAGAAAAGGAAATAAAAAAGGATAAAGAATAAAAATATAAAACCACATAAAAACAACTTAACATGAAATTTGTACACACTAAATTTTCAAGGAAAAGCGTAGCTATAGTCACCAATCCCTATTGCTTTCATCGTGGGCTAAAGCAAATGGAACGGATAAATTTCGTACTGCTCTTTGGAGAATGTTAAGATCTTTATGTCAGTTGGATGTGAGGGGAAAGCAAAAAAGTCTCTACCCGTTTATACCAGCAGACAATGAAAAATGATCCTCCTTCAAATAGATAACAACCTTACCTCATCCCAGCAATACCTAAAATGGTCTGGAATGGCTTTTCATTATCTAGCTTACACATCTGAAAAATGAAAGGCAAGAAGAATAGAAACAGGAAACCAGTTTCTTTTGATGGATGCAGTTTCACTTCTAACGGCGCTCTTGAAATTCACATTCTCAGACACATTTGCCCAATAATTTTCAGAGCAAAGTCCTTGGGGGGATTTCCCAAATGACTACTACATGCAGTAAGAGGAACTAGTGCTTTTCTCACTCTTTCCTGAGGTATATGTTTGTGTGCAGAACGCTTTGCCCAGCGTTCTTTAGATGCTAGATAGGCAAATGCATACCGTAGCTGAAATTTGCCCTGCAGTGATGCTCATCTCTGTGCAAACTGCCAGCACAGCACCTGATGTTGTGTAAGGCCAATTTTAGGTCCTTAATGTGGTTCTTCTGTTGTGCAGAAGAATTTATGTAGATCGTTCTACTGGGGTAAATTTTCTTTATTTGCAAACAGAAAAGAGTCTAATTCCATTCCCAAAGCAATTGCAAACCATGCTTAAGAAATGCTACATCACATACTCCTTTTATAGTTCATAAAATACTTATGTCATCTTATCTTCACTTTCATTATTTCTGCCGTGAATTGAACTTACGGCTGTGGCTTGGCACTGCCAGTCTCCCAGGTTTTGATGACAGGCATTCTGATGGGATGGAGATATGAAGTTCTTGGGAGAGGCTTCTTTCTACGATACAGACTCCAAACTAATGGAGTCAGAAAATGTCTAAAGAGCCCTGTGGCTTCTCTGACGCTGGTCAAAAATCCAGTGGAAGTGCATGTCCACTCTTTGGGGATAAAAGGGGCAGTCAGGGCTATTCTTCAGCTCTGGGTACAGCCCAGCAATACGCCTCTCTCTATGGGATCAAAGAAGAGGATGGGAAAGTAAAAAAAAAAGAAAACCTTGCTAATAAATTACATAAATCTTTTGGTCTACAAGAATAGCAAATGAGTAAGATTTTAGTTTGTTTTCCCCCATACTTCTCTTCTGCCTGTTCGAGAACCGGGAAGTGTAAAGGGTGGAGACGCTGCTGGACTGTGCCTGTGAACCATTTAGCATCAGTGGACCTTGATCTCGTTTAGGAGCTGGGAGTTCCTTTGAGCACTAAAGCTTAGAATCATTGTTAGTTTTATTGACTTAAGACACAAGCCTTTAACATATTCTCTGTTCCTCCATTCAAACTTAATTATTTAAATGCCTAACTTGTTTATAGCTTACAAAACCATTGTTTTGGGAACATTTTATTGAATAATAGGGCAAAACAGAGAAGAAGTTTATTTAAAACTGGAAAGATTTGGACTGCATCCAACTTCTGAGCTTAGCTTGCTTGCTTAGAGAGAGGATCAGCAATAATATGCTTCAGGGTAAAATACTGTGACTTAACTGCATCTGTTGTGCGACTGATGATGCTATAAGGTTTGACAAACATTGGCTCATTGTCCTTTATTTCTTTTAATGCCTCATGTATTTTTAAAATAATATTAACAAATGATAATAACTGGAAGTTCATGGACTGCTTTTGTGAAGACTGTAAGATACCGGTGACATATGTGCCCATGTTTAAGGAATGGTGTGGAAATCTCGCAATGATCTGGAACCGTGGAAGAAAATGCTCTTATCAGGAGTTTGGATGTGATCTGTGAAACATATAAATACTGACTCAGTGTCCCCATTGTAATTGCAATAACAGAGTTTTCTAGGTGTTGTTAAGTACTTACAAATGAGGCATACATAAAAAAAACCCCAAAGCTGAATATATTTGCACTAACCATTCACGCCCAAATTATTGCTCAAACACATAAAACCGTTGCAATGAATATAACTTTTGGTAGTTTTATTTAATCTTACTGTTGTATATGTGGATCTGAGGCAACCTTTAGCTTTTGAATCATCAGTGTCGTTAGGCATTTTATAGGCTTCTAAGGTCTTCTGCATTCCTTCACCAAGCTCTTTTGTGTGCCTGCGCCTCCTGCTTTGCTGCCTGTGTTTGATGTGAATGATACTACGAGGGAAAAGTGTGAAATGCGTATGCTGAATACTGGCCTTAATGGTATAATGGGTGTTTATATAATAGAGAGCAGGCTATTAAGAGAGTGTGGACCAGGTATGCTGAAAAAGCAGAACAATGAGAAAATGCACAAGACACGAATGGTGATGTTTCCATTGAGTGACCTAGACTGAAAATTACAGATTTGATCCACAGAGGTAAAAGGTTTCAAAGACTTACAAACCTTAAATGTCTCCAATCCTGCAGATACGTACGCTTGCCAAGCCTTCTAGATCATGAGAAACTCCTTAGACTTTCAATGACGGTTGGAACCTGCAAACACTCGGAGCAGTTCTGTTGTATTTTGTGGATGTTGTTGAGGATGGCAAGAAAATTTCTTTGCTTCTACCGGTATGTTGCAAAGTGCTTTATTTTGCTGTCTTCCTGTGCTGGCAGAGATCGATCATTAGAGACAAATGGCATATTTCGTTTATCTCAGACAAGCTATTTACAAGCTTGTCCATGGTTTCCTATGAATCTTACCCTTCCCACAAATAGATAATGCTAGAGTTCTGCCACTGTTTTCAATTTGAGGAGAATTGGGATCCAACAGAGGGTGCAATCCATGGGACAGGAGTTAATATAGCAATTTCGGTAACAACATTCAGCTTCTATTAGTCTCCATGGGTGCCCAAAGTCTCTAATGGGAGAAGCCTAGGGAGACCTGGCTTTGAAGTGTATCTGGAAAGTGACCATAAAAAAGATATATTCCTCAATGTCACCACTTGCAAAACTTCCACTCGTAGGCTCCAAAAGCATAGTTATTGCCACCATGACAGACATCAGGAGGCAAAACCACAGGCATAGTGATCTATAGGAGAGTAATGGAAAAGGCCCACAAAGAATGCTGACCTTGTTTGCAAGTAATGGAAAAGGTCAGTGCCAAAAGCAGCTTGAGTTAGAGTTCCAGTCGGAAAAAAGCTAACAGAGAATATGCTGAATGTTGTTTTACACTGCTTAGCTAAGAAGCTGTGAATGATTAAGGATCACTTCCCAACACAATCGCAAGAATAAATGCTGTGGCCACAGGTGATAATATAAATTCCACATCAGTGACAGTAAATTAAGTCTTCTGCCCTGACTGTATACCTGAAAATCAGGAGGATCATGGAGTCAAGGCTCTGCAATTCAAATATAAATAAGCACTACCATGTTTCCACCTCACGCAGGTTGCAAAGCCATCCATTACTGAAAGTCACTGTCAGAAGATTGTTCTGGGTTTGCTGCAACAACAGACCTTTCTTTCAGGTGGTTGTCCAGCAGTCGGCTGAATTAAATCTGGTCACAGTGTTCTTACATCACCTTGTTAAATACAGGTGTGATGTGAATGCTCAGTGTTTTCTAAATCCGTAAAAAGCTACGGACCATCACTCCACTACAGAAGTATCTTCCAATAGTAGTGACAGAATGTCACATCTCCCATACCGTGTCAACTTCATTGCCAGCATATAGCGAGTAGAAAAGTGTCACAACTGAGTTTCCTTTTGGCAGGATTTATGTCACCTAATTTTAAATATCTACAGCATAGATGTCAATGTAAGAGCTCATTATCCAAACTCCCCCTGCAATCAGTGGAGAGAAATGGGCACTTTGAAGGCTGAGCTAATCAATAATTCACCAAAGAAGGTGAGGGAAGGTACCTTTTTTCATTTGCAGAGTCTCGGGAAATCAATATGCTGGATGTGAGAGAGTTTCCATTCTTTGTGATATATGCCATGGGTCTCTCATTCTCTTGTTAGGTAGTTGCAAGTGTTTCAATGTCAACATTAAAACCCCTCCCTAAAATTAATAACTCTGGTATTTTTCTAGTATAAGCAACAGAATGCCTTGTTTATACTTTCATTGCATTTAAAAACAGTGTTTCAAAGTAATGTATATATAACTGTATTATAGAAGGAGTTGGTGGTATTGCTTGTAAATATTTCTTAGGGCTGTTATGCTATTTTAGAGGCTTTGAGTAAATATATAGCACTATCAAAAAGGAGCAGCAGGTTAAACAGTAGAGCAAAAGGAGGCTTTTATAAATAAAAAAGCATCTGGCTCAAAATGGGACGTGGAAAAAGAGCATAACCTTGGCTGGTTAAATATAAAACCAGACCATATATAAATATAAAACCATGAGACAGACCTAAGAAGATTTTGAGGAACAACTTGCTGAAGGCATAAAACTGTTGAAGAAAAAAAGCTTTTTCTCCAGAGGAGAGATTCTGCCAGCGAACCTGCGTAGCCAATAGATGTGTAAAATACACATGCAAGAAGAATGACATGGCAGAAAAGCGGAATGAATTATTTGCGTTGGTGTTCACTCTGGAGGAAAGTTTGATTTTTCCTTTATGGTGCCAAGGCTGAAGACCTGTCTCTTGTTCAGGTGCTGGTAGGAGAGATATTAGAATGAACAGAAATGAGAAGCAGATACAACACAGCTGAAATCCATTTTCTCATTTTTCATTAGAAAGAGAACAAGTGCTGTCCTTCAAACATCTGGGTTGGGAATCTGCTCTGTAATGTATTTGTAGCTGAACTAAAGAAGTGACCAGGAGTAGGGAGCTGATCAGGTGTTCTGTTGAGAAATTATTTTTGAAGATGTTAATCACAATTACAGCTGAGAAAAGTGTTTTGAGAATCACTTATGATTAGTTCCCTGAAAATGTCACCTCCACACTTTAACCCAGTGAAAAAGGCTAATAAAATATTGGGAATTATTGGGAAGAAAATGGAAAATGAAATAAAAAACCACTGTAGGCCAGTGTACTCAATGGCACATCTACATTTTTGAATATGATGTGCAGTTCTGTCAGCCTGCTGCGAAAAAAAGACAAAATGGAATTAGGAAAGGCATCGAGGATATCGGGAATGGTCAAGTATGAATGGCCACAGAAGAGACGCTTGCCGTCTAGGACTCTTCAGCAGGGAAAGAGGGTGCTCAGAAATCACGGGACAGAGGTTTCGAATGGCAAGGCAAAGGTGGAAATATTCCTTTCTCTGAACCAGCACCTACAAGGCATCAGATGACACGGTTGTGCTGCAGACACAGCAGAGCAAAGGGAAGGAAGTACTCACTCTGCACAACACACAATTAAGTCATGGGATCCATTGCTACAGGATGTTTCGTATGCCAAAATATATATAGGTTTAAAATATGATTAGACAATTCATGAAAGAAAGGTCCATTGAGGGCTACTAAACAGGAAGATGCTGATGTAACCTCCAGCTCAGGAAGTCCCCAGACTGCAGATTGCCAGGAGCTGTGCAAGTTACTGGGGGAATACTCAGAGAGGTTTTCTTTTTGCATCTGTTACTGGTCACTACTCTCTGGGGAACAGGGAGCAAGCAGCAGTTATTTTTTGCTGTGGTTGTTGCATGCAGCTGGTGACATACCGTATTTTGGCATCTGTGTCTTAGGATATTAAAACTGAAAGAAGAACTGAATTTAATTTTCTTCGTTCCTGTAGTTTGTCTATTTCGTGCATTTCACTCAGTTTTGGTGATGAAACTAGACCGCTCAATTCCTTTTCAATTACAGTGTGTTCAGTTTTCTCGTTCCCCAGCACTACCAAAATTATACAGAGGTAGATGTCTGACATTCCTGGACAGTATTGCCAAATAAGAGCAAAGAAACTACCAAAAATACGAAACAGAATAATGAGGATATTTCTATTCATGCTGAGTTCTGGATTGGTCTTCTACCAATGGCTATATTTAGAATGTCAGTAGTTAATTTCGGTTCATTGTTAGTATTTTAACCCAGTGCCTATTTTAAAACAATGCAGATGGCCATTGCCTGGGAATTCAGCACCTTTATGGGGGTTTGGTGCCTACATCCCTTTCTGGTAGGGGTTTTGAGCTCTTCAATTACAATTTCTCGTAACAGGTATGATGGGTATTCCTCCTCCCATGTTGGGAATTGTTCCTTTAAGGTAGACTTAGAACAGGAATGAGCCATATTAAAAATTCTATTTTAGGGAAAATCAATCTACGTATGAGTTACCCAGAATAAAACAAGTTCTCTTTGGTGGTAATAGCCAAGTGTAATCTTTCTATCAGATGGAAATGTAATGGGAAATCAATGACCGGACCACTCCTTGTTCATTATATTTTGCTGCCACACTAATGGAATCCCTGAATTTACTCAGCCTGTCTGCCAACTGCTGTGTCCACAGAGGAGCAACGCAGCTGAGGAAGTCTAAGCCCAGAAGAGAAATATCAGATAGAATACACTGACATTTAGATACTCCATAGCATATTACAGGGCTCTTAAGAATAATTACGAATAACAAGCAAAAAAGCAAAGATTTTTAATAACAGTGTAGTAATGACAGACTCTTAATTGATGCAGGAAGTTGATAATTTCTTATTAAAAGACTTTAGAATTTCTTGTTGTTAGAACTGTAGGTTGATAGGTTGACACTATTTCATTTTCCTCAAGGAGACGTTCACTTGAAACCAACGTTTAAGAACGTTAAATAGCAAGTACTGTGCTTTCTATGGTAATATATTGCTTTTAATGTTTGTAAGCCATATAGAGTGCTGTTAAGGAATGATACCATTAGTTGAAAAGATACCACCAGCTCAGGTTAGCCAGCAAATTGTTATTTTTAGTAGACACTTCTATACTTAGATAGTTGGAAAAAAGAAAGGATGTTATTTGTTAGTACCATTTCAGTTCAAATGTACGTGATGCTGATATTTCAAGCTGAGAGCTTTTGTATTTGCAAGAAATGGAACTGGAAACACATTTGCTGTAGGAGCAGCTTTTACCATTTCATAAAAAGAACTATGAAACTCAAGGGAGGTTGTGTCTTTTGGTAGTTTTCTTTTTTATTTTTTAAAATTGCTGCAATTTTTCCTATGTTAAATTTAACAATGCATTGATGTTCATTTAGATAAATTAGCAACTGTTCTTATGTGTAAGAATTTGTGTACTTCTTCACTGCTCAAGCTTCATTGAAAAGCTAGCTAGATTTGTCCTCTTTCCATTACTCCTACTACACGTTTTAGTTTCAGAACATCACTGATTATTAGAAATGTCCTTCAGATGTCCTCAATGAATTTATGGTTAATGCTAACATTGCCTTTTTGTTTAAGCATCTCTTCTTTACATTTCTCACACGTATATCTGGAAACAGTAGCTGCATCTCCTCAGCCTGTGTTTTGCTTGGGTCAAAGAAATCCCTGTCTTTAAAAATACTTTTAAAAATCCTTACGACATCTCATTTGCCGCCTCATCCACCTGAGCAGTTTTCCTTTTTACCAATGTGAAATAATTCTTTGTCTTAAAAAACAGATGACAGAATTGTAGCGTTGCCTAGATAAATTCTGTTCTGTACTGTGTATCTGCAGAGCTGGTGTGTTCATCTGACTGCCGTGCAGTGTTTTTCTTTGCATAGTACTTCATTAGGTTTGCAGAAGGGGATTGAAGTGCCGCCTTTGCGTTATTTTCAAAGATGTAGTTGTTTAAGTGCCCAGATAGTTCCTAGTTAACATGTTTCAGCCTTGTAGCAATTATGCAGTGACAATTAGCATTTCAGATATTTCTGTATTTTCCATTGACAGTCTCTGAAGTTTCTATGGAAAATGATGATTATGAGCCCATCGAAATAGCTTATAATTGCTCTCCTGCGTTTCTTCATTTGAAAGAAAAAAATATTATAAAAAACATGATGATACATTATTCAGCCGTAGTTTTTCATATTCTAAGTACACACTGATGTCCATCCTCTGAACTTATGTTCTGATCATTGCACAGAAAACTGATTTATCTCCAAAGAGTGTCCAGAGGCTTCTCTTGGTCTGCGTAGTCAAACCCTTGACCAATAATCTCCGTATCAGTAGTAATGTGATGCTGAGTCCTTTCTGCCACTTCTAGGTCATGCTCAGCTCTTGGCCGCACCACCTCATCTTGCTGTGAATCAGCCTTTTTTAGAGCAGGGCTTCTGGCAGTGAGCACAGAATTGTGGGGTTTTGCTGCAGCCATGAAAACTTAGAATACTTCTGTGGAAACCAGAGAATATATCAGTGTCACGCTGGTCTGCAATAGCCTTATTCAGGTCTGGGCCCTGCGCCAGATTTCATGTCGTTTCATTGCTTCTTACTTGTAATGGATAATAGCAGCGCTGTGACCCATTCTGGAGGGGTTTTTTTATTTTTAAAGTATGGGTTAAAATTCTGCCACAGGATCAGAGGCACTTTAGATGGTCAAACTCTATTCTGCCGCACAAAGCGAGTTACTGGTTTCTTAACCTTACCATGAATTTTCTTTACTTGTTTGTTAGTATTAGATCAGTAATTAATTTAACAGGCAATATGTATATTGTCATATTACAGACTTGCACTCTACTGTTACTTAGACGAGCTTAGGCTAGCTATTCCTTTTTTCTCAGTGTTTTTATTGGGCTTGTCATGCATATCAAATACCATATTTGAGTAGATCATAGGTATTTATGCATGGATGTTTGGAGGTTTCCTAGACCAAGGAACAAACATTTCTTAGAAATGAGGTGGGAAGAGTGAATGTGAAGCCTGGCAAAATTTCCATCAATTTCGGAGAGACCAAGGTTGTGCCCAAGATGCTAAAAAAAAGAAGTGAGGAAATTAAATACTAAGAAATACAGTAAATGTTTTGATTTCAGGAGTGATAGAAATTTTTCTTACTAGAGGTATTTTAAGGAAAATAATTAGTGATTTATTTTTTAAGTGATTTTTTTTCCCAGCCTTTATTTAGCCTTCTTCCAGAATTTTACCAAACATCTCTCCAAGTAACGTTTGCTATAGTGTTAATCCACTAATCCATATAAAGGAGTCAATTTTCTATTAAGTGACCAGATTTTGAGTGTGCTTTCTTTAGAGGTGCTCCTGGTAGCCCCTTGGTGTCCTGCCTGTTAATGTCTATAAGACCTTTTCCATGAGCCATTTTTTTATCTGAGCAATTAGCTTTTTTCCCTCTATGCAGCTTCCTTTTGCAATACTCGTTTCTGGGACGGTTGTCTCAACTTCAGAGCTCCGGAGGGATGTGTGAACCTTTCCTTTAGCAATTCCTCGCGGTCACTGCCTGTGGAAGCTTTCTAGCCCCAAACTGGCCAAGTCTCCTTTCTGTAGCACCAGGGCAGGTTTCCTGAGAAGGTGAGGCCCCGGCGATGATCTGCTCGGCCAGGTTTCACGGGTTTATTCTTCGTGCCACCTGCGCCAGCGGCTGGGTGTCACGCCAGGGGCTGCGTTGCTGAATGTAGGGTGATCCCGGCGCAGCGTGGCAGAGATTAAGTGGGAGGTGGGGTGTTGCTTCACACGCCCAAGGAGTTATTCATCGTTGTAATTTGTGGGAAGAGTTTTAGAAAGGTGTTATCTATGGTTCTTGGACTAGGGAATGCAAGTAGCAGAGCTCTGCTGTAAGGGTTAATACAGCCACGCTTAAATCCTTGCTGACCTCGGGACAGCTGAACAGGGAGAGTTTCCTTGTGCAGTCGGAGCCACGCTGCTTCCTGAGCCTGCGGAGACGGGAAGGGAACAGGACTGCCAGCATCTTCTCCTGGGAGGCTGCCAAGAGGACGTAGCTTTAATTTCTGTGGGAGGCTCGGCAGTTCCCAACCGTGCCCAGCCATCTTTCTGGGAAGCACCGTGCCGCCCCTGGGCAGTCTCAGGAGGAGAGGCTGTAGGGGTCTTGGTCGGGATTGTCCTCCTTGGGAAGCATGGCTAGGAGCTGCACGGAACTGTGTTGGGCCTCAGTAAGAATATCTGTACTGGGATATGTGTGGGCTTCTATTTTGTTTTGAGCTGTTCTTTTGCCCTTGATTGAATTTTTCCCCAATTCTTCAGCTGATCTGCGCAGCTAGTGCATGGGACAGCTGCCCGGGCACCCACAAATGGAGAAAGTGGCTGTGTAGTGACTGGAGTGAGATGCGACCTCCATGGCAGCTCCTCCCTTCCCTGCTGGGTGAAGAAGAAATAGATCCTCGGGTCCCCATAGTCTGAAGCTGTGCTTTATTAAAGTAAATGACTTTTTTTTTTTTTCTTTTCTTTTTGAGTTATTTATTATTATGCTTTTGCTCAGTTATCAAATTGGAAGCAAATGGTGGAAGAATTTGCTTTGCATGTAAATGAGGAAGGCTGAAACTACTTCTCTTCGCTGTGGCACTTTGTATACAGTTTCTTTAAGCCCAAATGGCTAATCTTTCCATAATGAACTTGAGTATGTCTTTTCACACGAGTAGTTTCAGTGACTTTAGTGAGATTTCATGCATTAATAGGCAAGCGAGATTTTACCTTTGAGAGCACCAAATCCTTTTGGAAAAATCGTGTAATGTTTAAGTAGAAAAGAGACCAAAGAATTTATAGATTAATGACTCAAGCCTACAGAACCTAAGGGAGGGTTTTCATAGATTTTTTTAAACATCTGGTAACATTTTGCATTAATGTTATGTTTACACGGGGTTAATAAACTGAGCAGCGGTAATAGGAATTGTAGAGAAGTAAGCAAAGTATAGGGGAAGAGGCAGTAGAAATCACCCTTATTAGCAGTCTATTAAACAGTTGCTCTCAAACAGTTTGTAACACTTTATTAATGATTTAATGGACATTTTAATAATTATTCCTCTTTATAAAGTATTTAAAAATGGAATGTCCATGTAAAACAACATGTGTCCTTTCACATTTGAGTGCAGAAATAGGATTTTTGTTCTGTGCCTTAGGGTTTTTCCAAGCATCATTAAATTAGGTCCTCTTTCCTATTGTATCTGCCAAAGGTAATCAACCTAACCAAAAGAATGCGATCTTTCTCGACCTATAAATATACTAAATGTATGTTGTATAACATTCAGCAATCATGACTTGGGAAAGTATCCTATAACTCTGGTTGAGAAGGACGCAAGCTACCTGCCTTCTGTTTAATTACTTTATCCAGATAATATCACATTCAGTGAAAAGCTGCTAATTCACAAACACAAAGCTTAAGTTCGACTTTTTAAGAGTTAAGTAGTATTTATTAGGAATAAACCAGCACTGGAGGATTTGGCCCTCTGTGGTGACACAAATGGTGTGTTTCAAAATGGGCAAATGTAAAACAGGAAAAGGAGATCGTATTTTAGAGGATCACGCTTATATAAACTTGTTTGTTGAGGGAATTAACTTTCAGTGATTTATTATTCTGCTTGTGCAACATATAGCACAGAAATACACACGCCTGTTTGCGAAAGCTACACAACTGCCGTTGGAAGAGAGGGGCCTTTTTTTCCCCTCTTGGTTGCAAGGATGAGCAGATGTTAAGCAACGCTTCACTATTTTATGATTGAGATTTATAAAGGCTAGCAATAAGTATTGGAAAGCCTTTAGGTATGTTTTCTGTTAGAGACTGATACAAGAAATTAATGACGTCTGGAATTTTAAAGAAAAGTAAAAATGGCTTCATGTAAAGCAGCAGACATAAGAGCAAAATTGACATGCAGAACATCGAAGTCTGGTTCCTGAAAGGATGTATGTATGGTGTTGTAAATGGTTACCAATGTACGGGAAAAGGCAAACTTGATTTAAAACAATTGACTAGGGAAATGTTATATGAATCACAAGGAAAAAAGGGAGAAGTTAACTATAGTTCTGAAGTGTAGCGATTCAGGCTACAATAATGAGAAGTTTTTTTTAGAAGAGGGAAAATTCAAATAGTTTACCTTTGATGTCCTCTTCTTTAGTAATAATTATGCATGATTTCTACAAAAATGCTCTTCTCATAAGCAGTCTATGAACCTAAGAAACTATATTGCTAATTTTTTCACTCTTTGCAATGTTTCTAATCATCATTAATGGCCTTCATTATTATTCAGTTATTCCATTTTAGAAAAGCCTGCCAGTTATGCCAAGTTATGTAGGGATATATGGGATTCTATGGGTGTTCCTTCACTAGATACTAGAATGATAAGTGGCTATTTGTTCTTACGATATGAGAAAAATGAATTGTTACAGATTCAGAACACTACCACTGGCCAGACACATCCCAGGCTGTACCTGCAAGCCAGAGCATTTGAATCATAGAAGTATGAAATACAGACTCAAAATGATATAAACCACTATTCTTGGGTTTATAGTTTTTTCCAACTGTTTGGTGTAGTGCCCAAGCAATCTGTGATTAGCTTTGTCATAAAGACTAAATCCGTGGGCTTATTTTTTAAATCTCTCCTACCACTTTCTAACCAGCACAGTTGTTGGAATTCCTTTATGACATGAATTTTCATTTTCCCCATTCAAAAGCAGATACCCTGTCAGAATACTGGGGACCTGATTTAAATGGTTATCAGTGTCACTGTAACACACAGTCATTTTCTGTTGCCTTTTTTGCTCACTGGCTGAGGATATGCTGTCCTTATTTGCTTAATAAATGGGCAGTTAAGTATCTTCATTTTTTATGCTTGCTGCACATTCATGTTTTATTATTATTTTATTCTTTCTATTTATAGATTTTACATTAACATTTGATGAATTTTCCACATAAATGGCAATGCTTGATGTAATTCATATCACTCTTAATATGTACAATTTGCATATATTATCCCAAGCAATGACCTAGTAAATGAATTAAATAAGCCTTGGTAATAAGAATGACATATCTGAGCCCATTTAGACAACAAAAGCCAATGCCTCACCAAAGCAGGGCAGTATTGAGAAAACACAGACACCATCTCAGAAAATACTATATATTCTAATTCATCACAACGTCTGTTGCAAAGACACAAGCACCTTCAAAGAATGAACCAGTGTTTCAAATAAACTGGTTACGGGTAATATTTTCAGTTCTTTTAGTGAGCACAAATACAATTTTAACATATTCCTGAAGAACAAATCCTCCAATGAGTCGTATGTAGTTTGTATTAATTTTGAACCTAAAAACATTACTTGTGTCAATTATAGAAAAGCAGCAGCGAAAGAATTGTAATTGCTTGCGTTGTGCAAGCCATGCTGGGCTCTGAGCTGTTCTTCCGTGAGGAGCTGCCACAAAACAACGCTTTAAGGAAAGGAGACTTGCAAACCTTTCGAGTGATGGAGTAGGAGTGTTAAACAGCTTCTAGGTAGGCTTCTATATGTCTGCTTTACCTGATAACGGGCCTGTTGCCATCCATTATACTAGGTAATTGTTACCCAGCTGGGAAAGATGCATCTTCTGAAAGCAATAATGGGATCCATTTGGATTGTGTAGCTTCCGTAAGATTTGCTGAGACAAGATAATCATTAAGACTTATACCATTCCTGCAAGAAACTACTGTCATATGACAGTATTCCTTTAGTGATCATTCAGTGTTAGTATTAATTTCATATATTATTAAATCTCTCTGTTGTGGTCATACTTTTTTATTTTTTCTTTTCTCAATGATTCATATTTAGCTTATTTAACTTGATTCTGGTTTCTCACAGATTCTTACACTAGCTTCACAGGAGCTATTTGTGATTTACCTTAATTTCATGCTATTGGAATTATTCCCAGCGATCTCATTGTGATTTTTTTCCCTGTCCTTACAATTGTTCTTTGCTTTCCCTTTGGCAACTATGGAAATGTTAGGCTTCGCCTCCACAAATTAATTATTTCAGGCTAAACTTCTTGGTTTTGATGGGAAAGAAAGTAGTGCCTGTACAATGAAGCCATTATACCTGCAGTATATTTAGATGATGCATTTGTACGTCTGTCCCAGTATAATTTTGTTTGGTGAAATGACTTTGGTGTGATGTTCTATGGTCTATTTTTTTATTAGACCGCCAAACCTCCCAACACTACTCTGCACCTTCACAGTTAGATCAGTGACTGGAAAGACACATTTAGTCATTACAAGTTGTATTTGACGGATGTGCCAATGTATTTCCCTGGGTGCTCTTGATAAAACTTAAACCAAAAATACAATCAAGGCAAAATGGGTAATAACTCCCTCAGAATTTCAGGGGAACATCACGAACACCCTTTGAAAGCCAGCATGTTTTTTTTTTTTTTACTAGTGCTCAATTCCACATAAAGAGCCAGCTCACATTTGAATCCAGTTCCCCTCAGCCATCTAGATGAAGAGGCAGCCTACTCTGGAAAGGAACAATCCCAATCTATTTTATAGCAAAGGCAGAAGCTTTTCTACAGCTGAAAACCCCATATGGAGAACACTCCACTGCCAAATTTCTATCTATTAAGTTGAATGGGATCCAGCATATGTGGCTCCCTTGATTACAGTGCTGACCGAAATGTGCAAAGAGAAATGTGTTCTTTTAAGCAGACAGCTCCTAAGACAATTTGGGCTTCAAGGCTTATGGAATTCAAATTCCACCTGGATACATGTAATCATCAAGGGACAAAACCCTGAACTCTACCGTTTTTTGCTCCTGGTAAGATGCACAGCCTACCAGAGAGTAAAGCGTTTGCTGAATTCTGCGCTAGCCAATTTCTCTAGCTCATTTGAAAGTGTAATTTAAGCCTGTTTTTTTATCCTTCACTGTGCCTCTCTGATGGCAAAACCAGTTTTCTAACTCCCAACTGCTGGTAGGGTACATCCACTGTTTGATTCAGGGGTGAGGCTTATGTCAGACACTTGAAACCAGTTCACTTGGGTGCAGATAGCCCAAAATCACCACATTATGGGCTGTTCAATGCAGACTGCAAAACCTACCCAAAAAACAGAGTGGATACTTGTGGGCAGCTGACTTTAACCTACAGAGCAGGTGTGTAGCTGGTGTATTTGTGCTCATGGGAGGCAGCCTGTAGCTGTGTCTGTAGGTCTCCGTGCACACCTTTGCCTGGTCATATTAGACCACTGGGCTGAACAGCTGTATTTGTCAGAAAAGCCCAGCTAGTTTTGCCATCTCTGTACCCTCCTTACAAGCTCTCCGAGCTGATGGTGAAAGCAACTCAGAAGTGATGCCTTAACTAGCATTTAATAGAAGAATTGCAACTGGTTACAACAGCAGCTTAATACAATTAGGGAGCCTCTATGGCCAGTTTATTGCTGTCTCTGGTTTGGAGGAGTGCTGCTTATTGGAGTCTGTACGTGCCAGCTATGCCAGAGTGATAGAGTAAGACTGAGTTGAGAGCAGCCCTGAGGAGAGGGCCTTGGGGGTGTTGGTGGTTGAGAAGCTCGACATGAGCCGGCAATGTGTGCTGGCAGCCCCAAAGGCCAACTGTATCTTGGGCTGCATCAAAAGCAGCGTGGCCAGCAGGGTGAGGGAGGTGATTCCACCCCTCTGCTCCACTCTGGTGAGACCCCACACAGAATACTGTGTCCAGCTCTGGAGCCCCCAACATAATCAGGACATGGACCTGTTGGAGTGAGTCCAGAGGAGGCCACGAAGATGATCAGAGGGCTGGAGCGCCTCTGCTATGAGGACAGGCTGAGAGAGGTGGGGTTGTTCAGCCTGGAGAAGAGAAGGCTCCAGGGAGACCTCATAGCCCTTTCCAGGATCTGAAAGGTGCCTACAAGAAAGCTGGAGAGGGACTTTTTACAAGGGCATGCAGTGATAGGACGAGGGGTAATGGCTTCGAACTGGCAGAGGGGAGATTTAGATTAGATCTCAGGAAGAAATTTTTCACTCTGAGGGTGATAAGACACTGGGACAGGTTGCCCAGAGAAGTTGTGGATGCCCCATCCCTGGAAGTGTTCAAGGCCAGGTTGGACAGGGCTTTGAGCAACCTGGTCTGGTGGGAGGTGTCCTTGCCCATGGCAGGGGGTTTGGAACTAACTGATCTTTAAGGTCCCTTCCAACCTAAACCATTCTATGATTCTACAATTCTATGATTCTAATCCAAGAGAAATTCAAACAATTTGGAAGCTACAGCAGAGCACCTGGCACATTGTACCTCTGCACCACAGTAATGTCATTGTATGTGTACATTGTGTTGGTGTCCAGCATTCAGTTCAGCAGTTGGTCTCACTCAGCTAACAAACCCTGTCCGGACAGTAGCACCGTAAAGGTTTAAGCTCTGTGTTGATTTTAGGTATAGGTTTGAGACATGGAAGACATTGAGCCAGACAGGTACCTACTTCAAATCAGTGTGTCAGCCAGGAGCAAATAGGCTGTCTCTGACTAAGGTGGAGTTGTTAGAAGAGAATCTGAAAAACTGTTCCAGTGTCCTGGCCAGTATAGAGATGGGGTGACAGAGTTCTCTCTTAGTGCTACTCCATTTACAGTGTCAGGTTTATGGAAAGTCTTTGAGAGTCAGTGGGATGTAGGCATTTAAACCTGCTTAAGTACTTTTGTAAATCCCTTTGGACATCCACCTAAACTGTTAGGCAACAGAGAGCTTTACATTTTCAAAGGCAAAGTAAGGACGTTAAGTAATTAATCCCCCCAATGTTATCATCTATACAGAAGGCTGAAATGAAGGAGCTAAGGTTGCCTGGAGGTGTACAGAAATATGGGATCTCATGATAATCAACTCTATGGCTATTTCCTTCCTTTTATTCTGGTTTACTGTTATTTGTACATGATTACAGTTGGATCCAGAGACTTCCTGTACAAATGAAGTCTCAACTCTGACTCACCTGCCATCCTATTAAGAAGATACAATAGAAAATGAGGACATATCCCTTGTGTTTTCTCAGGTTTCAATTGTTTCCAGAGGCTCAGGCAGTATGGAAAATGGGTTAGTAATGCACTAACACTGGACAAAATCTTTCTCAAACCATCCGTCTTTGAAAGATTGCTTTTTGATGTGATGGGCAAAAAACTTTCTTTTTTCTTTTTCTTTCTGCCTGACTCCATTGACTAAATCTCTACAATAAGAATGTAAGTTTGAGGATTTAAAGAGAAGAGCAGCAGTTACATGCCACGATTTTTTAAGTGGAGAAGTGATTAGACAGATGCCAGCTGGAAACAAGTTTTAGTCTCTCTGCATTTCAGATCTGTGGTGTAGCCCCAGTCTATTGTAGTCTGCTGGTTTTGGAGAAGGACTGGAGACTGACAATAACCATAACTTTATCTCAGTACTCTGGGGACTTGCTGCACTGGCCCATGGGAGCCCCACGCGTTGAGAATGGATGATGAGGCCTGTCTGCAAAGGTTGTAAACGAAGATCAGTAAATAACTGCAGAGATAAAGGACTGCACCTTCCACGGTGGAGGATCTCCAGACACCATCAGTGAAGTCCCTCAGTA
Source organism: Chionis minor (assembly GCA_013398295.1). Taxonomy (NCBI): domain Eukaryota; kingdom Metazoa; phylum Chordata; class Aves; order Charadriiformes; family Chionidae; genus Chionis; species Chionis minor. The sequence continues at coordinate 823,219 of VZSF01004381.1, forward strand.
GCACGCGGTATTGCTTGTCATCATCGATGTGCCAAGTCACCAGTCTGTGAGTGATGGCTCTTGTCCTTGGTGGAATATGCCAAGTGGTTGGCTAAGCCCTGCAAAATGTGGCATCAGGACTGGTAAATCCCATGTGCCTCAAAGGCAGCCTTCAGTCACTGTAGGTAGGCGCTTACATGGAGCAAGACAGTGGGAGAATTCCCACTGTGAAATTGTGAAATGTCAACTGTAGAGGCTATTGCAAACTGTACCAAGAAAGCTGCAGAGTGGTATTAAGGCAGTGGCCATTCCTCAGCTTATAGATGCAAATGCCAGAAGCATCTCTAGTCACTGTGCAGTCCTGTTAAAGGATATGTTTGGATCTAAACTGAGTGTATTGCCAGCTTTTATATTCAAAAAGATTAAGCCAAAGACTATTCAGCAGGAGGGAAATTCAGATTTTCTTCCATATTTGGAATACACTTTCTCACAGATTGAAATAACCAAATAAAAGACTTCTTAGAGAAGGGACACCAGAGTTTAGTATGTGTCCTGTGTAATCTGGAGCTCAGCTTTAATAAATTAGTCAGAGCTGCATGAGTATTCATCGAGCAGAAATGCAAGGAGCAAAGCTAGACAGAACTTGGGAAACACTTTTAATAACTTTCCTCTCTTTTTCATTAGCATTTGATTCTTACAAGTACTTTATGACTAGTTTTAGCTCATGGTAACCGTATTCTTGATGTCTTGGCCTAAGGGACAGCTTAGAACTTTTGGTATTAATTATTTATTTTTAATAATTTGTTTGCAAAACCTTTATGTGCTGGGCATTATTCATCTGGCTAGAAGAGAGAGTCACTGCCTTGAAGGATGACGTCGAAGACAGCACTGGTTGGACAGGCCAGTAGTAGCAGAAACAGAACTGAGTCCCAATCCATTGCTCTGAGCACAGGGCCGTGCTGTCTTTCCAGTCAGAAAACTCGGACTTACTTTTTTCTTATTAAATATTCTTGGTATATTGCATATGTGGTACTATTCAGGGTTGAAACCTCGTCTGTAAGATTCAGGAGGTTATTTTCCAGCTTTGCCAGTCTACTCTTGTTGCTCATTTCCCCGAGGATCTTTGGACTCTTTTCAGGTTCAGAAAGCTTGGATTTCAGATTGCTCCCACTACCTGTTTTTGCCCAGTTCTGGTGCTTTCCTCTCTTGGAATTGCATTTGCCCAGGAGAACCGGGGAAAGCTGGCTTTTTCTGAGACATCTGTGTGACAGTAGATAATATTGTCATCAAGACACTAGTAGTATTGCATTGCATTTCATCACTTCGGCAGTGTCTGCTCAATGTTCATCCTGTGCTGTGTTGTCAGCTCTCGGCACATGACCTCACTGGACTTTAAACGCTTGCAAAATATCATCAGGAAATAGCTTTGTGGTTTTCTTGATATGGAAGTCCTTTTCATAACGCCTGAAGTGCTCAGCAACTTTTAATGGTGTGTCCTAAAAATAGTTGTTTAAAAAAGCAGAGGTGCAATGACAGCATATATGTGTCAATTCTTAATTTTGTTCGGTGTACGCAAGTAGTGACTTGCTTTGCTGAAGTCAGTGGCAGAACTTCCAGTGCCTTTACTGAGACCAGGATACACTGGTGTAGTCCTAAGCACCAAAATGGTTGACAGCTAGTAAGAACTAATGCCATACTATTTCTCAAATGTTAGTAATATAAATATAAGTAAGTTTTACCATAAAATGGAATATGCAAATATCTTTGATTGAGAAAGATCCCTTACTCTTAGCTGTGAGCTTAAATGATCCGAATATTCAAATATACTGCAGTATTTATAAGCAGTGGAGCAGAACTTTGAGAAAGTTATGGCTGGTATCTGAGAGCTGTAACATTTACAAACATTAAATGAACAAAACCATATATTTTTATGCTTGCCATTGCAGACCCATGAAACTTATCTGAAAGGTTACGAGACAAGGGACTGAAAATGAATCTATTACACAATTGCTGGAGGGAGTTGCTGAGCACAGTAATTAATTGCTGGTGTATTCATTTGCAGCAGGAGGAGCAGCAGAAGGAAAATATCTCATTGAATTTAGAATTGTATTTATTCATGTATGCACTGTGGTGTTACAGCACAATTATTATCTGACACATTGGAAACAGACTTGTGCTCTGTTAGTTGCTTGAGCTACGTGCTATTATTGGGGGATCTGCTACAACAACGCACAAAACATTTATTTTGAGAGATGCATTCAGGATTATAATTGATGCCCCACAGATCTCAGCCTGGCATTCTCAAGGCCCAGGGAGAGAAGTGGGAAGCTCCACTTGGCATCACGTATGGTTAGTCTACAGCCCCCTAAAATGCTGATGTGTCTGCAGGGGCGGGCAGGAGAAAATCCCGCATTCGCAGGTCAGCAGTCTCTAACGAGGAACTCTGGGTTGGTTTTTTTTCACGTGTCTGGAAGGAGACACGGGTGCAAGCCAGTCTGTGCTGCTTTCCAGTTTCCAGTGCAGTGTTGGCACCAATCCACAGGCAGCCGCTCATCCAGCATTCCTGGCTAGAGGATCATTTCAGCAGCTATATAATATGTCAGCCAAGAGGAAGCAAGAAGGAAAAGGAAAGTGGAGTTATGAAGTTAAAACCAAGAAAATAAAAATTCTAGGCAGCTGTAGTGTGGCAATGGCTGCTGGTGGGGGTGACAGTTTATTCGATGCATCTGCTGCACCATTTCTAATAAAACCTTACTAATCCTATTCAGAGCTTTTTTCCCCTGAATTATCGTTTGTATAAAGGTTGTGAAAGATGACATGACAACACCTGATGTAAAGATTTATACTTTGGTCAGGTTGTAAAAGAGTAAATATGGACTAAGTAGTGACTGTAGGTAGAACCGTAATGAGGACATAGTATGCAAGTGTCACCATCCCAGGAATGAGAGAAATATTGTGTGCTTTGCATCTTCTTAACCAGCACCCAGTTGTAGTCCCGACCCCACCGAGCTCAGCCGTGGAGGGACGTGTGGAGGAGCGGAGGTGGGGACGTACACGATCCCTACCCTGGCACCAGATGTTGTACCTAGGAAGAAATGGGGTATAGCCCACCCTGCCACCTCAGAGCAGGGTCAGAAGGGACGGCAGTGGGGACCAGGCTCTTCCCACGCACACCTTTTGCTCCCAGCAGCGTCACCGTGAGTGACAAAGAGCGTGGTCCTGTCCTCCCGCTGCACTGAGCAGTGCCCTGCCCCGGAGAAGCCTCACGGGTGCCAGCCTGACCACGTACAGGATAAGGGTGTTTTACACAAAGGAGTAGCAGAATCAGGTTTGGAATGATTATTCCTGAAGATTTTAAAAATAAACCAACAGCTTTCTCTAGACCTTTTAAACAAACAGCCTAAATGAACGCACAGTTAACCTTTCTTTCCTATCAGTCTGATGAAAGAAACAAATGGAAGCGATGACAGGATTATATTACTCTATTAATATGACAGATTCTAATTTGTGAGAAGAAATGAACCTCATTCAGTGCTTTATTACTTTCAGAAATTCTAAAATCAATGCAAGATATGCCATAAACATCATTCTTGGCAGGCACTCATTGAGGTAAACATATAACTCAAAGATAGCTTGAACTGAATTCTGACCAATTTAGCAAGTAATAAGCAAGGCAGTCTGTGATAAGAACATTAAAAAGAAGAGACAGTAACAGAGTTATGAACAGATGGTATCCATAAATAATGTTGAAATAATAATAATATTTTAAATTTATATATGATGCCTTTCAGTCTGGAAAATCCCACAATGCTTTACAAAACTGAATTTAAAACACAAACTTAAACTGGAACAGCATTTCTGGTGTGAAATATGACAGTTGCTTGAGAGCCCAAGCAATGCCAAGTCGTTTGGGACAAGAAGAGAATAAGAATTTGAGTTCATTGCTGCTGCTGCAGCAAGAGCTTGGGTTGAATTTTATTTCTTTCCTCTCCTCTAATCTATTTAATCTATCATCACCGATAGTATCTGGATATTCTGCCATCATACGTCGCTATTATCCAGAAAGACCGCTCTCCCTACTGTTAACGATATCAGATGCAATGTTGATTTTATTTATTAAAAACTCAAAATGATCAGCAATTTGGCTTTATCCTGTGCAAAAAAATGACGTTCTCAGCAAAAATATCTCCCAAGGCCAAGTAGCGACAGTAATTAGTACATCCACGTGTGGGGAATATTAACTCCTATGTCAGTCTAAATTCTGAAACCTTTGTCTTTCGCTACAGGACATAATTGCTCCTTCCAAACACTTATGTAGCTCAGCCTAACTTGAGGCTGTCTTCTGATCTCAGATAAACCCAGGCAATCCTTCTGGCTTTAGTGGGATTATGCCAACATAAGTGAAACGAAAATTTACCCCGTGGTATAGGAGAGTTGATCGGTGCATAAGGCGCTGCGTGACGTTTGAAGGCTGCAATGGAAAAGTGCTGGAGGATGATAGGGAAAACTCCTATGCTGTGTACACAGAGCAATGGAAACTATTTAAAGCAGCTCCAGCCTCGAATATTCTGTGTAGTCCCTTCACGGGGAGAAAGATGTTACATGATAGCCTGGATATGTAAGTGAATGGCCTCTGTATTATAGAAATGAAATAACACAGAAAATGTTCAATACTTCTGAGGGATGAACGACACAGCCTATTTGCAGGAATGCTGAAAGCAAACCAGGAAGTGATGTTGGTTAAAATTAATTCAGCTTTCATACTTTCCTGTTCAGGTCTGTAGGAATCATAGCCAGCCTTTTCCCATTCCAAGCTCACACTTTTGGTAATGGCACCTGCAAGGACTCTTTGTCAGATAAGTTTAATATCAAGGTCGTGGTAGATGCCCTGGAAGTAGTGGTAATATTGCAGAGCCCTGAAATACCTCAGAATACTGGAGCATTTCTTGAAAATGGGGGTTTTCATTGTAAAACCCGAAAAAGAAGTTGGTAACAGGGCTTTATCTGAAGTTAACTTTTTAACCCTTCTGAAAAGCTGTGCTAGCTCGTGCTCATTAAACATTTGTAACTTTCTAAAAGTGGCCAGGATGTAAATACTTTTCCTTCAAGGGATTCCTGTGCTGGCACTCCAGGGTGCCCGTGCCGGGTGTCCGTGTTGGCGTGGGACTCAGGTGTGAGCCGATGTACCACGTGTGCGCGGAGGATAATGACAGCCTGCCCTGGGAGGGGACGCAAAACCGGCACCGGCGTGTTGCCGTGTACTGTTGGCAGCGCATGCAATCTGCATTTTGATGCGAACGATAATTTAGATAGCAAAATGAGCTAATATGTTGCACAGAAGTACTCGTGGCTTGCCGGCATCCCTTCCACTAAGAGGAAGGCCGGTGGACTGGACGTCACTGTACTCTCAAGAGCATTTGTTAAAATATACTGTGTAAAATCTTGTCTCCTATAAATTATCAGAACTCCTTCTGGTTCCACTGGATCCAGGTTCCTTCCCTTCTATCATTTTTCAGTCAAAGTGGGGCTCTTTTGGATGAAAAGGAAGGAGAGGGAAGCAGAAATTACATTGTGACATACATGGCGAGTATTAGCATAGGTTCAGGTTACTAAATAGCTCTCTTGAACATCATAGAAAACAAACTTTTGGTTTTTGTTAGGTATGAGTTACATATTGAAATGTCCAGTCTTAATCCAGCATGTATCTATTTTGCAGGAAATATGGGTCTTTGGTTTAACTATGGCAATTTGTGCAGGAATCCTTGGACTGTCAGCTTACGTGACAAACTGTAACTCATACTTAATTCTAATTCCTACCAGCTGGATGCCTGTGTAAGGGTACCCATGCCTACATGTGTGGACTCATTAGTGGTATCTGAGACTGTTGCAATATTTAAAAGGTTTTTTTTAATTTTAGACTTGCTTTTGTGAGACACCGGGCAGTCTCATGTTCATTTGTTTTCATTTTCATCTTGGGGTTTTACAACACAGTGGATTTGTGTCCTGATTTTATTTTTGCATTTGCATACCTGCAATGCATCGGACTTGAGCTGCAAGTTTAAATTACAATTTATTTTTCAAACCTAGAGGGTTGCGTGGGTCAGAGTTGACACCGTTGTCAGGGCTTCCATTTCACTTCGTGTGTCTTTGGTGGCTTCGGTGTCAGGCCACCATTTCACATCCTTGAGGCTGGTGCCTGCAAGTTGTTAGGGACAAGAAGTCCACATGTAGGCTCTGTACAGCGAGCCTGGTGACCTCAGGCTGCCTTCTGTTGGGCACACGTCTGCAGCTAAAGAGCCTGTCACTACAACTGACGTCCTTATCGGCAGGCTGCACAGACAGCCCGGGTTTGGAGTGGGCATGGAGATACAGCACATCTCCATGCCAGCGGCACAGAGACAGGGAGCCCACACTTGGTGTCCTACTCCCAGAACCATCAGGCTTGGGAAACGTGGTCCAGAAAATCCCCTCCTGTCCTTCGGGGAGCCGGTTTGGCTTCAGAAACGGGGAAGCTGCCTTTGCGTGGAGCTACGTCTCTGCTCCTATCGCTGTGCTGTGGAGATGTACCATGTCAGGCCCCTCCACTCTCTGTGGACTCCCTTGGGGATACCGACTACTTCGAAATGTTTTGGGTTTGGGGTTTTTTTTCCACCTGAGCCGAGGCATGAGGAAGAGATACTGCATTCAGTTTATCCTTGCTGCTGGCTCTGCTCTTTACTTCTGTTAATACAGGGCTTCACTGTTCAGGTGTCTCAGTGGGGTAAGATCCTCAAATGCTAAATTTGTACAAAAACATAGACCCCAAAACCTCCCAATTTAAATGCATTTTAGTCCAGTTTATAAGAAAGGGGTCATTCAGTAGACTCGTTTCTGAGTATTGTGTTAGTTGTATTTTGTCCACAGCCTTATCTTTGCCATACAGACTTCCAGTTTTTAGGAAACAGGTTTGCAGGTCTGTCTACAAGTATTTAAATATTTCTGGCTGGTTTAAAACCTCAGTACCAGCTGAAATTAAGAAAAAAGTCCGAGCACTAAACATCCACTGCTGCTAACTTAACCATTTTAAATAAATTCCCTGTGGATGATTTCTTTTCTCTGTCTTCTGGAGGGTGACATTTGTTCTCACAATCTGTGGTGAGACCACAGTGAGCTGGCTGACCACAGTAACTGCTGCACGTCGCCCTGCTCGCTGCAGATTAGGAGCACGGGAGGTATCTCTTGCTTCTCTTTTCTTCTTTTTCCCTATTTCTCACTTGCAGAACAACTGAAAAAGGACAAGGTTGAGATATTTCCTGAATGTTGCATTGTGCCTTGCCCTGCATGGTGCGCAGAGGAGGCGGGGAGAGAGGATGAAAAGAGCTGCTGGACTAACTTGACTCTTGTGTCCCCCAACTGCTCAGAAGACTGAGGGTCAACAGACACCGGGGCTTCAAAACAGTGAGGCTGGAGGAAGCGGGGCTGTCAACCTTTCCTGCACCAGCCTGCAGAATAGTTCCTGCTCATATGATTTCTCTTTCTCTAGAAAAGTGCTTCTTTTTCTGAAAGGAAAAGCATTCTATAAATATTCCATATTTATTATTTTGCCCGAGCTTATTTGCTATGCTGAACTTCGATCAATAAAATCAGAAAAAGGAGGAAAAATACCCAAAGATGAAAAAATAAAACAAAACAGAGCGCTGTGCATTCCAGAATAAACACAGAACTCCTTGACGTGGTACAGGCACTGTTTGTGCCTGGCTTCCCAACAGGGGTTCTTGCACATCCAGTAACTTTGTTTGTATTTTGTAAATTAGCAGATGGTTCTTTGATACAAAGGAGAAAGTGTTCCCACATCAGATGCGAGTATCTCTCTTTCTCCCCCCCTCTGATATTGAACGAATCATAGAGGAAGATGCAACAATTGCTAAAAGTAGAGAGGAGATGGAGCAAAGAAAAAGTATGAGCAAGTTAACTATAAAGTTTAATTGACATTGACTACAGTTAAGAAAAAATACAACTGAACAGGTCACTTGCCAACAAACAGGTTTAGGATGGATGTTAGGAAAAAGTTCTTCAGAGAAAGGGTTATTAAACATTGGAACAGGCTGCCCAGGGAGGTGGTTGAATCACCACCCCTGGAGGCATTTAAAAGACAGGTGGACATGGTGCTGAGGGACATGGTTTAGTGGTGGTTTTGGCAGTTAATGGTTGCACTCGATGATCTTAAAGGTCCCTTTCAACCTAGACAATTCTATGCTTCTAGGAGACAGTCTCATTTCAAGCATTTCTGAGCTGTGCTCCAGGAGACCTAGGGTACAGCCAGGTCAGTTTGTGTGACCTTTTTCACTTTTCACTTCCAGTGGACACTGCCTAAATCTCATCAGTTGAGGGAATTAACTCAGATAAGTGTGTCACTGCTGAAGGGGGAAAATAACTTTGTACCTGTCATGCCATGATTTCATAGAATTGTCGAATCATTTAGGTGGGAAAAGACCCTTGAGATCATTGAGTCTGACTGTTAACCTAGCACCGCCAAGTCCACCACTAAACCATGGCCCTAAGTGCCACATCTGCACGCCTCTGAAATGCCTCCAGATCTTTTCGGTGAATAAATTTTTCCTAATATCAAATCTAAACCTCCCCTGGCACAACTTGAGGCTCTTTCCTCTTGTCCTGTCACTTTTTACTTGGAAGAAGAGACCGACCCCCACCTCTCTACAGCCTCCTCTCAGGTAGTTGCAGAGAGCGATCAGGTCTCCCCTCCTCAGTTGCCTTTTCTCCAGGCTGAACAGCCCCAGTTCCCTCAGCCGCTCCTCAGAAGACTTGTGCTCCAGACCCTTCACCAGCTTTGTTGCTCTTCTTTGAATGCCCTCCAGCACCACAATGTCAGGGTGGAGCCTGTGTCTCACTTGATGATATATGTAAGGCATAGTGCCTGTTTACCAGAAGTTGGGCTTGATCTTGGCTGCAGCCTCAAGGCAGTAATCTGAGTAAAGTAACAGCAATTAAATAATACGCTTCCAGACTACATCTGGCTAAATAATATTCCACATCGCTCAAAAAAACCCTTTTTAATTTCTAGTCTGAAATTTCTTTGGAAATATTATTGCTGCAATAGTCAACTCTCCCCTTGTTTAGTTGAAACCTTGTCTATACAGATATTACAATGATAAACTATCGTGTTTCTTTCTTCTTCTGTGTGTAAACTGTATCTATAAGAGAAAGAGTGTTCGTTGGGCAGACCTTCTCTGTTTTGATCTGTGTTTGTACAAGACCTGGTCCCAGTCCATAATTGAACCATACAAGCATGACAGTACTGTAATTAAATTAATAACTATTCTGAAGATAAAACTCCATTTACTTGCTGTTCAGCACTTTCGCCTACAGGTCTTTGCACCAGAAATCTTGCATGAAAAAGAAGTTCCTGTGCTATTCCCATGTCTTCTGCATCCATGTCTGGTCCCATTGACCTGACTGACAGCGGAAGATTTGTCATTGACCCTAGTAAGAGTAATGGGTCCAATAGCTGTAATATGTCAGAGCAAAAGAGAAAATACTTTCTTCTTCTGAAGCGTTGCCTGAAACATAGCTTGTGTCCAAAGGTGGAACAAATTATGGCCACTTTGTCCTCAAACACTGGGTAGAAATTAAGGGGAAAATTTGCCAAAGTACTTACGCAGGGACTCAAAGGGTATGATAAAACCAAGATGGATTTAATGCTCATTAACAAGAAGTAATATTCTAAGCAGAGGAAAAAGAAATTAGGAGAAATATTTGCATTTTATATATAGGAAAAGTACATACTGTGGAAAAATACATATCCAGTACCAAACATGGGCAGAAGCCCAACCCTTCTCATTTTATAATCATTGAGAGTGGCTCCTTTGACTTCCAGGGGACTTGAATGGGATCCAGCTCCAAATCTGGCTTTCTTAACTCATGAACACTCCTCTTGAAATTAATAGTATTTCTTGAATTAGGAAAGTAAGGCAGATTTTTGGTAGTACAACTTTTGCCCCCAGTACTTCATCATATGTATGATTTGAGAAAGAGCCCTTTCAAGGTAATGCCTGTTATTGACATGCATAAAATTTATAGTGATGTTTTGTTCTGTTCTCTAAGGATGGGAGTCCTAGGAAATATATAAGGAGATACTTAACCTATCTCGAGGAGTTTAAGGAGTCACCAATCTACCCTCTAAAGGCTCCCAGTATAATTCAGATTGTGCACAGGAGATAAATCGTATATTGGATTAATTTGCTCATTTTGACTGTTTGGTGTCTAATCCATCCATGGGCACTCCTCGCTTCCTTCTTTGTGTTCACCACCTGAGCATAATTGGGTAGTTAGTTGTAAAGGGTAAATCAGATTTGAAAAATGAGAACGTATCTCTGCACATTGTAGATCCGTGTCATTGAGCAGTGCCGCTAGTGATATTGAAACCTCGACACCGTGGGTTATTGGCTTGCGTACTGGGTAAACGATCCCATGAGTTCTGGGACAACACTAGTTGAGGCAGGTCACATAGACTATATGATTTTTTGTTTGTTTGTTGAACATGTAAGACCTTTTCACGGGATACAGTGTGTTTCAAGCTAAAACACAGTTTCTGCCTGTTCTTTTGACATACAACTGTGAAACTCATTTTCTGCGATACAAAAACATGAACTGTGTAAAAACTTTGCATTTTTCATGAATATTCATTTAATATTTATAATTATTTTAGTCTTGCTTACATAGTCCCCTTGTTTCCTAATACTCAAAACAGCCTTTTGGTAATTAATTTGAATTTTAGTACTAACAAGTGGCATCTCGTATGAAGCCTATTACAAACACGACACATTGTTCTAAATTGCATAATAAAATAATCATCTCGAACAGCGACATATTCAGCAAAATGGCTCTACTTCTGTTTGACAGGGTGAACGCCTATGTGCTTTTCAAAGCAACTAGTTTAGCACTCTTCATTTACAAAGAGGAAAGGGAGAGGAGAGAGAAACGCTACTCTGAGAACAGCTTGTCTCATGTTGACCTACTTTCTCCACCAATCTGCGTGCAGCCGGAGCTGCTGTTGTGTTGACACTACATATCCAAGCTAAAGCAAACCCAGCAGAATCCCTGGCTTTAGAGACTGGCTCCAGAGAGGACAAAAGGCCTTCTGGGTTTGAGATGACTTTTGGACACGCAGGCGCTGCGGGACTGGGATAGAGCGAGCTGATTTTCACAACTGAGTCAAAAACGGAGCCTCCTCTCCTCTTTGAGATCTAAAGTAGATTACACTGGCGTAATGAGGCCGCTTTGTGTCTAATCTCTTAGGTACATTTAAGTGTAAAGCGGGTGGTGTGGGTCGGGGGAGGGTCCCTTATCTGCATGGGGAACATGGTCAGAGAGCTGAATTTGCTGCTCTTATCAGCGTTTTCTTTCTCTTGCCAGGAAAATCAGGAAAACAAGGGAAAGGGGTGTGCCTCTGAGAAATGCAGGGATGCCCGTTTGTCATGCCTATCTTTGACTCCCTTTTAGTCCCAAGAGATTATTTGCAGACGCTGCAAATTAGAGTAACTGTAGAGCTCCCCTAATCTCCTGTAGAAGGGAGAAGTTTTGTGCCAAGCCTGCAGACCAGGGAATGGAAACCTTTGTTACACTACATGTCCGTGCAGGGGTAAACATTTGTGCTGTTTGGGAATTGTTGGATCCTGAGGTTCAATTCGTAATCTTTGTGTCCTGTTTTTACTTGCTATCATTAATTTTTGAACGGACATCATTTTCTGATGTGCTGCACATCTGTAACTCCTGCTGCCTATAGTGGGAGGAGGTACTGTTACCTCTTGAGAAAAGGGAGTAAAAAAATAGGTTGTATTGATATGCATCACCCCATCAGTTTTTATGATTTCAACCAATGTTCTCACAGAAGCTGATCTGTACTTTACAAAGCAAATACTATCCTTTGCCCCTGAAAGCCTCTTGTCCTTTAATGGAAATGAATACAGTTTTATTCTTAGCAGCTTGTTGCAGAAAACTCCAGTAATGCGGCTTTTCACCAAAACATCCTTTTAATGACTAGTTTTAACTTAAAGGAAGAAGACTGTTGATTCTGGGAAGGAGAAAGACCCTCAATCTTTTGTTTCAAAACCATGGCATTTCCTTTACACCATTCTGGAGATTTCTTTTTACAAATCCTTTCCTTGCTTCTCCTCTAACGGGGGTATTTGTGATAAGACACTGGTAAGATGCCTTGAGATCCATTTATTTACTTGTGTCCTAAAGAAATAGAGTTGACCTCAGTTCAGTAGAACAAGTGAAATAATGAGTCAAATCAGATCCTTTAAAAAGAGCTAAATGAGGTCTAGCAGACACTCCTTACTGCTAGGTGAAATGTTACTGGGACTTGCTCGTACCCTATTGCTGGAACCCTTGGGGGACGTTATAGCCCAGCGCGGTGGCGTGTGGACATGAAGTGCACTAACTGCTCTGCCCTGCCTGGCGCTGTGGCACTCTCATCCCACATCAAGACTGCCTTTTTAGGAGCTGGCTTAATCTGATTTCAAAGTGGATGAAAACGGGCACTCGTCAGGCGGATGAAGAGTCCTTGGGTAAAGCCTGCACACAGCACCAAGTGCAGTTATTACACTGAACTTCTTCCCCGCAGAGAGCTGGGTATTTTAAAATTCACTCAATATAGCGGGTTCTGCTTCTTCCTAGGAACGTGCAAGTGGGTGAGAGTTTGACATGTGCCATTCTGCACAATCTGTGTTTCTGGGGCAGAGGTTCTCCTCTCCACCCCATTACGATTTCTCTGCTGTCATTGCCTGTTGCTAAACGTTTCTTGGCTACCTGAATTTGCTCTCCGATAAGCCAAGTAGGTCGCTGGGGCAGGAAGCTCCGGGGGCTGCTTTCATAGGTGTGCTGCTTGGTTTTGAGAGCCTGGGCTTCATGGGTTTGGGTTTGCGTGAGTCTCTTGCAGTGCTGAACCTTGCTGCCTTGTGAAATGTGTCATGGACACGTGAGCCAGAAGTTCCTACACCTCTGAGCCATGAAAGCCAAGGGAGAGATCAGAGGTGGTAAGAACTGCTATTATTGTAGCACTCAAACAGTTTTTATTAAACTGCCTGAACGTGTTGTTCGGTAATGGTTTGGCGGAATGCCTGTGCCATATTATTTCCATTAGGCAACAACAGCTTAAGCTACAATTCTTTTTGTGTGGTGACATTCCCATTGATGTCTGCTAGGAATTAGGCAAAGTCAGACTTGAGGCACTGGAAGGAAAGTGAGGATGAAATTGTAGGTGGATCGAGTGAGTTTTGCAGTTCAGAGAGAATCACAGCAAAATGGATTGATTCCCTACACCTGTCATTTCTTTCATCTGTGCTATTGCTTAATATTTCTCTTAATTTACATTCATTTCCTTTTAAGCTTTTGGTATTTAAGGAACTCTTGTAACTACAGTGCCAGGAAATGAGTGTCACGAATTCTAGCCCTAGCTGTCGTTCCTCTCCATTTGGCGATATCTGAGCTCGAGGAGTCAGGATCATGTCCAGACCATCCACGTGGAGAAAAGATCTGGCAGTGCACATCTCTCCTTTCCCTATCTTGACATCGGTGGAAACCCATAGCTGAGAAAGGGTTTCAGGCTAATGCAGCCAAATCAACCAGGTGTCGAGTCTGCATGATCTGACTGCCAGGACTACACTGCTCTACAGGCTGCAGATGTAGCCCTCAAAAACTTAGAGAAGGTGCTTGATCCTCCTGCTTCCGTTTACTGCGCTGTGCCATATTCCTCACTGGCTAGCACGAGGATCAATTCCTTAACATCTGGAGAGGGATTTGAAACCCTAAAGCAATAATTTCACAATTATGCTTAGTCAGTACTGTGCATTTAATGTTAATGTTGCTATACGAACGTTCATTGACAAATTAAGAATACATTTTAAAAGTCCCATAGAAAAGTCAGTAAATATAAAGTCTTTGTTCATCGGTATGTGGTTTGTAATCCGGTAACAGCAATGTTCTACCCTTGTCTTTTATGGATGTGTACTGGAGAGATGCAGTGCTTTAATAACTTGTCAATAGGCAAAGCTTACAGCCCAGTTCTCTCTCAACATTAGAGGTTTGACTTGATTGTGGTGGTTTTACATCTGCTGAAAGCACAATCAATGCCTTGTATTTTCAATCCCATGAAGGTAAAGACATGCATTACATTTTTCAGCAGGAGTATCACTTCCAGCAGGAGTAGAACAAACAGACCTTTCTAGCTGTTTACATGAATAGACTTTCAAGTGTATCCTCTAGTTCCCTTGGGAGGTTAATTTTTAAAACTTACATCAATGGAAAACAAAACTGAGTTAGTCGAGGGCCTTTTTAAAGTCTTGAATGAACTACAGGCTCCCATCCTGCTGGTCAGGTCAGCTGCTGTGTAATGACTCTGCGTAACCAGCGCCAGCCTGCTAACCTGTCCCCTTAGAAACCGGAACCGCGCTGCCGAAAACTGCCCGGGGTCTGCTTGCACTATCGCCCCTTGGCTCTTGTCTCAAGCCAGGGATATCCGTGCAGTGGGGACTTCACGTCTGCTCCGAGCCTGGCATCAGGAGGGTCCGTGATCGAGCTCTGGTTTTGGGATGTTGCAAACGAGCTACCCTGCAGAGCCCTTCTATTGATGCCAAGTTGTGCAGGGCACTAGAAAAGCTGGTGCCAAATGCAGCCGGGTGCAGGCACAGCTAAAACCGTGCGAGGAACGTGCATACTGCACCAAAACTTATGAATTCCCTTAGCCACTGCAGTAAATCTCTTTCTGCCACGAGCATACACTGCGAGTTGCTCCTGCCCAAAAGAGACCTGTGGGAGAGAATCGGTGTCAGAAAGGTTAAGTAACTCAGTCCATAATTGCAGGGAATTGTCCATAATTTCAAATTCTCTGTGCAGAAAAGGAAGGCTTTTCTTTCCATTAGACCATGCGGTTAAAGACAGACAGAATCTGGCCATTCTGTGCAAATCTTCCACGTGTAATCGTTTCCTCATTTGACATAGGTTTTCAAGCCAAGGTGATTAGTGAGTCATAAATATAATGCTACAGTGATCCTTAAAATAAACAACATTCCTTGATTTGAAAATCCCAGGGGATAAGTTTTAATTTCTCTAACCAATCTGGGAATGTAAAAGATTTTCCTGCAGTGCCTTATTGATATAATTTGACCTTGCTCAGCAGTGGAGCTCCCTGATGGAGGTGTGGGGGGGAGGAGGGCTGTGTGGGCACACATGCAAAGTGCTCTTACTATGCCTGTATTCAAATTCTAATTCCATATTCTTGTAAGAACGATCTCACTGGGAACCAAAAATAGCACAGACGGAAAATATTCTCACAAGATGATTGTCACACAAATAAGAATAGTTTCTCTTTAACCCGTTCTCTTATCAGCTAAGCTCTCCGCAGGCTCCTGATCCTCTGTCGGTGCTTTACTTTAGCTGTTGGCCAGGAATCTATTCATGAAAAGCAACAATTTAATAGTAATAAAATATCGCTGTGGTTGACAGTATGCCACTAAGCTGGATTAAATGAAGTGTGCTTACCTTGTTTTAACACTATCAAAGTATTGCTTTGGTGATGGTAAGTCGCTACCTTTGTAATAGGGTGTGGGTTGAGTTTTGGCGACTGTTTTCTGGGTCCTTTCTAGCTTTAAACATTGCCAGTTACATCTTCTAGTGCTCTGTTGCTTTCAGTGAGATAGCACAAAATGCATGTCTGACCCAAATTCTTCCTGCCAATCACAATTTCCTGTACAGAAAGAGAAGGTGAATCAATGGTGATGCCTTTATTTATTTTTATTACCGCAGCATCCACAAACCTCAGTTTTCGAAGAGACTGGGCTGTGTTAGGCATTACAAATACAGAGGACGAGAAGGTTGTCCTTTCAGAAAGCCTGGCCTCTAAGTACCGGAGGGGGTTGACAGAGGATAGTGGTAGAGGGTGCAAGGAAACCCCCAAAAATACTGTTCACAAAGCAACCGAACAGCTGTCTTTATAGGCAGCATGGCAGAGTAGAGGTATGAGGAAGCTGAATGAGAAGTATGGAGTTATGGAGGCTTAGGGAGCTCCTGCAAAGTGAGAGAAAGCCTGAATTTGCTTGACCTAGCAGCACCCGTGCATCCAAGGCGGAAGCTGATCAGTACAGGAATGAGAGGTGGTGTGTTAGAGAAGGGGGAGGTGGCAACGGGATTCAGAGAGAAAGAGCGGGCAGAGGAGAGTTGAATCCCATATTTCATCCCATGAATCCCCTACTTCATCCAGGTTGTTTTGGGGGAAATGCAATCTGTAGAGTGTAGGCAATGGTCTGCAAACGAGCGGATCTGTCAAGCATTTTACAATGGTGTGTTAGTTCCCGGACTTCTGTGATAGACAGTTACATATAAATAAAAGCTATCATCCTGTTCTTTTATTTGAATTTGTTTATAGACGATGGAGAAAAGCTGATGGTTGCATATTTACCACACAACAGATGTTCATAGTTCTCAGGCACATCATCTGCCCAATTGCCCATGGCTTTGTCTATTCCAATTATTTTTTCCCGTATGTACACATTGGGTTGCATTCCAGCTCTGAGACAAAGAGGGGTTTATTTTTTGTTCCTCTCTGGACCTACCGAGGTCCTTTGGGCTTCTGACAAGGGCTGTCACAGCCTGAAGAAGAGCCCTTAAAACCTGCCCATGGCAGTAACCTGTAAGGGAGTCATTGACAGGCTCCCAGTCAGCGGGTCTGGTGGTACTTCTGCTGTGAAGCCTTCCATTTTGGGCATGGTCCTCAGCTTGCCCATGTTGCTTTACCCCAGAAAGGCTCCTATACCTTGGATATTCCAGCAAGTATCCCTCCTACTGACTGTGAGAGAACTTGGGAAAACCGGACCCATGATGTTGCTGTGTCAGCTAAATCAGATAGAGTATATGGGCAGAGTCTGAGTGCAGGAACAGTGGAGCCCTGAATGCTGCCCAGACAAGCAAAAATGTTTTTACTGTCATAAGTAGCTGAAGAATTGCTGTCCTCTTTCTTTCCTGTAATGATAACCTTAAGATGGATCTTCTCTGGCTGGCTGGCTTAAGATGGATCTGGCTTCTCTGTGAGACAAGGGTTACCAGTGAACTTCAGCACTGAGAAGGAGTTGGGAGATGCACTGCCCTAAGAAGAGATGCTGCTGGGGACCTGCCTGGTGATACCTTGGCTCTGCATGGAACAAGGTGACCTGCCTTCCTGGGCTTTGGAAACACGTCCCTTATTTTTCCTTGCATGCTGAGCTAATGTGCCCATCACCTTCCCTTTATGTTCTTGCATCCTTGGCAGAGACCAGAGTGCTTGTCTCCGCTGTTCTGGTGGGAGCAGGTGAGGCAAGAAATCTTGGACCAGCTATGCTTGTTTTAGTTGAGCCCTGAATCACAGCGATGCAGTCCTGCGGGGAACTCGACGTCATCTGAATGCAGCGCAGCGCCGCGAAACATCGCACGGAGCGGAGAGAACACAACTAGCTCGGAGCAGCCGGTTTTGACATTGGACAGACTATCAGCCAGGCACAGTCTAGCCAGCCTGGGATAATCAGCCATGCTGAGAGGCAAGGATAATTAGGCAGACACAGAGGTACCCTGCAGATATCCTTCTGCAGCTCTTAACAGTTCTTAGAAAACTTTTCTAATATGTATCTTATATATTGCTTGCCCTGAATTAAATGAGTTCTATGTTATCTGTCACATATTCTTGTTTACTATGTTGGAAGCTCCTATCATATTCTCCTGAGTCTCCTCTTTTCCAGACCAAACAAATAGAGAAGAAATTCAGGCATTCTGTATAGGATGTTTTCCTCTTGAATTTGTCTGCATTTTTGGTAAAATATGGTGTTTCAAATTGCACCCTAAGAGATGTTTCACTGAGGCTCAATGAAAGGGAATAATTACTTCCGCTATCTGACATGCATCGGTCTTATTAATACATCACTGAATGAGCTTTACTTTTTTGTTGCAGTGTGTCATAGTGTTGAGTCATATTCCACCTGGGGTCCTGCGTAACTCCCAGCACTCACTTTGCAGTACTCTTATTTAACCTGTTATTCCTTGCTTTGTATTGTTTGTTTGGTTTCTTCTTCCTTTACTCGGTACTTCCCACTTGCCTTTATTGAGTGTCTTTGCTTGGGTTAAGGCTGTTTCTTCAATTCATCAAGACTGTTCTGAATTCTGAAAGAGTCTTTTAAAGCATTCGCAGCCTTCCCCAGCATCCGCACCTTCTGCACTGTCCTTTCTACGAGGCGAGTCATTAGTGAGAATACTGAATTGACCTGGTTTCAGGACAGATCCTTAGGGGACCTCGCTTGATACAGCCAGACACTCAATACCTGTGGGAGGAAAACCTGGCGTTTGAGCATAAGCTTTGGTCTTAATTTGGAAACAGCAAGGCATTAGGGCAGTTCATGTAGCCATTTGAAGTGGAGCCTCAGCTTCATAAACCAGGATGAACAGGAAAATACACACGTTCATCTTTTGCGCAAGCTATCCCGTGACTCCGTGCTGCCCGGCATACAAAGGCCACGTGCTGCCTTTGCACCATGGATCTGCACGGTATCTCCAAGGGGGTTATAAATATACATCCTCCTTCGGTTTGAGAAGTAAGAAGAGGATGCAGATGGGTGAGAACTGTTCCAGTGAAGCTCGCGCTCTCGCCCGGCGCATAATGAGATCAGAATGCAGGCAGGAATGTGTGGAGGAGTGGAACTGGCAAGGATTCACCAGCCTGAATTATTCTAAGCCTATTCCATCCCTAATCATCCCTAATCAAACCTTTTTTCTATTTCTTTTTTTTATTATTATTATTTTTTTTGGTGTGTGAAGGTGCTTTATGGAGATGTTTCTGTTTGAACATAAAATTAAAGCTCTTCTTACTACATGAGCAAATTCTACTTGCTCGTTGGGTGAATTTTTGGTGCACTGGGCTTCATGTCCTAGCTTCCTTCGCTATGGTTATTTCAGAGCACTTGGCATTTCCCTGCTATGTAGCCAATTTGCTGGATGCTGGAAAGTATGAAATGGGATCTTTAAAAGGATCCCGGATCATTTTTGATGCTAATATAAATCTAAAAAAAACCCAACGCCAAACAGAAAAGGGGGTGGGCAGAGCAGTATCACATGAGTTATCCAGACTTGTTTACATCCTGATTTGCAAAAGATACAGCTTGACCCCAGCGTAACCTTGAAATCTACACAGGGAGAGGAAATACTATGTAAATTAGAACAGCCAAAACAAAACAGGCAGACAGCAGCAGAGTGTACAGAACAAGCTGGGAGGGCAGGCTTTGCAAACACTTCGCTACTGAAGAGAAACGTGCACAAATTCTTTTTTTTTTTTCCTGGGATGTAAATGGCTGTGAAAAAAATGCCTCCCTAACAAAAAATGGCATTGCCGCTTTTACGAGACCACTCCTATTTTCCATAGCATAGAGACAGCATGTTTTCCTCCACCAACTGTACTGCACACCCTCCTGGAGAAGTCATGCCCTAAGGAGGACCCGTTCAGAGCATCCAGGGAACTGTATTTGTGCCCAAGCTTTTTGGCTGCGGTCTAAATGTGTTTTTAAAGCAGGCAGTGATGTCTTGGGGGCCCTACCACGGGAGCTGGGTAATGCACGCTGCTTATAAAATTATTAATAGCAGTGAATGGATGGTGGCGGTGAGCAAGTCTTGTGTTAGCCTCCCGTGTTGGATAAAGACCGTGGTTCATCCAGGAGTTTTCCAGCAGTGGTGGGGCCATGCGGTTCACTGGCTCCAGTTCTGCACTGGGACAGAGGTTTGTGTGGCTGAACCGTGAGCTGGACTGAGAAACAGATCTAGAGGAAAAAGAATGTCATTTTTCCAGTGAGTTAAAAGCTTTCTGCCCCACTTGGGTTTTTGTTTGGGCTTCCTACGTGTGCTCACAGCCACCTGTGTTGGTGAGATGGTGGGGTGCTGATGAAGGGGGGTCCAGCCTGCCTGAGCTGGCAGAAGCAGGATCCCCCACTAATGCCGTACTTCCACTCCTGGAATTATATCCACGGCTCAGCCTCTCCGTGCTCGCAAGGCTTCCTGGTATCGTGCTCGCGTGTCCCGCCGGCGCTGCGTTTTATGGAGCTGAACCACCCCAGGTGGTACAAAGTGATGTGTCTTCACTTTCGGCTCCCCGGCAGGATCTGGTGACCACAGAAGTGGCACGGAGCAGCCACCAGAGCACGGCACCCGGCGCGGCACCCAGCTGCCATTGGGCATGGCGGCAGCCTGAGCGTGTCTAACCACGGCCACGCCGGGCTGCTCGGTGTCTGCTCAGGCGCTTAACCATGGTAGCAGAATGTTATTTCTTGCCTCGCTATTTGGAATTGATTTTAGGAGAGGGAAAGTGGTTCCCATGCTGACCCCTCTTGGGCCCTGAACCCACAAACCTGTTAATCCCTGAATTTTAATCTCTGGAAGGAGGGGGCGCAGCAGTCGTGAGCAGTGTTTAAGCCTGATGGAGTACAATTACCTCGTCTGCTGGAGGCAATGGCAGAGCCCAGCAGAAGTACAGCTTGTAGCCAGAAGCGTGTTCACAACTGGCAAAGTTTAGGAGGCAGCAATGAGATAAAATGGGGGCAAAAAGAGAGAAAACTGCATGCCCCAGAATTGCCAATATCCTTCCTGAACTCTCCATTAAACAGGTTCTCAGCCATATGACTTCACTGAAGTGACTGGGGAGAGCTCTTACCTGGCATGAGCACTGTACGATTCCAGGAAGAGCAGGTTTTCTTTTGCCTGACAACCTCAAATTTCTTGCTCTCAAAGAAATGAGAGTTGTCCATGGAGCCACGTTGACCTGAGCGGCAACGTTTCATTCCTTGGATCGTCCTGGGCTCACCAGGGGCCGTACTCCTCAAGCCTTTCTCGAGATGATGTGAATGGTCCACTTGGGGGTCGAGTGCTATTCAGGAAGAACAGCGGTGCCAGAATTTCTTCATGTTGTTGAGAAATAAGTATATTGTACGTAATGATGCCTGCTAAACTTTTCATAGCCTTTGCTTGCTTGCTGTCTCCTGCCAGCTACACACTCACACATGCGATGTACACTCTTGCTCTGCTTTGTCAGAACACAAACCATCACTGTTTAAGTGTAAAATGACATTTTGGTGTATATATACGTTTAAGCAAAATATGTTTGCTATGAACACTAATTGGCAGAAGAGTCTTGCTTTAAATGCATAGATTTTAATCCTAGAAAGCTTCCTCAGCCATTGACATGTGTCCCGGTACAGGAGAAATTTGAAAGAAAAACTAAGTGTGGGAAGAGGAATGAATCTTTTAAAGCACAGGCAGGGAGGGAAATTAAGGAAATATTAAGGTGGTCAGAGTTGTCCTTTATTCCATTCCACTGCAGGTCTCTCAGTTTTCAGGGGTCTGGGCACAGGAAAAGGTGCAATTCCACAGGAGGGCTGGTGGCCAAGCCCAGCTCGCCCCTCCAGTGCTGCTTGGTAGCAGCACGGAATGTGAAAAGAAACTCCTGAAAAGCAAACGTCTCTCCAGTGGAGACCACAGGGTTTGGTTAAGTCTGAAAATCTGGCTTGTTAATCCATTCTCTCTTTGGATTTTGACCATGTGGGAAATCTTTATTCCTACTTACACAGAAATTTATGAAATACATGGGAAATATAGCTTCTTAATATTTAATTTGCTTGGTGATTAAAGGAAATTAGTTTCAACCATTGAGCAGTTCAGCAGACCTCCATTAATTTTTATAAGGAAATATTTGCCTGACTTCTTTCTGTGAATTTATATAAAAAGAATAATTATTAAATCTTCTCCCATCCGTGTGTTTTTGATAAGGACATCTCTAATGTGCATAATCAGAAACTGAATCCTAATCGACTGCTAATGCATTACACGTAATGTAGTCCATACTTCATAAATAACATGTGGATTGTGGAGTTAAAATACTGGAATGACAATACCCAGAAGTATTTTGTGTAGAAAATTTATTTTCAGATTTTCAAAGAAACCGGGCAGAATCAGGAACTTGTCAGAATTTACTTAACCATTTAGGTGTTTAAGCCACGTCGATTTACAATGGCTTTGGAAGTCTGTGCCTCTCTTTTTTAAACCATTAGTGAAGATGGGAACTTGTTGCGTTCTCTGGGTTTTAAGCCAGTGCTGAGATAATTTTCAGTGATAACAGTTTCCCTGCAGAGCTAAAACGGAAAGACCTTTCTTTCGGTATGTGTGTAATGAAAAGTGTGATGTTTTCAAACACTGAATGACCAATGAATTAATATTTCCCCAATGTTTTTCAGACACAGTATGATAAAGTAGTCTTTCAGATTACTGATTTCAGGTTTGTATTAATCTTTTTCATTGCACCTTTATAAGTAAGGCTTTTGTTATTGCTTCTTTTTAGTACACTGAACTGGTAATCTGATCTCACTTTTTGAGACTTAAGCATCATTCTATAAATACAGCTTTGGGCTAAAACTTATTTTAATTTTTGACAGTTTCCATATGATTTTCATTGTTTGTGCCCACTGTGAAATTATCTCAAAACACTGCACCATCGCTAACGGCTAAATTGGGTCTCTCTGAGAAATGTTTAATTCTTAGGCAACATTTATTCGTGTATGATTTAATAAGGCAGCACGAGGAACTAGATGAATGCAATTTGAAAAATGGAAGCGGAAGGAGAAAATTATTTGCTTTCTGGCCAGGAGTGAAGGGAGCATTTTTTTGGCTGCCACCCTCTTTGCCTTCCCTGTGGCTCTCGCGATACCGCGGTGGAGAAGAGGTGACGAGGTGGTGACTCAGCTATGGACAGTGTTCTGACAACCACCACCAGGTGAGCATTGCGTGAACCCATTGCTTATGAGCCCTGTTTATTGCTCAGCATCCGTAGGGCTGCGCCGGTAGGAGACTGCAATTGAAATCAGCTCTTTTTGTGGTGCAACCAGCTCAGACCCAGGCCAAGGGGTGCCCCCAGTGCTAACAGGTGAAACGATACTGTAGCTTGTAGGTGCCCAGACCTTTTTTACCAGATGGAGGAATCCAGAAGACCCTTAAAAGAGTCAGAAATGGCGAATTCTAATTTGCAAGCTATTCCTGCAAGACTGCCTTTTCACACTAATAAAGCAGTGAACTAAGAAGGAGGTAAGTTTTGCCTGAATTTCAGTGGGTACACAGGGTAAGTAGAGGCTGTGTAAAAGACAAGGGGTTTGGCGACACTCCCACACTGACAGGTCCCCCAGAACTGAGCTGTTGCTGAGTGAAGGGATTCGGGTTCTGCCTGGGCTGGAGCTAGAGCAACACAGGTCTCAGTGTGGGCTGCAAAATCCCTCGGAGATGCTGGGTAAGGGCTGCGCTAACAGCCCCGCTCCTACGATGCAATGCTTCTTGTAGGTGGGACCTACCTAATGGAAAGTAACCTGGAAAAGGCAGGAACAAGGTGCTTACAACATGCAACAGACCTTGCCTGCAGCACAGGGCAGGTCTGTGCTGCGCTGGGTTTGCGCTGCGCAGGTATTCCTGGTAGTGCCTGACTGTCTCTCCGCCAATATTATTATTGACGCTTTGTGTTAGGTCACATATCCTAATTGCTTTCTGATTTCCCTGTTGAGAAAGACTTTTAATCTTCCTTCATGTGTCTTGGTTTAGTACGGTAGTTGCACCTACACTTCTGCGCCCATGGCAGCGCGTGCCCACGTAACTGGGGCATGGCCACTGTCTCCCTTCCAGAAGAAACTCTCTGGGAGCGTGCACATCTCTGTGTAGGGACAGCAGGCAAACCCATAAAGAATTTAATTAGGTTAAGGATAAGTTTCAAAGAGAATATAAGCCTCTAAAACGTAGACAAAAACCGAGCTTGCCATGGGGCATGTGTGTCCTTCTGCTGCTGCCGCCGAGGACACTGCAGAGGCAGCCACTGGCTTCTGTCTTAAAGCCCAAGCCGTGGGCCAGGGATTGTAGCTTGCAAAAAGCTCTAAACTCTGCTCTGCTTTTTCACACTCTACAATTTCTTTTCCTCCCACAAAACAATAAGGTTTCACTTTTACTTTGGACTTCTTTTCAAATTGATGTTGACCATTAGTCATACCCTTTAAATGAATCTATAAATAAAAAGCAGACTGAAACTGTGCCCCCTCCCGCCTGCCAGTATACTGCCCTACAATAAAATGCTTCTCCAGCAAACTCTTGCTTCTTGCTAAATCGTCTGACTCATGTTTTCTGGTTAGGGAAAAGGGAGTGGCATCCTGCAGGGGCTGCGCACCCCAGCGCAGCTCCATGTCATGCAGTGAGTGTGCGGCGTGGAAAGGAAAATACAGGCTTTGTTTGCTTAGCTTTATGGTGGAAATGTAATTAATGGCAAGTGGGTCAAAAGTAAGGATTATAAAATCACGGGGTAAGTGGAATTCATGTGTTAGTAAAGAAGTCCTAAAATGTCTTTTTTTTAAAAATCATTGTAGAGCTATTAAAAAAAACCCCCTCTAGTCTGACGACTGAAAAAGTGCAGACATGTGGAAATATTCTTATAGGTTCCAGATTATTTTCATTCCAAGGTGTTCGGAATAGCTCCATTTTTATTTTAAAGTTTTGGGTTTTTTTGGGAGTTATTCCTGCTTAGTAATAATTTCCAAATTTTCTCATAAGCATGATCAAAATGTTAAGATCCTTAAATTCATTTAAATATTTAAGTAACCATCTCAGAAAAAAGAAGTGTAAATTCTGTCAATGCATTTTAAAAGTAACAAAGGAACATTTGTGAAAATCTTCCCCCCAAATTACAGTGATGCCAACTTTCTTTTTTCTTTTGAGACGTTTTCTTTCTTTGTCAGATTTTTGATTGAGTCTCTTGGTACAAGAAAAAGACCCCAGAAGTATGCAGGTGTTACTTTGGGTATTAATATATAAACCAGCTGTTATTTAAAAGAGGTGGAATCAACCTCTTGCAGTCAGGTTGCCTAATAGTATCCAGTATAAAAAGTATGAACATTTCTTCGAGAAGCACTGTCATCCTCACAGCTTGCAGCAATCTTTATGTACTTAGCACGGAAAACCAACCCAAGAATAAAACCAAAAATCAAGCCGCCAAGGTTCCAAACTGGCTTTTACTGGTCCCGTGCCATTCCTGTCAGATTTAACCAAGCTGTGAGATGTTAAAAATCACCATTTCCCTTGTCTCGCAGGAGATCCTCAGGGAAATCCAGTTGCTCTGCTAAAATCACTGAACTCTGCAGAGCCCAGAGCGATGTCCTGAGGATGCCTGGGAGGTCTGGGGAGAGCAAGGTGGCACCATCCTCCCCATCTAGCATCCCACCTTCATCTTACTCAGGATCTGGTCTTGTTTTGTAACCCCACTTTTGGAGCACTCTGTGAACCCAGCATCTGGTGCTAAAAATGCAGTACAATCTTTCGAAGATAAAAGCCTTCTCCTGTTGCGAGCTGATATATATTTTGCCCTGTTTCCCAGTGGTGGGAACCTGGGGTAAGTAGCAAGGGATCAGTCCTCCCCCTGGTATTCACCTACAACAGAGACAGCACATCAGAAGCTGTATGCGCCGCAAATGTGTTCTTTAATCTGAGACTTCAAAAATTCAGTCTAGTGATTAATATATGGGAGATGGCAAAAATCCACACAGAATTTAGAAGAATTTCAGAATTATGGTGATTATGCAAGCTCTCTTCATTTCCATGCGTGTAGGGGTTGCGATCTTGGACTACGTGGTCACATTTTGTCTCTGACAGCCCGCCTGCCACAATGCACAGGCTGGATGCACAAGGGAGACAAATTAAGATTGCATGTGCAGCTGTAAATGTGACATTTGGAAAGTCTGAAATAGAACAGAAATAGCATTATTTTAATGTAGCTTTTTGTATGCATACAAATAAGCTCGTGGCTTATGTTCACCTCTCGGGTGCTGAGGCTTTGATATTTGTTGTGTTCAGTGGTTCTGTAGTTATCACTTCTAGGAACGGGTTTTAAGCCATTCCACGGTGGTGGAACGAAGATTCAGTTCCTCGGGTTCTTGCACCTCGATAAGGCGTGTTTCACTGCACATTGCATCAAATTATTGTTCATGTCAAAGATACATTAATTCATTACAACTCTGGGAAGACACGTGCTATTGATTGTGTTCTGTCTTAGTAAGAATTTTTCCCAGTTTTCTCTTCCTTGTCCTCATCTGTAATGGCCTGTCCGCTGAATATCACTTTTTGGGCAGCATTGCTGTGGGTCCAGCTGTTTATAAAGCTTGATAAGTTGTTCAATGAATACCAGATTTTCTTTTTCTAGAAAAATAAATGTTTTTATTCTAACTAGTCAAATGACAAAAATAAAATTTGTAAAGCTTATCCTGTGTGAGCTCACATTGTATGAGCATCTTGAAAGATGACCAGAATTATTTCGACACAGTGGCATCCAGCCACTCTGTTTGTCTGTGCATGTTTGAGTTACTGAGTATCCCAAACTTTTGTGCACAAACCAGGCTTGCGCTGAGGAGATACATATACCTCACCTATTTTGAAATCTGGGCTTTGAGTAATAAAATAATAAACAAATAGTAGCCTGTTTGTTGATAATAGAATGCAAAACGGGATTAGACCGTAATGTCTCTTTGAAAGAACGCTTTTGTTAATTATTTCCTAGGAAATTTTTAGAAAAAGATGTTGTGAAAGGCGAAGTCAAAACCTTACCTTGCATAGAATCTGCTTAGGTAACTTTAAGTATAGGAAAAGTGGGGTGGTGGGGTAGTGTCACAAAGAGGTAGGCTTCTGGGAAGGGAAAGGGACATTTTTTGCCTCTGCTCTCTGCTACCTATCCTTAAATGAATGCCACTGGCTTAATGGGAAGAGAGTGATAAGGAATGCTGGGAAACATGAGCTATGATCTGCTTTACTCCAAGCCCCGAGCCCTCAGGGTGGATTTGCCAGGTCCCAGATGAGCTTGGAAGACACCAGCCTGTGCTGGCACGGTGGAAGGTGAGACGGAGGCGATGTGGGAATGGCACCTTTCGCAGTGTTGCTGGACCAGCCATAGTCAGACCTCGCAGGTTTTCTTGCTTGTTTTCACCTGCACCGCTTACAAAGGTTTTGCATGCTCTAGAGCAGCCATCAATCTGTGCACAATCTGTTACTGCTTTCTTCAAAACCTAATACTTCCCTTTTCATATCACTTAATGTGAGTTCAATCAATACACTTTATTCTATGAACTGCATTACTAAGGTGTGCGTTGAGGCAATTGTTTTATTATTTTGACTGCGTTAAAAAGCTGCAATTGGAATATCCCAAAAGATACTGCAAATATTTTGCATCCTCTGTTATCATGACTGTTGTTTAATCCCTTAATGAAGATACAAACAGCTTATTCCACTATGGAAAGGGAAAAGAACATTGTCTGCCCATATGGTGTCATCTCCATACAGGAAGTTTAAAATAGAGTGAAACTGTTTCTCATAGATCTGGCAAAAAGCAAAAGCATTTTACCACAAAGTGATGACTTTTTTTTGAGGAAGGTGCTCTTTATCCCAGAAACAACATAAACATGACATGATGTGGCAGTTACCATAGCAACTAATTATTTTTTATTGAACAACAAGAATAAGCACAATAGCTTCACGAAACCCAGCATATCTTGGCAAGCAAGTTAAAATGTCCCGGGGCATCATCAACATGTGCAGCCATCATTTTTAGTTTCCTTTTTTTTTTTTTTTTTCTTTCAGGGGTTTTTTGATATTTTGAATATGAACAAATACATTTGATTCTGGATCAGAAAAGGTATGTTACTTTCTCATCTGACTTCTTCCTTTACCGAAATCTCCTCTCGACATTGTTGCACTACTGATGCGTCGTGGTCGTTTAAGTTACAATAGAAAATGTCTGCCTTGGTTATGCACTTGAATTGATGAGCCCACATTTTCAGAAGTTGCTCAAGTAAGGAGTGAAAGGTTGACAATTTAGCTGACAGGAGAACATGACAAGGAAAACGGAACAGATGGGGGCCTTGAAAATACCATTCTCTACAAGTATGTGGAATCAATTTAAGCCACAATAATAGTACAATGAAGAATCTTGGTCTGTAATTACGGGGCTGAGAGAGAGATGGTTTTGATCCAGATATTATTGATTTAGTAGACTGTGGTTAATAAAGTAATTCAGAAATTGTAGTGTCTGATTCAGGCCTGGCTGAAGTCAACTGCACGTTCTTTTATTTAGAGACCCTTTTAATAAATTGAAATGAACTTTAATGAACATCACGCTGAATACATAGGTCAAGGGTGATGTATCGATGTTATCAAAACTGATGGAACTTCTGCTGTGTTTGGACAGTGTTGTCCAGATAGAGAGGCAAGGAGAAAGACTGACACATTTGTTCCTTTAACATCCAGAAGCACGTGGGTTTGGATAGATTACTTCAGAAATACTGATGTTTGCAATACCAAGTATTGCAGTTAGTGAAAGTTCTTGCCCTATGATAATTTGCATGTGTATAATTCCATTCGTATAATTCACTATGCTAAATGCATACTCTCAGTCCTGTTATTGCAGACCATCTTGAAGGCAAGTATAATATTAGCCTCAATAACAGTATTGCTGCTATAGATTCAATTTTGCACGCAGGCTCATCTGAGGACAAATTAGATATACTGCCAAAGCCAAAACATTTCAGGAATTTTTCCATCTCCGTTTGATATATCAGAATGAAAGAAGAAAATCTCCATCTCAGGTCTACCACTCAGGATGACCTTATAACTGAATATCACTGGTTTAATTCTAGCCTCAATTAAGGAAAAAAACTGATCCCTCAACCACAT
Source organism: Chionis minor (assembly GCA_013398295.1). Taxonomy (NCBI): domain Eukaryota; kingdom Metazoa; phylum Chordata; class Aves; order Charadriiformes; family Chionidae; genus Chionis; species Chionis minor. The sequence continues at coordinate 851,989 of VZSF01004381.1, forward strand.
CTTCAACCTCAAAGTCAATATTTTGGTTTGGTTCAGAACCGGTTGTGTTAAACCAGTTAAGGTCAGATTTAGTCTGGAGAGGCTGCGAAATTACAGGATCAGATGACACATGATGTACTGTGAAACTGAATTGCATTAGAGGTTGCGTAAACAGAATTAATATTACTTAGCTTTGCTCCAACATCTGAGGCAATAAGAAATCAGAGTGAATGTGATTGAGAATCTCCATCCATGGTAAAATTACAGTTGTGTGATGGAGAATTGAACGAGACCTGCCAGGAAGGCTTACGTGGTGCTCATGTTCAGGAGGGTCTTTTTCTTTGAGTCATGGCTGAATCAACAGGCCGGCCTGTGGATTAGGGGAAATGGCCGCTGAAAGGAACAGGACAAAATATCCATTGTCGTGCTGTCACTGTTGGCTGCCTTTTCACTGAAACACAAAAGAGAGACTGACTTGTTCACTGCTGTTGAAGATTTAGTCGTTCTCTTTGTAGAGTTGGGAGTGCCAATTTAAGTGCCCGGCACCAACTCTGATTGAGATGAATTAACACTGCTGACCCAAAAATGTCCCTGAGAAACTCTGTCCAACTGTGCTAGTAAGAGTAAGACTAAAGTAAGAGTAAGTTAGTAAGACTAAAACTCAACTTACCTACTGCTGACTTTGGTTCATTATAGCAAGTTACTAATTTTGGTAGTTAGTCCCCAGAAGGTCACTATTTGCTTCTGCAGATGTGGATACTGAGGTGGTGGCCTCTGAGTACACGTAAGTGTATGTACATCTGAGTATATGTAAGTGGTACTTGAGTTCTCACTGAACTCAACTGAACTGGGGTTGTTTAACCTGGAGAAAAGGAGGCTGAGGGAAGACCTGATTGCTCTCTACAGCTACCTGAGAGGAGGCTGTAGAGAGGTGGGGGTCAGTCTCTTCTCCCAAGTAACAAGCGATAGGATGAGGGGAAATGGCCCCAGGTTGCACCAGGAGAGTATTAGATTGGATGTTAAGAAAAATTTCTTTACTGAAAGGGTTATCGAACATTGGAACAGGCTGCCCGGGGAAGTGGTGGAATCACTATCCCTGGAGGTATTTAAAAGACAAGTAGACGTGGTGCTGAGGACATGGGTTAGTGGAGGGTTTGGCAGTGTTAGATTGGTGGTTGGACTCGATGATCTTTAAGGTCTTTTCCAGCTGAGATGATTCTGTGATTCTGTTCTATGAAGAAACTCCTGCCATCATCTCTGGGTATGAGAAGACATCGCTGTGTGATCATCAGGGGAGGAAGCAAGACTGGGAAATAGCATTAGCTGGAAAACGGAAGTATTGACACACCACCTCCTCCCCTCAAAAGTAGTTTTAAAATTTAGTAAATAGTTGAATTTTCATTCACAAATACTTGTATTTATTTATTGTATCTTGGTGAAACACTGCATGTTAAAAGGCAAAAGTACTTGGTCCCCTTGATCTGATTTACGGTCGAAAGGCCTGGAGTGTTAAAAACTGTTTTCAGAAAGGTGCCTAGTCCCTGCTAAAAACCATAAATGGGATGGTGGCCTGTGCAGAAATGCTGGTTTCATTCATGAAATGTAGAGCGTTGGGCAGACTGGAAGCCAGGAGATGTATAGTTCTGTGATGACAAACTATAAAGATAAACAAGCCTTTGTGGAATTTTCAGCAAAAAGGAATCATTCATCAGAAAGATGCATGCTTTCTCAAGCTTTTTCATGTTCTTTCTGGCACTCTGTGTGAGGTCCTCCAGACACCACTAGCAGAGCTCTGCCTAGAGGAGCCTCCGAGAGCTGAAATTGCGGCACAAAGGGAGGGAAACTGGGCTGAGAGATCTGTGTAACTACTACCTGGATGCACACCAGCTGAAAATGTAGTTTGAAGTGTGGATTGAGTTGGTCATAGCTCAAAAAGAAAATTATTTTTATTATTGAACTAAAGGCATGCGGGCAGTAGATGCCAATGAGCTCACATTCCTCAGCCAGCCCTCATGAGGGTGATCCCTATTCATAGGTGGGAGCTACAGAAGTCAACTCTGGAGCAGGTACAGGTTGCGGGTCAGATTGTCATTGACTTCTTCGCTTGCCTAACACGATTATATTGTATCTAGGAGTGGGATGCTGACAGCGTTTTTTCGTTATTGCTGTTGGAGGACAAGGACAATGGGCTGCAAATTAGAAGTTCAGGGCAAATCAGTTATGTTATGTTTAAACATTACTTTGAAATGGAATATAACATGACATAATGTTATAAGGAAACAGATTTGACTGCCCAGTCACCTTTATACCATGCTGGCAGGGACGGGGCCTTGGAGGAATAGCATATTGCATTATGTTTATGCCCAACTTAATATTCTTTTACAGTATCAGAAGTTTTAAGGTGCTTTTGTTGTAAATGAGAATCAGGAATTGAGAATTTTTTGCTGATGATTTTCTTTGGCATTTTCTCCTGTATTGAAGTGCTAAGAATGCAGTATCCAATGCTGTATTATCATACAGCTGACTTTCTTACAGATTGGTACCTGACTTCATATTTACTGGAATAAATACTTGGCTTCATCACACAGGCTTTTGCTGAGAGATTTAGTCCTGCAGCTAAGTGACATGAACTCCGTATCACTTATAATTAGCGTACGAAAACATTAAGGGAAAAATAGTGTCTGCCATTGCCTACAGGACCAACAATTTTTTTGGTAGAGGTCTATGATATAGTCAGATTTTTCTGATGATGAACATCAAGCCATATAGAAAGAGTTATGAAGATCTGTTCCTAAAGGGGTAAAAGGTGTGCAGGGAATTACAGCACTCCTGCTATAAGGCCGAAAATGTCTTGACTTCATACTACTCTTTTATCCAGAAATGCATCTGAGTATGTTGCAATGCAAAAGAAGGAAACTAGGCCAGAATCATATAAGTTTTAAGTAAAATAATAATATGGTTCTTCTCAATGGTACATATTTCCTTCCCCTCCCAACCTGGAAATCTTTATTTACCACAAACTTCTCTCCCTTCCAAAGGATTTTAAATGCGAAGTAGCAATAAGGGATGTAGCTGAAGCGTGGCAAAAGACACAAGCGTCAACTTTGGTGAATAAAGGTTTACATCTGCTTGAAAATTCTGCTATTATAGCTTAGACCTGCTCTGTTTAAATCACACTGTGGATATATCTATACTGCAGCATAGTGGAAAATACCCAAACTAGTGTCAACTATTTGCTCATACACCAATAGCAGCCTAGCTATGGAGACACTTCGTACCGAGTACCTAATTAGCTGACACAGAGCTCCATGCTGCTTCTGGCAGAACGCTGGGAATGCACTACCTACATCATTTAACCTTAATTCCAAAACCTGCATCATTGCAGGAGTAATGGCAGTTGTAGGCTGTATCCTTTGACAGCCCTGTATTTTCTGAAGCAAACCCTCTCCTGAATAGGAGTGGAGGAAACTGTTGATTATCTGCAGAAGAGGCATTTGCTGACGGGGAAGGAGCTCTTCATGCTCTCAGACTGAAAACCATCTCCACCAAAGCCTTCAGTTTTCTTTAGAGATCTATAAAGTAGCTTTTCTGGTATGTGACGTGAAACCACACTTCCAGTTGTTTCTGATAAAGGCATCGAGCGCCCTCCAGCAAAAGTTTGAACTGGCGGACAAATCTCATGTTGTTAGCATTTACTTTACTTCTCAAGAACAATAATTAGGCACTCAGATACTGGGGCGGTGACTATGCCGGTCTGAATAAAGCAGCACAATGAATTGCCTCAGCAGCATGTTTAGGAGGAGTAGTTTTTCCTCCTACCCTTTGCCTCCTACTCTGAAGTTTGTAGGAGACCCTGTGTATATCACAGCAGAAGTACGGTATGCACTGATTGTGCTGAGGGAATTTTCTCACAGGCAGCCAGAGGGGTTTTATTTCCCAAGTACACTTCTGTGGCAACACAGGAGGACGGCAGTGAAAGAAAAAATGTTCCCTTTTATCTGAACTTCAGCTGGAGTCAAAGCAGTGAAAGATGCTGAGTAGTCTTGTTTTAGCCTTGTAGAGCACTTAGCTGTGTGCTTAGGAGGCAAATTTGCGTACAGCCCCGTTGACATTGATGGCACTTGTACATCCCTGCTTTGCAGCATCTAGGGCAGCGCATTTCCACCTAGTTGGATCAGGACTTTGGCATACACCTGCTTTTGCTGTTACATAAATACGATTTAGGAAAACCCACCGCAGCTGGTTGATTTGTCACTTGCGGACGCAGAAATGAGCTTTTCTTGAAGTGAGGACCTGTAATACTGAACAGCGCGAGTGGTGGCAGGAGCTCAGGTCCTCCTCAGGGGTGATGTGACCAGTGCAACTCACTGAGTCACCATCATGCCTTTAGGTCTTATACTACAGAGCCTGCCTGTACTGGAGATTGTATGTGGTTATATTCACATGGAAAGACATCCCCTTTCCATAAGACCCCTTAAGAACTAGCCCTAGCAGGCTACACCTGATTAATTTAAAAGGTGATTATCATAATCTGTAGCACTGTTCTTGCACTGGAGACATTGCAAGGACAAATGAGAGCAGAATTTGGCCTGCGAACTGTAGCTTACAGATAATATAGCGTTAAATTGAAATGTCAGTTATTGGAGAAGCCCTCAGAAACCCTCAGCTTCTAAAGTCACAATGTTTGGAAGAGGGGCAGCCAGTGAAGAATAGGTACGTGCTCCGCACTGTGTATGGAGGGGCAGAGCTGCCATGCTCGTCACCCTTCTCATCTCTGCTCTCCCTACTGAGTCGAGACCTCTTGCAGTGACTGTGTTTGGGTATGGCGTGCACCCCTCTCGCCTTGTCACCACTCGGCAGTGACAGTAAGGGGTTGCTCCTCCTCCCCACTGTGCTTGGGACTAACTAATCTGGCAGGTTACGAGGCACATTCCCCCTTGCAGGTACTCTCTGGAACTGCCCCATCCTCTGCAGAACACCTCAAGCAGCACTGGGTCCATATGGCGTATTTGAGTCGGAGCGTCTCAGTCTCCTGCGAGCTGGGCAAGAATGCAGGGAGAGTGCATGGACTGGGCTGCGCAAAGCACAGCGTCAGACGTGGAGGAGTTGCTGATTTAGCATTAATCTTGTAACTAAGAACTACAAATTAGAGAATACCCCACAGTTGTGGCACATTTTTCAAAGTAAGATGTAAAAAATACTTTATTTATTTCATTAAGGACATTCATTGTCATCTTGAACATTTAATGCAAAACACTAAAGGAGGTTATGAAAAGGAATGTTTAATCCTAGTGTTGTTGAAGCATTTATTAGCATCTACTATTTTAAGCGTTACAAAGGGTCAAGAGAAGAGCTCAGGATCAGCTGTATGCTTCGAATTTTTTTGGCAGGATGGAGTTGACTGAACACTTTAGCTAAGCAAGAAAGATGGGGGGGTCAACATGAAAAATTGGAAATGACATATCTGGGCAGCCTTAATGAGACACATGCAGGCATGGGTCAATTCTCTTGACGACATATCAAGCTCAGAATTACATGGATCCAAACCCCAGTGTACATTGGTTGTAAGTGTGGTGCTTTAGATGGAGTTTAATTGCAGTTTAGCAACTTCTGGAACACTAAAGAATAAGGCAGCTATCCATGTTATTCAGTAAGCCTGGAAAGGATAAAGCAAATGAGTAAGTACATCATATTAGTGTTTTCATTTATATGAAAGTGTGTTTTTATGTGTACATGCACACATACCCAAGGTTACGTAGTCATCTCTCTAGAATATCTGTAAGAGTTATTCAATAACATCCTTTTATTAGATCAGTTCTCCCCTTTCATTAACATACTTTTCTATATGACACGGTACAACAATAACATATAAAAAAAAAGTCAGAGCATAAAAAATGCAAAGATCTGTGTAAATTAACAGAAGTTGACGACGACATGATGTTCCGGTCAATTTACTCACACCTCTTTTCACACTTTGAAGAAAATAGGCAAAGGATATTGAGAACAGAAATGTAAACTCTTGGAGGCTGCAATTGTAGTTAATACCCACAAAATCCCCACATTTCAGTGCCTAGTAAAATGTTATGGGCTACTATGTCATCAGATGATTTTATAGACCATTTTAATGATGTGCAAACCTCTTACAATTAATAAGCAATTATCAGCCTGTTAAGGACGCTGCACAACACTGTGCACTTTGTCTGATAGTTTAGTTGTTTTGTAGACAAATAAGTTGTCAGCCATTAGGTACCGGTCCTAGAGAGATTCCTTTGGAGATGTCTACGAGTCCGTACTCGGAACGGTGAAATTCACCCCATTGACCGAGATTAAAAACCAAACAAACGCTGTCAGTGATCGAAAGGTGCATCTGCTATTTGAAAGGCATAGTTTAGTGCTCCATAAATTCAAACAGCATCACTCATGCGATCTTTGGAATCAATATTTGAATAAGCAATTGTCACATCTGCCACTGCTGCATCAAGTAATTGAAAATCATTAGTTTTAAGGGGTTCCACTGGCAATGGAGAGTCAATGTGCATTGATATGTTTTCTCTAATCAATAATGTGGGCAATAGTCAATCTTCTTGGCTGATAAGCACATCTGCAAGTTAAAATCAGATTATTTACTATTAGTTTTACTATATAGGATATCACCTTTTATGGAAAGGAGGTCCATATCCAAAGAAGGATAATGATAAAAGTGTTAGAAAGGAAGACAGGTTCCGCTGACATATTTGTTATTTCTTTTGCTAAGGATAAATTTTGCAGGGCACTAGCAGATCTTCCCTGGCAGACTATGTGCAATAAAACAATTACTAGAAAGAGTGGCTCTTGTGTAATTCAAAAGGAAAATAACAGCAGATGAAAAAAGCAGCAGGAAACCCCATGTGGGGAAAAATGCCTTGTGTTGTTGATACGCTGAAGTGTTTCCTTCATGCTCTTGCGGAGACATGTTTAATTTGGGAACAGTGTTCCCAAAAATGGCTAAAACCCCTCCGTGGTCCATCTGTGTGCGATGCCAGAGCCGCTCTGCCCAGGGGCAGGAGCGCCAGGCTCTGCCGTGGGCTTCAGGAGGGCTGGTGGGGCACAGTGCCCAGTGAGCCTCCCCAGCTGGGCTCCTGGTGGTTTGCCCCACCTGGCAGTCAGATGTGGAAATACCTCCAGTTGTTCTTGGCAGTTCGATGTGTCCCTTGGCCAAAGCTGTAAGGCTCTGTTTTGCTTCTGATTCCTCCCCCGACGAGCCTGCCCGGGCTTCGCTGCCTGTCTTTGATCCCCTCTGCAAATCCTGCTTGTCGTACACGTGCCCTGGCTTCCTGACCCTTCGCTTGGCTTCTCGTCGTGCTTTCAACTTACCCTTCGGCTCAGTAGTTTTGGGTTTCTTGGCCCAAAGTGTGGTCGTGCCTTCCTGTTTAAACCCTTGGCTGAGCCAAACTCTTTTTTTGTCTTCTCCAGTTTTGGGCAGAGTGAGGTCTGCCTTTGTACCTGCTTCCAAACCCAGCTCTAGCCCGGCTCTGCCCCTCGGGGCCTGACCGCCCACCTTCGATGTCGGGTAAGAGCCGTGCCTGTACCTCTGGGGACATCAAGAAAGGATGTCTCCCTCTGCAGATCATTTTGAGTTTGTTGTGCAAGTTGGGCATGTAACATGGTACATCTGCGCTGATGTGGTTCTGTCTATTCCGGTGCTTAAGTAGTCCCCATATATAAAACACGGCTTGCGCGTTGCTGACACTGCTACTGCTGCTGCAGTCACTGGTTACAAATGCACATATCTCTTGTTAATAGGGGTCAGGTGTAGTTTAAAGCCGGTCAGTAGCACTTCAGGGAAAATATTCCCACGTATCTTTTAAATTGAGAAACAATTTTTCATATTGCTTTGTATTCTAAGACTTAATCTAATGTCCTGTGACAACATGATATCCTGTAACTTCTCCACTGTTGCACGCATATGCCCACGTTTTTGGTAGATCATATAGAATCATAGAATCACTTGAATTGGAAGAGACCTTCAAGATCATCTAGTCTAACCATAACCTACACTGCCAAAACCACCCCTAACCCATGTCCCTCAGCACCACGTCCACCCGTCTTTTAAATACCTCCAGGGATGGCGATTCCACCACCTCCCTGGGCAGCCTCTTCCAATGCCTGATAACCCTTTTGGTAAAGAAGTTTTTCCTAATATCCAATCTAAACCTCCCCTGGCACAACTTGAGGCCATTTCCTCTTGTCCTGTCACTTGTTACTTGGGAGAAGAGACTGACCCCCACCTTGCTACAACCTCCTTTCAGGTAGTTGCAGAGAGTGATAAGGTCTCCCCTCAACCTTCTCTTCTCCAGGCTAAAAATATGATACCACGGGCAAGAAAAGCACCCAAAACCCCAGGGAATCAGTTGGTCCCAAACAGCATCACCGCTGGATGCTGCAGTGAGCTTCTAAGCGGAGCATCTATCACTCAGCAGAGTGCGTGTCTCCTACCATCATCAGAAACCTTCGTCGCTATTCCAAGTGAGCGACATGTGGGAGTTGTGTTGGTGTGGCCCACAGATGGCTGTTTGGATCTGTCTCCCCACCGTGACTGGAGGCAGAGAAGGAGTCGGCTCTCGGGAAGGCCCTTCCAGTGTGGTGGCAGTGCAGGTTGTCCTCGGCTGCCACCAGATGACAAAGACCTCTCAGGAGGGTGCTCTGGGCTCCGCACACAGTCAGGGCAGGGTGGGTTTTTTTGAAGTGAAGCCTGCCTGGCTGCATCCCTTGTGCTAGCAAACTCTCCCATTGGTTTTGGTGCTCCGAGGAGCTGGGTTTCTTACAGATCTTAGATGATGTCTGTGGAAATGTCTGGGTTTGGCGCTGGAGGCCTCAATCTTGATCCTTATAGATCCCTTCCAATTTGAGATAGTCTACGATTCTGGCATTGACCAAGATGGCAACTGGAGCAGGGGGCTGCAAACAGGGCTGTGTTCAATGCGTCGCGGAGCAGGAGAGCAGCAGCGATCAGAAGCCGTCACCTGCCACGTGTGACACCACATACATGAAAATAACCCATGACTGTCTGAAATGAATAATCCGTAAGCTGAAGCTTTGATGGGCCCAACTGTAAAGGTAAAAGCTAGAAGAAAAACACGTTCCCTATAGACACAATTTAAGCTTTTTTACTCTGGCTCTGTGTCATTGTTGTTGTTTTTGTTTTTTACTTGAGCAAGAGACTGTTCTGACTCAGACTTTAATTTGCGAATGTGTTTCCAATATTCCCCTGGTGAACATAGCATAGAGCATATAAATAGATTCTTACTATGAAGCAGAGTGCCAACATGTAACCCAAATCCTTGTATTTAGGCTTTACATCTCATTTTCAGGTGTTCACTTTCCCAAGATGGATTTTTTTTTAACGGGGTAACTTCATAGTCGAGCCCAATGATTCTGGCATTAAATGTATCTAAAAACTTCACATGTATGCTGAGTACAGTGGTTCTGGGGAAAGGCATTTGGATTGGGTTGAAATTTAGTAATACAAAACAATAACTTAGAGCTAAAAAATCCTGGAAGCAAAGAACAATGTAGTACTTTGAATTTTAATTATATTGCATAAAAATAAAATGCCAGTGCTAAGTCACATTCATTAATTAAATTTACTGGGTTTACCAGTATGAACTAGAAATGCACAGCCAACTTCAGAGGTGGGTAAAGGTGCCATTTATACCTCTGGTAGATTAACTGCAGTGGTTTAAAGAACTGTCACTCCGGTTGTCCCACACACTCCTCTTCAGGTACCCATGTGTCATCAGCGGTGGGTTAAAGTAACACCCTGGGCGATGAACTGCAGCATCTCGAGCGTAACTACATCCCATTTGACTGCCATTAACCTCTGGCAGAAGGACGAGGTAGAGGCCTAGAAACACTCACGGTTTAAACCACCACTCCTAAATCTGCTAGAGGTTGACTCACAAAGCTCTTTCATCTTCTTCTGACCTTGGTAATGCATGTAGGCTCACATAGGATGAGGGCTGGAGCATCTAGATGTTTAAGCCTTCGCAGATCAGACTCAGAATGGATAGGTATGATAGGTATGATGATACATCAAGAGACGAGAACTTTGCAGGAGAAATGTGCAGTAGACTTCAGAATCCAATGATACTGATGGACTGTTTTCAACTGACTACAGTGGGTTTTAAATCTAATGTTGTGAATATGTATTTTTATTCACTCTGAAATGTTCCAGAAAGGAAGTAGAGAGTTTTGTGCAAAACCAGCTGCGTATGTTTGACCATGGGGTCATAATTACCCATACTTATTCATACCATAAAAAGTAGTTAATGCTTTATCAAGGCAAATATTTGAGCTTATCAGTCTATGAAAATATGTCTTTTATCAGCATAAACTGGGTGGAAAAATATCTTACTAGGAAAAAAGAGAAATTCTTTCCAGGGATTGGTGATATTATGAATTGTCGTGCTCAGGGTAACATTTCTGTGAACTAACAGATAAGCAACCTTGGAAAACTCACAGTTAAGAATAAATAAAAAAAATTGTTGGTTTAATGTGAAAACCATTTTTGCATGTTATTAAAATTAGGCTAGATTCCTCTATCTTTGGCTTTACAGTACTACCAGCTTTCACACTTTTATCGGGAATGATGAAATACTGATGTTTGTAGAAGCTCACCCTTTAAATAAAAATCGTAGCTTTTACTTCAGAAAACAGATTTACGGCTGGATAAAAAAGCTTTAAATATGACCGGTGTTTATACGAAAATAATACTAGAACCACACAACAAAACTAGGCCAGTCATGTATCTTTTTGGTAATTCTCTAATTCATACCAGAATCTTATTATTAGGCAAACAAGACGAAGACACAATGGTTCATTCCCGATGGTTATGGCTAGGTGAAAAGGTGGAGAAACTTAGCGTGGCAGCAAGGTGGGAATCTAAATGCAGGCTGTGATTCGTAGCCAAGGTGAAGGAGAGGAAAGCGAGAGGCTGATGTACACAGCGGCCGAACCAGGTGAGCACAAGATCAAAGTCCACCTGGAGAGGAGGAAATGGAGGTGCCTGTGAAATACCCAATCAATGTGACTGGTGAGAGCTGAATGAGGGGCAAGGCCAAAGAGAGACACCCCTGGTATTTCTAAGTCCATCTCATGATTTTGAGGGGCTTGGTTTGTGATTTTTACACTACCTGACCACGCTGTACTTACGGGATGAGTTACGTTGCCCTCCAAGTAAACAGATGTGTAAATTTGCTTAGGGGATAACATTAAGCATCGCACAATAGATGACTTCTACAATAGCTAGAATAGCTCCCCATACAGAAACTAGTCTCTTAGAATAATGTCCCTTTTTTGTATATGCCTTAGACTGCTTTTGAAACAGCCAGACATTTCTTGTGCCTAAACATTTTTGTCACTGCTCATTTTCTGTACGGTATAACATGTCTGGAAGATTGATGTTTATCTTCTGATTGTCCATTATCAATTTTAAATCTGAGTGGCACGTGCATAGCAATTTGTCCCTGCCTATGGCAGCAGATTGTCAAGAAGGATTATAAAGTATGGCACTGTCTTGCATGGTAAAAGCTATTCTACTATTTAGGTGAAATTATTTGATTAGCTCAGGGAACTAATAGTTCATAAATAATTGAAGGCTAAACTCAACTCTTCAATTGGATAAGGTTCAACATCATGAGAGATTGTATATGCTTCAGTTTTGTTGCTGAGGGCTTGAAAATATACTGTGTAAATATCAAAGAGCTGTCAAGCAAGATTTCTACCAGGCTGAGTGCATTGAGAAAAGAGTTAGTTAAAGTCTAAGCATGAGTGATAGTGTTTGCATAGTAAAGCAGTGATTATAGCACTGCTGGACTGTAAGGATATGACTAATGTTATACTGAGCTAGTAATGCTTATGAAGCTTGAAAAAAAAAAGTGTACAACACAAATTATTTTTCTCTCCTGAAAATGACATTTGAAATCTACCTAGAGAAACTGAATTGGCTCCCATGTGAAGCCCTGCAGGGAAAAAATACATGCCAAAGGCAGACTGAAGGAAAATACAGTTGTTCGCAAACATGTTACTACTACTCAGCTTGGCTTTAAGTAGGTACTGAAGTTGTGTGGACAGTCACCTGCTGAAGGTCCCACTTCTTGGCTCTCCAGGGCACCCATTTGGTATTTCTCATCTGAACTACATGGAGAGGTTCCTTGTTACGTGCCAGCACTCCTCAGCCCTCACGCACAGGCGTGCTTTTAAAGTGGTGGCTATTGGCTGCACAATCAACGTGCCTTGATTGAAAAATTCTGGATGATTTAAGAGAGTAACTCCAGAGGAAGATGAGTGAAACCTGGGGTCTTTATTCTCTTGGAAAGGTGGGAAGAATAATTCCCAGGGACTCACTGCAGTATTGTGCTATTTGCAAGCTAAGGCAGGGGCTGGGTGGCAAGCACTGGACTCTTGACTTTCTGAATAGTTTTGGCACCTGCCCATAAGAAAGGGAAATTTTTAGAAAAAATATGAGTAGTTTTAAATCTAGATAGAGATTAGATAGTGATTTTCAGGTGAAAATGATGAGTTAAAGCTGCCTTCCCAGTGAGCCTTCTATTGAGAAAAGGATTTTTTCCTGTCTCTGTGCTACTTAGATTGTTATCGCTACCAGTAGCAATCGTAAGTCTAAAACTTGATAATGATGCTTCAAAAGCATTATGTTTGCATTGCTTTCTTCATCAACAAATTTCAGAACACCAGGTGAAAGGTAAACTAAAAGTACAAAATAAAGGGTCACTTATTGTCAAGCAATATCTTGGCATCCTTTCATTTGCTACAAATACTTTTATAGAAATGTGTTGGTTGCTTTGTATTTCTTTCTTCACCTATTCTGATTTTCAAGTTTTTCAATTTTTCAAGACTTTTCAAGTCTCAAGTTAATTGGGATAGTTTGTGAGCACCTGCAACATAGATACTCTTGTTATTGGGCAGGTATGGAAGAAAATGAGTCCTTTGTGAAGCTGATATGCTGAGAAGGAGAAGGTGGGGAATTGTAAAGCTACACTGACAGAGTGGAATAAGACTTCTCAAGTGTAGTTAATTTTATTTTGTTCCCCTAAAGGTAACAACAGAGGAACCTGTTGGGATGCTGGCAAGGTCAAAATTCCGACTCCTGTGAGGAGTGGTGATGAGACCACCAGATGGAGAGGGGCCACATGGCTCAGAGTGAGCACACAGGTCACCAAAGATGCGGTGGCAAGCAGGGGTTTGCCCAGGTTGCCCGTGTGGCTCTGGTCGCTGGCCCCTGCCCTCCTGCAGCATGGGCTGGGTGAGGAACCCACAGCTGCTTCTTGGTTGAGACACCTGCAGCCTGTAGAGCAATCTACCTGCGCACAGAGCAGACTCTGCAGACTGAAAGGGTCAGGCTGTGAGCCCTCCCAAGAACTCTAAAGTTTACTTAGACTGGAGATTTGGAGAGTGCCGGTAATAAAAACGCAGAGATTTCCCTCGGAAGTGGAGTTTGTTTCGCTCTCTAGTTGAATTCTTCTGTGGCTTCTCTTTCTGTCTTTAGGAAGACATATCTAGGCATGTTGCCTGAAGACTCCAAGACCATGGGGAGGTAGCTATAACATAGTCTTCCTGATTTCAGACGTATTTCTTTAAATAAATGTTTGAATTACAGCAGTACCCTGGGATCTAATCAAGCAGAAGCTCTTGGTGCACTTTTCCTGAATGGCATGCAAAACTATGAGATGGGAGGTAGACCATGTCCCAGAGATGTTTATAATCCAGGCATCATTAGCAAGACTAGAGAAAGTGCTGTCTGCAATGTGTTTATGGAACTGAATTGCCAATGGTAAGTGGGCTTCTATAAAGAAACCACCCAGGTGGTGTCATTAGAGAAATGTTTTGAAATGCCTGGTGTATTCTGGTTTCCACAGAGGTGCTGATTTCTTGATTTCAGATGGCTAGTGTGTAAGCCATGACTTCGAGCCGTGTAATCAGGAAAGCGAAGAGTGATAGCTTTTGCCTCCTGAATTTTGGTTTTGAAATAAAACTGTATTTTAAGTCAAGAATGCGTCTTTGAGACATCACAGTCTCTGAGAGTGATAACAGCACAGACAACTTGAGTCGGGTACAGATGTTCTTGGCATATTGCAAATCTCGGAGCCTTCATGGAACTGGAGAGTCAGCGCAGAAACTCCCCAACCATCTGTATCAGAAAATTTATTTCAGATAGAGTTGTAAGTACTCAGTAGGGGTCCAGTTTTAGAGAACCTTAAAACCTGACCTTTAAATGGTGCTGTTTCAAATACCTTCAGTAATTGTGCCTCTGGAAAGCTTCATTCCCGCTGTACAGTCCTGCACTCTGTGATCATCCAATTTATTTTGGTGGGATTTGAAGTTTTTTACCATTTGTTTGTGTGGGTTTTGGTTGTTTGATTTCTATGTTTTCTTGGTAAAAGCCTGCAATAGTAAACTGCTCTGCCTTACCTCAGCGTGTATTGCCATGTTCTCACAACCTGGTTGCCTGCCTTTGAGTAATAGTTCCTCCTTAACCATTCTGAAAACAAAGACGCTCTCGACAGAATTATTACTGAGGATTCACATGCACACATGGTTTTTCCCCTCTGCACTTGATTTATCTGTATATTGTTCTTGTATAGTTTGAAAAATCTCTTTGAAGATGCATTTTGGGATTGATTGTATTTTTTTTTCTTTCAATTTCTTCAACTCAATTAAAAATGCTACACAGTGATGGTAAAAAATAAAAAAGAAAATCAATATCAAGATGAACTATTTTAAGCTCATTAGCCCACATTCAATTAGATATATTGTATTATGGGTAAAGAATGAAAATATTTATTCAGAGCAAAGGCACATCAATTAAAAGAAGCTTTAATTTTTATTTTTTTAAAATCTCAAAAGAATTATGCACTGTTTTCACTTTTATTTCCTTCCATGCCAGACATATGTAATCCAATCTCTTCTGGAGTTAGAGCAATTCATTCCCCTTATTCACTCCCAGATAAAGCAGTGTACAATAGTTTTTCCTCCACAGTACATTTAGTGTGCCAAAAATAATGTCTGCTTGCAAACACAAGTGTCTTTAGAAGTATTAGTTCTGAAGAAATAATGAAATACTGGTGCCTATTAAAACACGTTAATGGGAATGCAACTGATGCAATAAGACAATTTTGTTTTAAGACTTAAGTTTTGGCCTGAAGCCTCACTTTATCTATTCTGCTCCTAGATGGTACATGTAGGAAAAGAGGAATGCAGCAAGGATTTACCCCCACCCCTTGTCTTTTGAGTCAGGAGTGAAGATAAGATCCTCACTATGCCAGAGCCTTTGTGTGGCATGGGAAGGCCAAAGTAGGAGATAAAGGGTGTAAATATCCCATACCTGGTGCCTGGAGCGTCCCGTGGGATTTGGGACTTGGCTTTAAGGAGGTAATAGAGGGAGAGGAGCAGCTGCAGACAACGCTGGTGCCTGCAGCATGGCTGAGACCTCCCTTGGGAGAAACTCTCTCCCTCTTACCTACAGCCTTCCCTTGGTGAGGTTTCTTCCTCTGGGAAAGAGAGAGACATCTACGGAGGGCTCAAAGGGAACGGTGAAAACCACAATGGCAAACCTGTATATTGTCCTTGAAACGTTATCTAAACAAACCAGCCCTACCCTGACTGCATCAGGAAAAATGCAAGTTAGGTAATGCTTTGGAAGGCCTGTAAGGAACTCTGTTTTGGAGCTCTCTGTGGGTATCGCAGCAGGATCAGATGCTGCGTCTGCATGTGCTAACAGACTGCCAGTGTCCAGAGAGGTATTTTTGCCCAGAACCAAGCTGCCAAGAAGTCTGAAGGAGAATACTCTTCCAAATGGTGCAGTGTTTCGTCATTAATTCATACAAATCTGCACAGAAAATGAGCACTGCCCTCGTTCCGAGGGCCTTGCATCAAGAGGTTTATTTCACACGAATCAACTACCTGACATACAAACAAAAAATACATAAATGCTCATTTGCAAAAGGTGTCAGGCAAACACAGTTTAAAATAAGCAGTTAGTTTTTCAGGAACAGATACCAGCAACAGGAAAAGTTGTTGCCCCTCCTAGTACACATCAAAGCAAATTAATCTGCATACTGCAAGTAAGCAGCAGGCTCTATTCTACTCAGCAAATAGAGAACGAATAAGTTGATATATAGAGGAATGGACAAGTATCTCAGAAGGTGGCTTCTAATCATCTGTAAATGCTTCCTAACCTGCGTAATGCAAGGACTATCAGTATAACCCTTAATAGCTGCGCTTGAAAGCATGCCTGTTTACTGCCCTTGCACCACGCCAAAACCCCTCGGTGTGTTGCTCACTGATAGTAAAGATGAATGTCAATTAGTTACCCTCCCACTGATAGTAAAGATGAATGTCAATTAGTTCCCCTCCGCACAATCTGATCTGTGCAGGACGTCAGCCGGGCGAAGAATGCCTGTGAGGAATGATCTGCACATACTGGGCCAGTCTGCGGGGCTGGAGCCTTTTGTACCATGCAAATAATCACTATAAATTAATATAAGTATCACCATATAAGAAATCACTTTTGAACCCAAGCGATGGTATTTTAGAAAGGCCAAATTTGAACAGCATGCATAATCAGTTTGGCTGAGTAATTAGTTAATACTGATATAAAGGAAGAATGTGATCAACTTGTTTTCCATTGATACCAAGATGCTTTTATATCAGTTGTTTGGCAGGGCGTTATTGTTCAAAGTTGTTAAAAACCACCCGAGACGTGCCTCTGTGTTTTCATACGGTGTCTATTCGTCAGCAACTTAAGCAAATGTTGTAAAAATATCTGTGAATTCTGACTCAGGTTTGAAAATTCATGTTGTGAGCCATGTTTATACCTCTTTTGGGTTCCCTTTCCGTGAGTACAATTGAAATGTATGGTCAAGATGCCCATGGAAAGTGCTTGCGCTCTCAAGTGCTTGTGGGGATGGAGTTGTAAATTTGCGTGTTCTGATGGGGAAAGCACTTGTGTGCTTCAAGCTGTGCACAGGTTTCCGTCTCCTTGCAAATTTGTCCAGGTGAATTTTAAGGGTCTGCTTTCAAAAACCACATGGAAAGTTTTTCTTTAGATTTGCTTCCTATGGATATAGTATTTGCATTTGGAAACTGGCTCTAAAGCTGAGCTAGACGTATTACAGAGCTCTCCCGAGCAGCGTGGTATAATAGCATATTAGTCAATCGTAATAGTCATACTTAATGAGGGATTTTAAAAAAAAAAGTTTAAGGAATTACTAAATAACACTTAGATTTGTCAGGCTTTGGTTATTTCCAATTGGGAAAATAAATGAATTGCATAGAGTGAGATAAATGCTGATTTATTTTTGGAATTATAATGTGTTACAATTCAAGATCAGATTAGGGTCAATTTACACTAAGTCTGCTTTGAAACTATTATATAACAGATCCAGAGTAGGTCACTGTGTCCTGCTCCATGTACAAAAAGCTCCCAGACTCAGTGTCTATAAATAAAGATCAAGCTAAACCAGACAAGCAGCTTGAGTCTAATATTGGGAAGATCGTTTCGTGCTACCTTCTGCAAATAATTACACTGGAGTCCAAGCGAGAAAGGAGCACGCTATCATCTGGTGTGCGCCGCGCATACAGAGTGAAAAAGATTATCTTTTTGCATTAATGTCAGCATTAATAAATAACCGTTCATAGCTCTTAGTAAGCTCCGGGACTAAAATATGAGCCAGAGGAGTGGGCGATGTTTGGGTTTTATTTACCCATCCACTTACCTATCACATTTTGTGTTGCGGTGTAAGGAGACAAAATCGCATGGCAGGGTTTATTTGTGAGATGCTGTTGCCCTAGTTACCAGCCTCATATCAGGGTTAAGGTTGACAGTGTGGGCTCATTCCTTAATCTCAGCTCAGGTTGCTCACAAGGGAAAAGGCTTTAATGTTAACTGAGCCTGTCTTGGGCTGGGGGAGGCAGGCCTTTAACAATGCACCGGGGAATAGTTCTCCTTTGCGGCTGTCACGGCTTGTCTGGGGAACGGGAAGGGGAATCGCGTGGTGGGGGAGGGCGAACCTCGCTACGGTGAAGCTTATTAAATTATGGAGGAGGGGATTATTGGTGGGAGGAGGGCTGTGGGCTCGGGCAGCCGTCGGAGGAACCTTTTGTGTTCCAGCCTGGCAGAGGACAGGTTTTTGTTACGATCCCCTTCTAGGTGGCTCGGATAGGATTGCTTTGCGGCGTGTGCCGTATGGCCGAGGAGGGGTTCGCTGTGGCTGGAGTAACAGAAGAAGGCGCAGGGTTTGGCTGTGGGATGGCAAGTGAATGCAAATACACTGTCCCTCTGTTCAAGGGCTGAAGATAAGGATGAATTAATGGAGCTGGATCCACTCTCGGCTCCCCTGGTCAGGAATGGTTCAGGCTAAAATTGTCATCCTGGCTAGGCACCTGCTCTGCTGGAATTAACTCTGGAATTAGTTCTCTCAACTCTTGAATTAACTCCTTTTTCTGTGTAAAGTTCCCTGCAAGACCCAAAAATGCTTCTTGCATGCCACCCACAATCTTTGATGATCCAAGACATCAAAATGTGTGGATGAGGCTGAGCATCTGGTCCCCATCTGCAGTGAGGTGCCTCTCCATCTGTGTCACCTAGAGGTCTGACCTGGGTGATTTTCTCAGGGGACATTTGTCACCCTGATTCGATCAGTTTCACCCCAAAATACACTGGTAAACATTGCTTTCTTTAAAGCTTGGTGAGGAGGAACAGGCATCACAGCGATAGCCCCCTTCTCTTACAGTAGTGACTGAGCCGTAGTCAGGCTGTTGGAGCTTTTATTTGGGTACCTCCTTTACCTCTGGAAATTTGGGTTTGCTTCTTGCTTTCCCTAAGTCTTACAGTTATTAAACTATATCATGTTGGAGGGGACAGTATTGGAATTTAATTGAGAAAGGAAATGGTAGGTTAAATTTTAGGGGCAAAGGGCCTTATGAGAGAAGGACGTTGGAAGAGTGAGAGGTCATTATTGCCCCGGGGGGCTGCGCTGCGCAGGTCTTTCCCCTGGTGTACGGGGGCCTTTGGATTCTCATCGGCGACGGCATTAGCATTCATGGAGCAATAACCTCAATCTGTAGCTAAACGTACAGGAGATACAGGCCTTTAGGTGGGACGTGTATAACTGAAAGGATCCACGGTCATTTCCTCAGCGTATGAAAGTGACTTTTTAATTTCTTCTTGAGACCTTAATTTTCTTTACCCACTGTTATTTGTCTGCAGTCATCCATTGTAGAGAGGGGACAGCCTGGGACATTTGCGTGCTATCATGACGTGTATTTCATACTTTTTATTGAGACCTTAATTTTCTTTACCCACTGTTATTTGTCTGCAGTCATCCATTGTAGAGAGGGGACAGCCTGGGACATTTGCGTGCTATCATGACGTGTATTTCATACTTTTTATTGAGACCTTAATTTTCTTTACCCACTGTTATTTGTCTGCAGTCATCCATTGTAGAGAGGGGACAGCCTGGGACATTTGCGTGCTATCATGACGTGTATTTCATACTTTTTACTGTTCCGTAAAGATAGCGCCGTGAACAAATCACCTGAAGATAAGACCCTCCGTGCTTGATAACAGTTAGCTAGAGACCTATAAATCATCGATAGAGTTGCTTTTTATAGTATCTTTTCCATATGCTAGTTTTAACTGTGGAGTTAAAGCTGTTTGCATGGAACAGGTTGCAGAGTGTGGGCTGCATGTGTAAGAAGGCAAACCCACTGGCTGTGGTCTTTGCGCTCCGTGTTTACTTTCCTTCAGCTCTCTTCCTTAACATATTCTTTGAGTTTACGCATCAGGATAAGGTTTCCTCTAGCTGCCAGTCAGGCAAACTTAACCCGGAATCTGATAATTAACTTGTGTTCTGCTTCATACATCAGTAACCACCACAATCAATATCGGGGTGAGAACTGGAGTTGTTGCCAGCTGCTTTTGCAAGTGATGCTGGAGGCAAGAATGGGGCAGAGGGACTGTTCCACAGCTGTATTCGCTCCAGCTGCCCAGGCCTCCCTTTGACAGCCTGCTTTTATAGATTAAGGAGCTGATTTGCAGGGGGTATAAATCATCATAGCTTCATTGACTTCAATAGAGGATCTTTCTCTTTCTTACCCGTATGTGTCGTACGAGAGTTTGCACCCTTTTCCTTCCGTTTCTGTTTTCTCTGCGGGAGACCAAAAGAGCGAGGTCCCTTCTGTGCTGGGCTTGTGAGCTGGAGCAGGGTCAGCATGCAAAAATTTGGGATTATACCATTAGTGCCACAGATTACAGTAGCTACATACTAGCTCTGTTATGCAGTTAATTAGGTGTATGCATTCACAGCAACCGGGCAGATAAAAGCACAGCCTTTTCTGAAGAAGTACTCCAAAAACCAATGCTTAACGCCTCCCTGGCGAAGAGAGGGAGAAGCAGCAGGGTCCAGGTTGGGGGAGCTGAAGGCGCTGAGCGGCCGCGGTGGATGCGGAGAGGAGAGTTGGTGCTCAGGAGCAGCCGGGATGCATTTGGCCCGGTCTGATTTACTTTGCATACTCCTAAATGCACTTTCCAGGCTTTTCGTATCAAGATGATTTATAATTGTTGCAGATGGCGTCTAGGCTAATCCCCGATGAGAACTCTCTTAAGCTCCTGACAAATTTGAGTCTGTAGCCACGTATCACGTGAGGAGTGTCGAGGCATCCCCCTGACATGCTACAGAAATACAAATGACAGTGGCTGTGGTGGGCCAGAACTGAATTAATGTAAACTTGTAATGTTTTAATACTATCAAAGAATGAAATGTTTCCTATTTTTTCAGCGGAAACATAATTATTGACTGGTGTTATCTTCCCACTAAACAAACACGGTTTTCTTACCTAAGTGGTGTTACTAGACCATCAGATAATGAGGTAGACAAGAGAAAGGGATGCTACAGAGCCAGGAGTTGTCAAAATGTAATAGATTAAATGAGGCAGGTGGTAACAGAAGTAGCACCTCTCTAAGACGACAGTAAAACTTGGCCATTGAGTAACTCTAATAATGGAAGAATATGACTATGTTTTGACTGACTAGAAATTCTTAGCAGGATAACATACTGTTTACTGCTGAGAAAATCTGTGGTTTTCCTCCAAAAGTAGGTGGTCACAACCCACCAATTGTAAATGTTCTCCCTGGACACTCTTAAACAGCAAGAATCAAACAGATGAAATTCTGCCCACTTCAAGCTTTAATGAATATCTGAGCAATATTAAGCCACTAATTGACTTGTACTGTAGGTCAATGAAGAAGTGGAATCTGCAGCTAATGTCTGCTTAACCGTGTCTTGCTGCAGGCCAGGATGCTCAGCGGAAGCTGTGGTATTACTGAGCAGCCGGCAAAAATCACAGTTTCATACATTTTAATATGACTACATTGCTGTGGACACACAAACAACATCTGGCAAATGGTGCACAGGCAGTTATGTGGATGACAGCCCATTTAGTATTCTGTACCTAATAAACCATTGAGAAAATATCTGTACAGATCAATATTTTTCCTGGCGGGACTCATTCTAAGTTTAATCTAAGGTCTTGTGAATATATGTAAAATGGTTGTTTGGATCTTCTGTTACAACGGTGTACATTCCAGACTGGACGTACAGGGGATGTTTCAACCATAACAATACTAGAAATAATTGTGGCTTATTTCAAGAAGCTTACTACTCCATTTAGTGAAAGCCATCAGCTGCACTAGTTACCCGGGTGATACGTTGATCCCCCCAAAGTCACTGCTCTATATGTGATACGATGGTCTACATTCAGAGCAAGATAATTTGGCCACCTTTTTGGCCTGGGGAATCTACTTCTTCCACTTCTGCCTTTCCCCTGTCCTTTTGCTTTTTAGGCTCCTGTTATCATCTTCTCTTCCATCTTCTTTCTGGGCAGGAGAAATAGAGGACATTCAAAAATTGCTTTTTCAGTCCTGCACTTATCTGTGGCTCCGACTATACTTCCGAGACCTTGGCTTCAGGGAGTTAGAGGAGCAAGAACCTTTCCTCCTAATGCTGCACCGAGACCAGGCTTCATACTCAACTAGAGCATTCACATACACGTGGAAGACTGATCATAGTTTTAATTGGAGTAATTCTGAGAAATATGTCTAAGGAATTCTGGTTTCTTAAAGATCATCAAGGAGCAGAAGTTCTCACTCAAAAACATTCTCATCTCCCTCGTGCTGTAGTAAATCCAGAGTAATTCCAGTGATGGAAGGTGGGTTTATACTGGAGCATCTGCTACCAGCTTCTGGCTCATCAAATCCTTAAAACTCCAGCAATATTTGGACATTGTCTGCATAAACAAAGAACCTTTGAAAGATCCACATCTGGAACGCACCTGCTTTTGCCAAGTTGGCTAAATCTCTTTCCTAGGGTTTTCAAACTGGTATTTCAGCTGACAGTTCCTCTCTATTTCAGTCACTTAGTTTTCTGCCTCGTGCACAAGAAGATGAGATTTAGTCATTTCAGTTCACCTCCTTTTCTCGTCTCTGAAAATTAGTTCCCAAACCAATTGTCCCTGCATGCAGAGGACCGCGATGCCGTTTCCATATTGTCCCTGCCATCTCTCTCTGCTGTGTGACACTTTTCCAGGCAGGAAGATCTTTGCTTTTTTTGCATATCTGCGGAGCAGAAGGGTCTTGACTCAAGGAGGAAGCGCGTGGCTTGTGCCTGATGGACACACTTACTGGTCAGTGCTGGAGGTTCATGGCACTGACTCTTATTGATTCAGATCTATGTTTACATAAGAATGCCTGAGTTATTTGTAAGCATGGTAATTGCATAGATGAGCAAATGACTAGATGTATGTTTTTGACCAATTATCAAGCTGTGGATGCCCAGCATATAAATTTTAAATATTTGCGACTAGCAGCTCCCAAATAACTACAGATCAAGAACTATCTGTAGGAGGTATTTGGCAAATAATTTTAAATAATGAATACAGCTAAGATGATCATGATCTGCTTAGAGACAACACTCGCAGACAAGTGTAACTGTTATGAATAATTCAGCCAATTCTATTCAGAATTATATTTTTTTTTAGAACTATAATTAATGATCCATAAGAGTAAGTATGAAACACACTAACAAAGGTCTATTCTGTGCTACTTCTTCTGAAAGATTAAAATGAAATGCAGACAGTTTGGAAACCACAGACCTTGTTTTAGAATTGTCGTCTGCTCTGTTTACAGACAGTGACTTTTGCTGCTTGTTTACTGCAATTTACTTAGCTACAGCATAAGTTACACATGATTATCTTCTCAATATGATGCTAAGCTGACATCTGTCAAGTTTAAAAGTCATAATAGGTGCTATTAGTCATTGAGATGATCCAAAGACATAATGATTGGTATGATAAAATTGCATAGTTTTTTTTTTAAAGGCGTAGTAATTTCTAAAGAGAATTTTGGGTGGGCTCTACCGGCTCAGAAGTGAGATGATTTTAGTGCCTTAAGGGCTGGCAGAAGCAGAAGCCAGGGAGAATTGTACAGCTGGTGGTCATGGAAACAGTTATCAGAATAATATCAATTAACCAAGCAAAATACATAATTTGTGTCCTTGTTGTTAGTTTGCTGCAACAGAGCAGTAAGTTTGAACTATGTGCTATTTTTGTCAAAAACTTCATTTCTCGTGGGTTTATAAAACGGCCATTTTAAGCCATACCGAGCTGAAATTGCCTTGCAAGTCCTCAGCTCTAATGCCAATTAATATTCCTCTAAGTTCCTTTTCATTTTTTAAAAGCAGTTCAAAATAAAAATTCTTGAGTGTTTAAGATACTTTTAAAATTTTAATTTAAGGAAAAAGCACACAGTTAAAAACCTTTTTTTCAAGCTGTTAGGGCTTGAGGCAGCTCCTAATGAAATCAGAGACCAAATTTTCTTTGAGTTTAATGAGAAGATGGTCAGCAAGCCTCCGACTTGCCTTTGGTGGCTTGGACAACTGCGGGGAAGGAGGATGCACGCAGTTACATTTGAAGCACGGTGCCTTTCCACAGTCTTTGAAAGTCTGGTCAGCCACCTTTATCACATCTGGCTTGGCATAATGCGCGTCCTGTGTACAAACTCTGTTTATCACATGCGTGATGACGCTTCCAGGGGTGCCTTCACTTTGCTGTGAATCTGTAGATTCAGAAGGCTACATGGGGTTTACGAAGACAGCCTGTTATCTATTGTCAGTGCTTAAAGGGTAAAATATCGGTCCATTGGAAAGAAGCGGGAGAGAACCAGACAGCAAGCCGGATGCTCGGAGGTATTTAACCACATTTTCTCCAT
The DNA here is from genome assembly GCA_013398295.1 of Chionis minor. Lineage (NCBI taxonomy): Eukaryota > Metazoa > Chordata > Aves > Charadriiformes > Chionidae > Chionis > Chionis minor. The sequence continues at coordinate 876,287 of VZSF01004381.1, forward strand.
GAAGATCAATAGCAGGACACAGAGGATGTTGCCGTCTTGGCTGTGTCGGCACAGCCTTTGGTACCGGTGCTCTGGTTCTGGTTTGCATTTACAGAGCCGGGTGGTTTGAGCTTAGGTTACAGAGGCAGCAAGGACGACAGGCGAGCGAGTGCTGGAAGAAGTCATAGAATCATAGAGTCATGTAGGTTGGAAAAGACCTTTAGGATTCTCTAGTCCAACCATTGACCCTACTCTACCAGGTCCACCACTAAACCATGTCTCTAAGCACCACACTAAGTCCTGCACTGACGCCTACGTGTCAGGAGAGCTGGGAATGTCCTGATCTCCAGGCTCCGTCTTCATGGAGTAGAAGGTGGTCTTTGCACGTAGACTCCCTGGCTCAGAGGCAGTGGCTTTTCCTGCTGGAGTGAGCCGTACACAGAAGTTATATACTTAGTGGATAATAATGTTTTTATTTTTCAGGTCTGTGTCAAAGGGATTTCTTGAAAAGGATTTAGTCAACTACCTGTTCTATTTTTATTGTGTCTTCCCACGTGGAGATTTTTTTCTTCGTTTTCCCTTTTCTCACATTCTGCTATGTGGTCAAACCTGTAAGGAGCCAAAGCCAAACGCTCGAAAAAAGCCAGAAAGGAAAATCTGAACTAAATGCACCAAAATACTGTATTGAGAAAACATGAATGTATTAATGAGAGGAACCAGTCAGGTTGTAAAGGCAGAAATGAAGTGGACAACCCAGCCAATATCTGAGAAAAGCATAATGACAGGAGAGGAAATACAACCACCAAAATAGATGCTGTAAAAAGAGAAGCCTTGAACATTTCCCTTCAGTGATAACAGTGATACCTGATATAATAATTCAGATACATGGATGGAAATGTGCCCTGCAATTGGAGGGTGTCTTTTCCTAGGTGGAGCTACAGGGACTCCCCCTACTCCATCATGAAAACATTGTTATATCAGTCATTTGTAGTCTAGAAATAAGAATAATGGTTTTAAATAGATTTTAACTGAATTTATCCATCATGCGGTCTTTGTGCATTGTATGTGTAAAACGTCCGCCAAAAATAATTTATAGCAATTATTTCCAGTGACAGGCCAATGTAAATTCTCCCAGGCAGAGGATGACGATGTGAAAATAATTATACATGAATATCCAGCTGAGATCTTTTGAGCCACTAGAAAGGGTGGTATGTAAGCAGTTTTGTAACAGGAGTGATAACACATGCACATGCATACTAATGCTGTAGAAAAGTTTTAAGACATCCCAACTGGGCTAAATTGCAGATGCAGAATTCAATCAGGAATATTCTTGCCTGTAAAACTGCAAGTTCAAAATTTGGTCAGGCTTTCAAAATTTCAGAGAAAAATACCAGAACTGATTCAAACGCTCGGCCTTGAAAGTCATGCAGGCACTTTTGAAAACTGTAATTCTGGCTCCTGAGCGTCTTTAGGATAGCAGAGCACTGGGCTGGCATTAGCAGGTACAATTCAGCAACGGATGCAATGTGTGTTTCAACTTAGTCGAAATTCCTAGTGCTGCTAAACAAAGGTGTATTAAAAGATAATCTATGCCTGCAATCCAAGGAAGCAAGGGAAGAACTAAGAGTCTAATGAGGTAGTGGTGTCATGGTGCAAGAGTTAGGTCTGGAAATCTGGGATACGGGAGCCTCAAGGAGATGAAAGACACAAGCGAAGTGTGATGCCTGTAAACGATCACATCTACACTATGTATTGCTCATGTTTAGTCATTCTGCCCTGAACAATAACCTGCGCCGTTGTGCTTTTCTGTGGTGACTTCAAGGGTAGCTCGCTATGTTGGGATGCGCTTTTGAACCTGTAGTTTATACTATGAGTAAACTGGTTTTATACTGTAGTCATGGGAACTCTTGGTCTTCAAGCGCTATGCGTAATGAATAATATATTATGAGACTACTCGCTAAGATTTCTTGTGTGCTATAATATGAACAATTTCCCACATGTGGGATTCATATTTATCCCTCTGTATATTGAAGGATAGTGTAAGTAGATCATATCTATTGTGCAGCAAACTCGCTCTGATGTAGTATTTGTTAAAGTTATTTCCAGAGCATGTGGAATACAGACCATAAAATACCCTCTAATCTCCTAACGTTATTAGTGAAATAAAACAGTGTTATTCATTACCCACAAGAAGAATTTAGAAATAAGCTCCACATTGAAATGACAGATTCCGTAATGGCAGCACATAAAAGTCTGTGTGCAGAGGCTGCCGGCGGCGTGTGCGAAGGCTGGCCGTGGTGGACGTTGTGCTCTGTTTGGAGAATAGGGTGCACGAAGCTTTGAACTGTAGACAGGTCCTGAAATATCCTGTAGCACATTACTAGGCACTAGCAGCTGTGGTGTCCGTTTCTTGGGAAAATTTTCAAATCTCAGCGTGCCAAAGTATTAATTTCAGATCAAGTTAATGTAGCGCACGGCCCTGGAGTTTAATATGCAGAAGTAATTGTTTCTACAGCGGACGACTGAATCCCCAGCTCGTTGATTAAGTGGGTGTGCAAGTGGGCAAGGTTGATTCGGTGCTGAGTGAGGGACGAGGTCGTGGCTGGCTAACTTCAACTCCGGACCCTCGTAGTGTTGAATCAGGATTAACGTCTGTTCTCTGAATATTCAGCTGTGCTTAAGGACCGAGCTGGCATGGGAGCCAAGCAAGGCACGGTGGTGGGCGACCCTCACAAATGAGTTGGCAATCAATTGGTGCAGTGGGTGGAGGAACTGGAAAGGGTTTTCCCAGTTCATAGAAGGGCAATATGGTATCTGCGCACCTCTCACTTCTTAACACGCTCAGCCCCTTTTCAATTTATTGCCGCGTACTGGGGTATGACATGGAAGGCTTGCACTTGCAGGGTCTTGACCTGGGCATGGTGAACCAACATAGATCTCTACAGTCCAACACATTCTCAAATAATAGAGTTATGAGAAGTTAGACTGCAGAAGCATAACTGGAGAAAGAGATTTTTGCCAAGTATTATGTTGAGCTTCTCCTCTTCCAATTTTAGAGTCAGGTTTTATGCCTTTTAGGTTATTTGAAGCACCCCCCCCCCCGCCCCATGCTTTAGGTAACAGCACATAAGCGTTCATTTTTTTTAATGTATTTAGGATGCTTGCAAAATGTCCTGGACTTCTAAGAACACTTATTGGAAGCTTCTTGTTGGATGGGATGTAGCTTGTGGATGACTAACAGATTACGTTGATGTCTGTGGATACAATTTTTGTAGTTCTGTAAATCACTATGACTTTTATAATGCCTTCTACCTCTGCTGTAAATTTGCTCCTGTAGATACTTTACCCTGACCGCATTTGCCAAAGCTGGCGTTGCTTTCGATGCTGATGTAAAGGAATATATGACATGTGGTGTGTGCGGGTGCTTGTGTATCTGCATTATCCCCACTCGAAATGTATCCCACAGATAAAGACTCCCATTAACTTCTACTTGGCTGTGCTTTATACCGACATTATTCAAACACATCATGAAGTTGGACTGCTGAAAAAGCACACACAAACCTGATCCTCCTCTGTCTTACAGCATCTTTCGTGTACGCGGGACTTCCATTTAGAGACTGTCAGTGAAAGGCTGTGCAAGAATGCGATGTCCAAAAATGGGGTTTTCAGTTCAATTGGATGCCATTTATGTGGGACGGAGGCCATAGGTAATCAAGATGTATATGCAGCGCTGTTTCCACAGCTTATATTGGCGAAGGTCTCTTGTGCTGTTGATGCGTATGTTCACAGGTCTGTCACCAGTGAGAAAGTCGCACTACCAGTCGCACCTCATTCAAATGACGATAGATGGAAATTTCCTGTTGTTGATGTGACGGAAAGGAGCACTTTTCCATTAATCTTTCGGCATTCTTTGAAGATTAACAATGCAATTACAGCAAGAAATGGGTTTTCATATGGGTATGTCTGAAGAACAGAAATGAATTGCATTTATAAGACGTGTTTCCGTGCTTATATTTGTTTTTGTGCCTTGCAAATGTGCTCCCGATGTCAGCAGGTGTGTGTAGATGTTATCACTGGCTTGTGAAAAACAAAGTCTGTTTGGCACAGGTAGACAAATACCCTTGCAGATATTGCAGTGCTGATTCAAAAAGGAGGCTACGAGCATGGAGTTAGACTCCCTTGCTTAAACAGCTCTTTAGGCGGAGAGCAACATCAGGCATTTTCTCTTACTGTTGAGAAATCCTGCCATGGGGAAATCAGTCATAGTTCAGATGGGACCAGTTACTTCATTGCAGAGATTAATCATGAGTGCAGAAATGGTAGGGAAGGGAGGTTAGGATGATGCTTTCTCCTTAAAGTTGAGTGCAACTGACTGTCAGGAAAAGAGGAAGGAATGGCTGTTACGTGTTTTTATTACAGGGTTTGGGTTGCTGCAATGTATGGTTTGGGAGTGAAAAGAAGGAAGGGGACTTTGAAGGCCTTTGGGATGCTGTGTACTTTATCGTTAGTGGAAGCGAAGCGAGCTAATTTAGAGAGCGGCAGCATTTTCCTGCTTATTTCAGAAACTCAAGGACACAATGCACAGCAATGGTCGTTCAGTTGTCTGCCATCTAATGGCCAGACAAGAAAGCAGACTAACCTGGTTTTAGCCTGTGGGCTACGAGTCGCTGGGGATTCTTGAGCTAAATAGACATGAAAATAAAAAGAAATGCAAGCTTTTGCTCACAGGTTTAAATGTGTTACACAGGGCCTTACGTTGCCACTAAAAAAGGGTGCGACGCAACAGTAGAAAATGGCTAAAAACTAGAAAAGAATTCCTATCTTTGCCTGCAATATATTGTTTTTAAACATGGCATATCTGAGAGCAAATATCAGTCTGTATATGAATGAGAATGCATAATTTGAGACGGTTTGAATTTTTCTTTATTTACTTATTGAGCAACTGAGTAATTCTGGTCTTCCTTCTCTTCTCCAGTTCTCCCCTCCCCTGACACACCAGCCCCATTGTTTTATTATAATGTGCAATGTCTGAGATCTCTCACCGACGGGGAGTGTTAACACACACCTATGCCTTTTCCTCTCGGGCAGACCATGGTGGCATCTGCAATAACTGACACCAGTTCCCCGGCACGGAGAAAGTGCTCGAGGTAAATCTCTGCTAGAATAACAAAGAATAGATGGGGAGATGTTCAGCTTTAATATCCGCTCCATCTTTCTTATCTATATTAGAAACGTCTGTCACTAAGGGTGTCTGAGTAGAGCTGAAATTATGAAGCACCTTCTAGATTCCTTTATCTCTTGGAGCAACATTAATACTTGGAAGTAGTAAAGGATACTGGGTGAAGGAAAGACCATCACTTGCCTATGCTGGTGTGTTTGTTTAGGAAACATTTCTTTTAATTTCATATTGTTATTTGAAATGCCTTCCTCTGCTCTAAGAAAATATCCACTTTTGTTATTCTTTGTGAAACAGAAGCTGAAGATAGCAGGCTTGCTCACAAAAGCCCTGATTTGAATATGCTAATGTTAATTTAAGCATTCAGTTGCCAAATTTCCATGTGAGGATTTTTTTTTTTGTAGTGTGCACATTTAATATTTGTATATCCATTATTCTCCATGCTTATCTGATCCACAGGCACTGAGTAAATATTGTCTTTGAGTATGATCTACAGCAGAAGTCAAAAAAGACACTGTAAAATGGAACTCCTCTTTCTAAACGTGCGTCTCCTTTTCCCTCTACCTTTCCCTGGAAATTCAGGGACCCTATTTCCACACCCAAAGAGCTTATGAATTTTTTGGGGGGGTTGATACTTTCAATCTAAATACTACGAATTAGAGCAATTTCTAATACGGCATCTGGCTGAAGTAAGGGGTTGTGTGAATAAATTCCTCTCCTTGTAGCTCTGCTTGTTTTGAATGCAAATGGTTCAAGTAGACATTACCTCCTTCAACAGGAAATGGTGATCAATGGAACACTTAAAAATAAATTTCTGAGTAATAAAACTGTGACAATAGGAACAATTTCATACCTTATCTTACAGAACATCGGCAGGGGAGGGAAAATGGGTGAAAAGCTTATCTATGAGTTGCTAAAAACAAGATCTGATGTCTTTAAAATGTGTTTTTTGATGTTCTAAGCCAAAGCAGAAAGTGAAATGCGTTACTTTAAGTCAGATACTGTGGGTGTGAAATACATGAAAACCCAGTAAAACATCCCCATTTTGCAAAGAGAAACGTATCAGTTAGCTACCTACCATAGAGCTGACTTCATTCAGGTTGCAATGTATGAAATTTTGCAAATAATCGGTATATCAATAGTGCCCAGTCTTTTCCACAGGCTAGTGGCCTCATAGCTACTCTTTCTAAAAACCACAACCTATTTCATGTCGTATCTTTACAATGAACCTACAGCTAAGCAGGGATGTATTGTACCAGCACCGCTGCAACAAATTAGGGAAACTAATACTGCTGGTATCCAAGGGAGAGTTACAGTGGTCTTATTAATTGATTGCAGTAGGGTAAATAAGTAGAAATTGTCTGTGGTTCCTCTGTTTCCCTAAAGGAATGGAATAAAACTAGTTGGAAAAAAAAGCAGTGATATTGCGCGGATACTAAATTTTCTTGACTCTAGCTTCTCCTGTTTTGCGGTTTGCCGAACCATGAGTCTTTCTTTTATTTCTGAAATTCTTCCAAAGGGGAACACACAAGGGGAAAGTAAAGCTTGTATGAATGCAGAATAATTTCATTTAAGTCAGTGAAGTTATTCTGCCGAAACACTGATAGGAAGAAGAAAATGGGTCCTGCAGACTGTGAGCCCTTGAGGCCAAGCAGGGTTTTGTCACGTGAGATTGACTGCGGCGAGTATGTTCTGAGCGCTCCTGGGATAATGCACTGGGAAAGTCCCTTTAGAATATTCTACAATTAACAATGATCTGCAATCATAAAGACTGAGGATTTGTCAGTCTCTTTTTTAATCTGGATTGTGGTTTCGCTATAAACTTCCTTTAACAAAATGTCACAGCAAATAAAATCTTTGCTGAACCAGGACCACTTCTCACTTTTCCATCTAGCTCCACTCTTTCCCTTGCTTAGAGATAAGAGCATTTCCAGTTTCTTCTCCACAACCCTGAGACACGTGCTGGCAGCCACACAGTTGGCCGATAGTGAGCTCTAGCCTTACAGCCGGGATTGTTTTGCAGTCGAAAGGGTAATTCTAGCAATGGGCGCTGCCTCTTATAAATCACTAATTAGTAAATTAGAAGGAAATGGGCAGCTTTTCACAACTGACAGCAAGAATTCCGTACGGAAATACTACAGCTTCATTACTCATTTAAGTATCTTAGCATTATTTATTATCTCTATTTGACTATACCGTTCTGGCTTTTAGCCTGAACAAGACAGTGAGATGTGCAAGCCACTCACAGCTCAGAAATCCGGCGGATTTCAGCAGGACAATATGTTTCAGTGCTTGGTTCAGCAGCAGGAGTTGTACGGTGGGCACTGGTTTAGTGTCTATGAAGCAGACACTGCTCTGTGGTCCTGAGACCCCATTCTGGGGTAGTCTGCATCTGACCAGTGTATGCCCCCCTTAGGACAAGGGGCGAGAGGGGGAAGGAATTAATTACTGGATCCTAGAGTTTTCCTTCCGTGTTTGAGAAGTCACTTTAAATTGTTTGAATGGTGCTAACGAATGCATGCCTTGTTGTCATACTTTGCAGTCATCTTCATTGATTTCACTGTGGGGTTTGTATATACAAAATACCAAAGAAAACTGAATTTTCGCTCTGCTTCTGGCTTCTGTGATATCTGAAGTGCTTCAGTACAACCTTCTCTGCGTTCCTACAGTGCTTTGAAAATGCAAAGTGCCATTGAGTGCTGCTTTTTTTAATGATGAACCGTATTATTGCAAACTTTCTAAGCCTGAACCTCTATTCAGCTATTTTACTTCTTGCAATCATGGCCTTTGAACAATACTTTGCAAACCTATTGCCAGCTGGTAACTAATGCTGACTTCTATTCATTATCACCAAAGAAAGGTCTAGTGCAGTTGTCTTCTTGCTCAGTATCTTTAAAAAAAAAGCAGTGAAAGCACGTCGAGATTCCTTTCTGACCCAATTGGCATAGACTCAAGGTGGTGGTATCTTTTGAGCATTATTTTAACTGCGTTAGAGAGAAGCAATTTCACTGAAATCAGTGCTGCAGAGCCAGGGCAACTGAAAGGGTAGTCGGGTCAAAAGCAGACTTAGATATTTTGGGAAAAGAGAAAGAATACTCCTTCCTACAGCACCACCCAAAGCAATATGCCCAGCTGAGAGCCCCAGCTCTCAAGGCAGGATGTGGGCAGTTACAACTCATGCCCTCCTGTTACGCATCCACTTTGAAGAATTTTGACTTAAATCAGCATTGCTTTTAAAAACAGTGTACCCCATTCAATGTAACTATTGAAGACTCTTCAGAAATAAATTCTGAGTGCTTTCATTGTTATTTAAGAATAATTTGCAGAGATGGCCAGAAATTGCCTACATTTGGACTACCTGATTTTCTGCTTGGTTCCATCCTGAAGGAGAATTAACCTGCTCTCTCTGAGATTGTCCGCAAATCTCAAGGAATCACTTCAGATCTCCCTGTGGCCTTTATTTTCCTGTTAGTCACTGCGTTGTTAAAAATGCAGTGGGGGCTGTTTCTAGTCCCACTGTGTCCCCAAATGTGAATGTCCTGAAATTCAGAGAGACTCAAATCAGTGCCACAATCTGAACAGATCTGTGATGTACCTCTGCTGGTGTGCTTAATTAACTTAGGACATTCTATGCTTTCTCTCTAAGCATCAGTCTTCCTTTCTCCCATGGATACTGTGAAGTCCCGCAGTGAACCTTGTTGTTATGACCTAATTTTTCTACAAACTGAGAGATTTAATTTGTTCAGGTGCCAGGCAAAGGGAACACAAACTTGGAATTCTCCTGGCTACTCTAATTTAGCTGCCTGAGATTTGAAAAATCAATAGGGGAATTATCTTGCTGTCTCTAGATTGTAACTTAATAATTAAAACATAATTAAAGGGAAGACATCCGTTTATTTAGGAAAACTGTGGCATTTTCTGCAGGTCCACCCCAGAATTTGTGTCCTGCTGAGTTGAGACAGTGGAGCTGGGATTGATTCCTCTTACTAGGGAAACCCTCTGTTATTGAAAGTGCTGCTGTCACTGTTTAGTTCCAAAATAACTCTCGAAAATAATATTAATTCCTGATTGCATTTTTAGATGATTGTGGTATTTTACTATCTGCCCTTTTCAGGTTGACTATTATTAACACTTATGATCAGATATTTCCTTCAGCGAATCCAGTGTGGTCCAACAAACACCTCTCAGGAAGTGAACAGTAGTTATATATTCTGTATGCTTTATATACATAGATACACGGATATATGCCCATCACCTAGATAATAGTGCTGTATATGGAGCCTTGTGTCATCAGTAGATCTGAGGAATTTATGAAACTCACTGAAATGATGAACTCACTGAAATGACGTTGGCAAGTACAATTAATATGTGACGAAGTACATAATGTGATAATTCATTCATTGACAGTAGGAGAATTCCATCTTTAACGTCTTTGTGCTTCCTAGTTGAACCATGAGCATCTTTATAGTACTGCCCACTTCAGACCGTTTGGACTTAATTTTTGATACCACCTTCCTCACCATTACACTCCCTTCTAAGAATCCTGTCACAAGAATGGCCCTACCAGACCTGGCAAAATACAATTACATAAATTGCTGCAAGTCTGCACAAGTGGCAAACAGTTAGCGGTTCATGATCCTACAAATGCTTTGTCACTTGCAGGGTTTGTGAATCACTCTCATTGTATCCCAGTGTCAGTTGTATTCAGACAACGTACAAACGTAAGACCACAGATCCAGCTACATCTCGAGTTAAGCTGAAAGCATAACCAAAAAATACACCGTTTGATACTTCTCTATGCATTACGTATTGTGGACTGAACGATAATTGTATGTCTAAAAGACCAAGTAACCACAGAGAAAGCCAGACTACCAAATGCACTGAATGTGCATTAAATGAAATATTTACAAGTCTTTAATTGGCAGATGAGCAAAATACAGACTGAACAACCGCCTCGATTGAATCAGCTGGCCAAAGCTGTTGTCCCGTGAGGGACCAGGCATTTTGAAAATGAGGAAAATCCAAGGTACTTAGTTCTTTTGAAAGCCGGAAGCTCTCCAAGAACTTTTTATTTCAGTTTATTTTGAGGACCCTAAAGGCATGATACTGACATAATTTATTCCTTGGCTGATTGCCTAACTAGCATGTTACAATTCAACCCCAGCGCTGCTTTTCAGCGAACAACAGCCATTCTTGACATTCTCAACATTCCCTTGACAAAATGATCATCTATGAAATCAATCTCTTTCATGCTACTGTTTTCCTCAGCCTCCCCCGGTTAATTGTTAACTAGTACAGTCTCTGCTGGTGCACATGAAAAACAGCTTAAATGACTTGGTGGAACACTTTTGTGGTGCCCAAATAGCTTAAAAATGTGTTTCCCTGTATTTTGTCTGGACGGTTCCATTCTTTTTCAAGGGCCCACCTTTGTTCAGATCCATGTGCTGAGAGGGCTTTTCTCCAGGACTGTTGGAGACTTCCCTATTGTTACTTCCATTTCCCGCTGCAAGACTGAAATGAAAAGTTTCCACCTCTTGGGCTTGCTTTTGCTAACAGAAAATAGGAACAAATTGCCGGGGAGTGAAATGGTGTATTTCAGTTTATGCCCCCTAGTGAGGATGTTGCCAAAACTGTATAATTTTGTATAAAATTGTATAATACTGTAGTGTTTTCAAGGATTAGAGACTGCCCTGGTAAGAGCAGCTGGCAGAAGCACAGCTCAGGCCATGTGTTTGCGCAGCGTTTGCTCCTCTGCACATCATTATAAATGGACCAAACTTTGCCCTCTTATCTGCGTCTCTGCCTCTCCCAGGAGCGGGGAGAGAAACTAATTTGTGAGCAGTATTTGACCCTTGGAGAACTACGCGCATCTGCTTAAGGCCATTTTTCCACATAAAAACACTTTTCAGCAAAATGATTTAGCGTGTGTTTAATTTTAATGATTTGGCTTAAGTGTCTTTTTGAGTGCTTTATCAAGCTACAGCAATCATCAGCTGCTTAATAAATATTGGATTAAAGTCTGTGAAGGGAACTAACGCATGTATCAGAAAGACACAAATGAAAGAACGCTGCCAGACACTAAGCTTTTCTCTTCGCAATGCACTGCAGTGTTCTTCGGGCTGAAGGACATTTTTCAATGGTGCTGGAAATTGCAACACCAATATTGTTTTTGACAATAGAAAAGCGTATCGGGGACTGTAATTCTGGCAGTTTTCTTCACTTACACAGTGAAACCTCTACAAAAATTAATGCTGTTAGAGAAGACTACAGAAATAAAAGCATTAGCCCCAAATACACATTAATAGTGGTTGTAATTCAGCAGTACTTTGGGGTGTGTGCTGAAATGAAAAATCTGGGCTTTGAACTGATAGGCGTTTGACATGCCAGGAGAATAAATGTTCACTAATACATAGCAATAAATAGGTCGGATTTTTAAAATTATCACAACAGAAGCAGAGAAGATAACAAATAAAAGTGGTTTTTTTAACGCATTGCCGCATGTCAATATATTGGTTTATTACAAACAACTTAAAATGGTTGTTTTCCAGCGCACGGTTCAAAAACCCTCCAGTGGTAAGGAAATTCTTCTGGCACAGCACTGTCTACTGTAAGTGTCCCATTGATTTACGTGGCCTTAAAATTTTGAATAGCCCTGCCCAGCTGGATTGCGATGCTTCATTTCCATCACACTGGGCCTCCCTGCCTTTGGGTTCCTTCCCCTCAATGGCGCTGAATCTTCCCTGGTCCCGCAGCGCCCGCTGCTCGGGCGTGGGATCTGTCTGCACTCTGTGGCATCTCAACGCTCCGATACCTTCCGCTCCCAGGAGCGGGAGCAGCCCTCCCAGATTTTCCTGTGAAATACATCCTCGCCAAGCTATTCAGCAAAGTCAGAGCAAACACTCGGATTTGGAAAAAAATATCACCAGGCTTTGTGTAAGTTTTGAGTGATACATAACACAGACCTAATAGAAAATTGCTGACTCCGTAACCACCGAGACATTCAGTGATTTATCAGTTTCATAACCTCGACCACAGCTCCTATGATGTACTACAGAGATCCCTGAGCAGTATTCAACAGTCATTTTTCCTTTCATCCTTAGAGCTACCCCACATAGTTGTTCTTCCTTCCTATATCTAGAAAAAAACCTTCTTGTGACCAACTGAAGACAATATGAAGTCTTAACATTTACATAACTAATTGATAAAATGTATATATAATCTACATAACCTGAGACGATCTGTGGTATGGTTTTGACTGGATATTTTTTCCAAGCACAGGGCCAGCTCAAACTGGCTTCACTTTTACGCTGTCTCAGCACATACACAGTGCAAAGCTTTGTGTGACTTTGGGATCAGGAGGGAGGGAAGCTCGCAGCCGTGCTCACGCACACCCAAGGCATGGGAGGGACAGGGGTGCTGCACCCAGTTCTCCAGTGCCCTCCCGCAGCCGTCTGCCAGGCTCATCCCGAGGCACTGACAGGGCACGTCTGCGAACAGAAGGGATGTGTTGGTAGCTCAGCCCCGCAGCGGCCTTTTGTCAGTGCCTCTGATGGAGCGCCCCTCCTGTGAGCCCAGGCTGAGGGACTGGGCTTCTTCACCCTGCAGAAGAGGAGGCTCCGGGGAGCCCTTCCAGGAGCCTTCCAGCGCCTAACGGGGACTTACAGGAAAGATCGGGGTGGGGGGACGCTTTATCATGGTAGTGATGGGACGAGGGGTAACAGTTTTAAACTGAAAGAGGGGAGATTTAGATTAGATGTTAGGAAGAAATTCTTTACTTTGAGGGTGCTGAGACACTGGCCCAGGTTGCGGAGAGAAGTTGTGGCTGCCCCATCCCTGGAGGTGTCCAAGGCCAGGCTGGATGGGGCTTGGAGCAACCTGGTCTAGTGGGAGGTGTCCCTACCCATGGCAGGGGGTTGGAACTAGGTGTTCTTTAAGATCCCTTCCAACCTAAACCATTCTATGATTTATAGATTCACGTATACACATGATCTACAACTTCCCATGAGGTATGATTTCTCCTCCAACGTAATGTTAGAAGTGTAAACAGGTTGATTTAATTACAAGAATAGCTTGAGCATCCATTAAAGAGAGTTTTAAGCATTTTGCTTTATTATTGCTCTTCTGAATACCAAGATAAACATACAATATTTTGATATATGCATTATGATTTGCTCAAACACAAATTGATACAGCTATAACTGAGAACTTTAAATGGGCAACATTTTAGTCATGACAGTTACACTTCATGTAAAATTACTTAGTGCTATGTCTGATATTAAATATCAACAAGTAACTTTAGGTTAACAAGTAGAACTACATCACTGCCTCTAGAAATATTGCCATGGTAGGACTATTCGCATGGGTTCTGAATAACCATCAGGAGATACTGATACTCCTTATCTGCAAAAAGATATAAAAATGTTTAGTTAAAATATTTTATCTTGCTTCCTGATAAATACTCTTTATTCATCTATTCCACTCCAACTTTTTATTTATTTATTTATTTATTTATAAAGCAAAAGGAATGGCATTTATACAAAAACATTCAGGAAATGTAAGTACTTTGTACAAAAATCAGAGATTACAGATAAAAAAAAAAATCTGTGTCATAAAGCTTAACTATACCATATTAAAAGTATTTTAATAAGCAGTAGATTTGCTTTCAAGAAGCTGTAAAGATATTTAAACAAGATGAAAAAAGTCACAAGATAAGCACCTGGAAGCTAGCACTTGTTACAATAAAAAACTTTTGACATCTGCAGCCTCTCCTGCAGGTGCGGAGAACTTCTTTCTGTTCACTAACTAGTTTATTCAAAATTGAGAACCCCATTTAGACATGAAAAAAGCAGAAAAGATTTGAATAGACTTCTACTATGAATAAATTCTAAGCATGCCAGGCTTCGCCTACTAATTCTAAAAGCCCGGGGAAGTTTTGGAAACAATTCAGTTGGATAGCAATTTAACATTATCTGTTTTAAATGAAACATTTCTTGAAAGTATCCAGTGAATTTAGTAGGGTCATACCTGCTTTGGAGAGTTAGGAAGCTGCACACCTGCTTTGTCACTTTCATCCAAAAAGCAACTTAGTATAAATGACACGTGGTTGATTTGCCACCTTCTATTATAGCGAAATACAATCAAGCCTTTGAACAACTAATCTCCCTCTTAGCAAGAATCTCCCTGTTGCCGCTTATTTTCAGGTCAATGTACTTTTAATAGTTACTAGTCAGAAAGTCACCTCTAAAAAATAAGTGAAGGGCAACTGCGAAATAAGAATCAAGTGTGTCGGTTTAAACCCATGAGCAAACCCCCATGATTTAAAAAATGCATTAGGTCTACACTCCAAAATAGAAACTAAACTAAAATTTTCATCTTGGTATCAGCTGATGACTAATGTTAACGCTTAATGACAGTGCCAGGTTTGTTTCACACATGCCGGTTTCATAGCAGCGTTATAAATAATTCCAGCGAGGCGAGGCAATGCATACCTGGTGCTCTACCTCTGCTATGAAACCAGCATCAGCAGACTAGCCCAGGGAAGGCCGTCCATCGCTCCAAGCGCCGAGCCAACCTCCTCCCCAGTGGCCATGCTCAGGACATCCCTGGAGCTTCCCTTCCGTCCTACGCGCCTTCACGGGGTATTTCTGTCAAAATCCTGCCTACCATTAGTCTCTCAATTAGCCAGATCCATCAGGATCTCAGCCCCAGCCAATCACTTCCACTTTGCCTGATTCCCCTGGTAATTGACCACAGCTTCACCGCAGCTCATCTGGCCTTGTTGTCTATTTTACAGACACAACTACCAAATTAACACACGTTTGTATTTAACGTGCGTGAGAAACAGGTTGCTATATGCCTCTGCTCATTTAAATAACTGTATCCCTGTTACTATGTTGGTAGTAATATTTGTGACACAAATCCCACCTATGGCTAGGAAGTCATGGTAACATACCAAGTAAAAAATAATTTTTAGGAAAAAAATAAGATCTTTTGTGTCTCTTTGAAACTAAAATGGATTTGCTGCCTTTAATACTATGTATACACACACTACTTGAGATATGTACATATTTTTGTCCAGTTTTCCTTTGTCAAAACCCACAGAAACCGGAACATTAATCAGATCTAGACTTGTTTGGTTGTCTCCAAGCTTGAATGCTATAAACTCTGTACATTAAAATCCTAACACATCTGCTTACATGGTGAATATATGGTTATATTTTCATATACTTATTCTCAAAATGCATTTTCTACAGTAGCCTTAATTGTGAAGAATTAAAAGAAACTTAAAAGGACATACAATTCTATTGTGATTTTAATAGAAGTATTACCTGGAATTATCATAATTTCATGTTTCTTTGATCTGATCCGAAGAAAGGTTAGATCATTCTGCGGATCAATGTCTCTCACCGTGCTCCTAGCTTTCATGGTGAGCTGGTGAAGAAGACCTGTGTACTGGACTGTTGTAGAGTTATCAAGAGTTGTTCTTACTGGAATTCCTGCAAACAAATAATTTTCTAATAATCATTCAGTTAAGTTGCATATCCTTCATATACAGCAGATGGTAATAGAAAAAACCAAGGATTTCATAGTTTTTTCTGCTTTGTAGCAGAAAGGAGTTATGTTGATTTGAGGTATCTATACGCTTTTTAAAGTATAACTTGTATTACTCAGTGGCAATTGAACATTGAGTTACCTTATGAAACTTTTGAAAGAGCCTAATTGCTGTTTAAGGCTCTGGAATACCTAACAAATTCCATTCTGTAGTACTTAACGAGTTATGGTGCTTCACCAGCTTAAACAGCGTCATCCACTTTGTATCTTGGCTGCAAGAATCTAACCCACACTTTAACTGTAGCACTTGGCACGTGCAGTGATAGAAATGACACGTTCCCATGAAATACCAAGAGCAATCAAAGGGCAGAAGCGCCATGTTTGCATTTGGCAAGCAAAACCACCCTTGGAACAATCCCTTCCAATTAGCAGCAAAATATTGACGATTGGTAGTACACAGTGTATTGATCCCAACTATTAAAAATATGACCACGTAAGTCAAGATTACTTTTTGATGATTTAATGAATCATTTTTTATCAATGATTTGTCAAATCATGCTTTTTCTATTAATAGGCTACACAGGTGAAACTAAAACCAGGGTTCACAGTAATCACGCAAATATAAAATGGTTTGGGTTTAATAAGCTTGTTTCACTAATAAAAAAATTATTTGACCTACTAACAAAGACAATAGATTACAAGCTGGCAAGGCAATTTTCTCTTTGCATACATTTGTATTGCATCTTCCAGATGGACAGGACAGGAATGCAAAAATAAAGTAATATGACTTAAGTTGAAGAGTTTGATTATGAAAGAAGAATTAACATGCAAAAATAGTGAATGCCAGGTAAAGAATTAGAGGCAAAGGAGTAAAAGAAATAAAAGAATCACCTCAGATATTAGACTATTCCGTAATTTTCCCAGGAAAGTGTTATTTTAATCACTTGAAATCTGTGTGGTGACTTAAGAAATAGTTCTGCATTGGTAGGATGTGCAGTGTAGGGAAGCCTACAGAATGATCCAGTACATCCTTTGTGTCTGATGTTTATTGCACAGAGATTGAAACTGATGTTTTAATGGAAACAAACAGGTGTACCCAAGCACTGCATTAGCATGAGAATATCTACATAATCACAGCATTAAATAGTAAGTCACTTAAAAGCAGCAGTGAACTTGTGTCAAGTTTATATGACCTCGCCTCTAAATGATTGCTTCAACAAATACAGCACTTTTAATGAAAATGGCAAATGTTAAATGATCCTCCAAGGTCTAATAATAACATGAAATTAGTTGACACTAGTGCCATCCTTAGATTAAAGCTGAGCTATGCTTACTTTAGGACAAATTGTCTTTGCCTCTGCTACCCAAATTAGAGAAAGGCAAATAAATCCTTTGTTAGAAACGCTGTAGTGTGTATCCTTCTCAACCACGAAGGACAGCAGCAGTTCATGAGATTTTCCAGATAAACAATGTACACTTAGCGTAGTGTTTCAATGAACAAATCAACATTCGGTGTTAAAATAAATGACAGGCAATGTTTGTATCAGGAATCTTTAACTGGCTGTTTCACCTACATACCATTACACCTACGTGTACCTACACCATTACAAAAATCGTGGTAAAAGACAACCGTTGATGTTGGTGAAAAACAGAGGGTTTTATCTTTTCAGGCAACCTGAACAGCCTAAGAAACCTCACTACAGCACCACTGGTTCAAGTATTTTTACTGTGATTAATTTAAGTTATACAGTTGTTTTAAATGTTTCAGGATAGAGAAAAATTAAATTTCATTTTCTACAGAAAGATTTGAATTAGATTGA
Organism: Chionis minor; assembly: GCA_013398295.1. Taxonomy (NCBI): domain Eukaryota; kingdom Metazoa; phylum Chordata; class Aves; order Charadriiformes; family Chionidae; genus Chionis; species Chionis minor. The sequence continues at coordinate 893,813 of VZSF01004381.1, forward strand.
CCAATGCTAATTATGGATATTTAGAGATGTTACAAAAACTTGCAACTACCCACCTACTTTGAGGTTTAGTTTGTGGAATCTTAACTTCTTGGTACCTTGAATACATCCTCATGGAGCAAGGCCCTCTTGCATTCACATCTGGCATCTGGTGTGAAGACATTTCTAAATGATAAACTAAACCCCAAATTCCAGCACTAGTCGTGTCCATTAGCTTCAGTCTGGCCATGTGTTCTACAGGTTTGTGAGGATGAGGAAGTTTGAATGGGACATGGGGGGAACTTTATACTTTGTCACAAATAGTCTAATATGTGAATAAGGGAAGTGGAATGTTCTTCCTCCTCTGCAAATCAAAATGGAGACAGAAGGAATCCACACGCACACGTGCAGCACCACTCGGAGGTGGCCGGCATCAGCCAGAATTTGGATTTTGGAATCCAAACCAGCTTTTTAAAAAGCATGCTATTGTCCTGACTCTGCACAGCTAGAGCTGAGCTTTCCCTCAGTACTGTAGAAGGACCACAGGTGAAGCTGGACTGCAGCAGCACGCCTGAGTGGCAAACCACACTTGACCAATATTGTGCCAAGATGCCAACTGTTCCAAGTAAACGGAACGTAAGAAAACTGGGTTATTTTTCTATTAGATTAGATTGGTGGTTTTGCCTTGAGAAATCTAACAGTCTGTAAGCTCAAAAACGATCACTTGTGTTATCAAAGTGCTTGATTTTTTTCACTTCTCATCTGCAACCCAGTCCAGGTGCTCATGGGATCCGGTCACATTCTGTTTACTGAAACAGAATACAGAAATGGCTGAAACAGTACTTGTTCTGAAACCCCGCTGCATCTCAGCTGAGTGAACTGCCACAGCTCGACACGTGCGCGGGCAGGCGCAAAGCCACTTTTCAGTGTCTATTTGCTGGACTCTGCGCTTGTCTTGACCTGCATCATCTATTCCGTGAACAAAGGCACGTTTTACTTAACACGTCCTGGCACACAAATTACATTGTCCGTAGTGTTCTTTCCTCCGGTTGCTGAACTGCTGCAAATGCAAGAGATTTTTTGGGGATTGTAAAAGTAAAGGAGGTCAACTAAATTATGGGCTTGAGTGTTGAGTGACTTGTATGTTTTTGTGAAGTATGGACTAAACCAGATTAACCCGAGAAGTGTAGCTTCTGGAAAGTGATTTCTGTGACCAGTTTCACTTTTGGCTTGCAATCTTCAGGATCACAGCTAAAGCTGTCCTGACATGAAACTTGCTCTTCCTCCAATTACAGCACAATTTAAAGAACGTGTGAATATTTAGCTGGGCCAAGGAATGGCTCCCACAGCAGAAGACCAACTTTGTTTAGTAGATACTTTTCTCCTGAAGTTTTTGTTCTATTATAACTTTTCACAAAAGACAGGGAGAGTGAAGTTCTAGTGAATTTTCTTGCATATGTGAAGAATTTTAGACTAAAAAATGCCTGCAAAAGCAACAGCTTAGTGCCATGCATTCTCCTCTTCTGTAACCTACCATGAGATGTTCAAGATCTGGTTCTGAAAAATATAGTTTAGTTAAATAAGGGGGATTAAGTAACAACATAGAACTCCTTAAGATGAATGAAGATTATGATAATTCTAGTTATTTCTTCAGCAAAGACTTATGTCAAGGATCTGCTTTCCATTTTTCTGCTGTCCGTTAACTTGAATGAAAAACTACATCCTACGGAGAGGGTCAAGAAACGGCCACAAACCAAACGTTCATGCCTTAAAATGAAACGTGTTATTGAAAACCACGACACCTTTGTAAGATACCACAAGCAGATTGTGTTAACACCTCAGAACCTGCAGTTTTGGGCTGAAGAGTTACCACACTCACTGCCGCTACCGAGTTTGTTACTTGAAGAAAGCGGAGGCCATTTTACCTTCAGCGTTTATCACCATAGTTGCGATAACCCCTCTGTGGGCCTGAATCCTCTTTAGGATTTCCTCCACTTCGGCCTGTGAGGAGAGAGGACACCACAGCAGCCCCGCACCCGCCGCGGCTGGGCCCGACGGCGAGCGCGGGCCCTTGCGAGGAGGCCGCGGGGCCGCTGTGCGCAAAGGCAACCCCGGGGCTCTGCCCCTGTCCCTGTCCCTGCCCCTGCCCTTGCCCCTGTCCCCGGCCCCGGCCCCCTCCCCGGCCGCCCCGTTCCCCTGCCGTCGGCGGGCGGGAGCCGCGCCATTACCATGGCCCCGCCGCCGCCGTTGCTATGGAGGGGCGGAAGTGACGGCGCGCAGCGGCGGCGCGGGC
>VZSF01004381.1:897273-1037994 GCA_013398295.1 Chionis minor
TCCTTTTAGATTCTTTTTTTTTTTTTTTTTAATAACAATTGGAAGCAGTGGTGTGTGATTATTGAATCTGACTGGAACATCTGCTGGGCAGTTTTGTTTTAATGCAGCCAGTAGATTCTTTTAAATGAAAATTTACAGATTATACAATATAAACCTGGTTTTACTGCCTGTGTTGGTCATAGAAGTGATCCTTGCTATTATAGTCCAATTAAAGTGAGGACACTGTAGGATAACATGTTGTAAGGGATAGTGATGATATTATCCCTAGTAACTGGACTGGCAATTCCAGGGATTTAGAAAAATGAAAAGGAGGAGGTTTTCTACTTACTCTGCTGCTCTGTTGCTGTTTTTTAATTTTTGAGGCTTCTTTCAAGACCACTGCTTTCCTTCATGGATCCAAGATGCCTACGTGTCTTTTTAAAACCAATAAAAATATCAGCTCAGCTTTGCAAAAAACCCACCAAACTGAACTGGAGCCAAAATGACAGCTAGCATGATGCAGGATTATTCTTGGAAGCATTATTTATGCTCAGCATGAAAGACTCAAACATGCAGACTTTTACAGACGCTCAGATAGGCTTTGTCTCAGACTTAGACACATAACAACAAATGAAAATATTATCTTGGTTACTTGAAATTTAACTGAGAATTCAGATTCCCAGCAACATAATTATTCTTTTGATGTACAGTAGTGAATGCAGCATTAGGAACGGAGTGATACTGCTTGAAAACCAGAAACTCTTCACAATCTAGGACTGGAATCTTGCAAGTGCTTATCTGTGCGAATAAGTTTAGATATTTGCTGGTAAAAGTAGCAAGTGAGAAGCTTAAACTTCAGGTGCTTGCACTTTTAGTCTGGTGTTTGAACTAATTTCTGCATTTATAGTTAAGATTGAAGGAAAAAAAAACAACCTGAAAGGTGGAAAATATTTAAAACTATTATCTTTTTTTTTTTTTCCCAAGCTATGACTGAAGATGTAATTCTCTATGTGGAAACTAGGAAGAGGATTTTGCTGGTAAATACGTAAGAATTTCATTCCTTCGTTGGTGCTTGAACCTGGAGACCCAGGAAGAGGTAGGGAGGGTGTGAAACACCGTATTGTTGTTTAGACACACTGAGAGACTTGAGCTACACTGAAGTGCTGTAAATGATCTTGATTTGCTGCCAGCCATTATGAAATAGCGTAAATCAATTAAATTCAGGAAGAACTTCACTTTTTATAACCAGTTCTCTCGATTGCAAGTAACTGTAAAGTTCTGCCAGCTATTATGCTGGCTCCCTTGCCCATGCTGTAGGGTATCTCCAGCAGTTTTCAGTTTTGTTGCCCTCTAAAGTAGAATGCATGCGTGACCATTAGTAATGCTATTGATGACTCTATGATTGTGGGTTTTTTTCATTTTTTTTCCTCTATGCTTTTATTTCTAGCCAAATGGTCTCCCAGAAAATTTGATAGAAGCAGATAATGTGGCATAGTGTGAAATATAATAAAACACATAATCTCTGTTCAATTAAAAACATTTTCTCTTTCCCTGATTGAAATTTGTCTTTGGTTTTATTAAGAGACCTCCTTTAAAAAGATGAAAATTAAGGAAAAGAGAGTAAAGGTATTAATGCTTGCAAGGTTATGAACAAAACTATAGGGAAGGTCCTGCCTTTCTCCACCTGGAAAAGGCCTTGTAGCAAGCATGTGACCTAGAGTGAATAAGATCAAGATCTTTCCCAATCTGACTGTTGGTAAAGTTTGATTTGTTCTAATCTTCTGTTATGTCCATAAATCCAAATATCATAAACTGAGAAAGTATTTAAGAAAAACTGTATGTTGTCATCATCAGACAGAAAAACTTTATGAAACAATTCTAAAGTTACTCTGTAGATAAATGTTAGAATGGAAATTCACTCAAAATATTTTTTGTGTAAATATTTTTTTCCCCGCAACTTTTGAGAGCAGTTTCCCCCCCCCCCCCCCCCNTTCTAGCTCAAATCCTCTAGATGGTGCTACTGCTACAGCACATGGAAGTGAACTCGCCGTTAGGTTTTGTGTCTTGGGAAAATGCTACTTCACTGAAGTCAGGTATTGTACGAAAGGATTAATGACTCCAGCTACGGTACTATTTACAGGTTTGTGCAAGGAGGAATCAGCATAGGTGGATTTCCTATCCTCAGCAAGAGTAGAGTGGGGTTTTTCATAGATACAGAAGTCTTGCAGGAACTGTTGTGTGATCAAATTGTCCCCTCATTTCTTGAAACCATACCTGGAGTGCTGATGAGGGCAGAGGTGGCCCACTGTAGCCTGTGGTGCTGATTAAGTGACAGCAATAAGCCTCTTAAAACTCCCAGCAGATGTTGCTGCTTTTGTATGCAAATGGGAACTTCACAAACCATTTTCTCTTCCTTCTGAGAGCAGATGTAAGTACAGGAAAATCGCTTTCTTATATCAAGAGCAAATTGATAATAACCTTGGTTCAGTGGTAAGGCAGAAGCTGTAGAGGCACTTTATTTGGTAATTGCAGAAAGCTTATGCGGAACTTAATCAAAATTAATTTTTTATATTCCGCTAACTTTTCATGTACTGAAGTAGTTAAGCAAAATCTGAATTGTGAGTGCATTGCTACCTGGGCTTTTAAACCACCCACTCAGAGGCTTTCAGGCTGGCAGGTGAATTTGCCCTACTGCATTTGCCTTATCACCTCCCTTCTTAAGGTGAACATTCCTCTGCCACCCCGGTTATTTCAGTGGGTAAAGTTTAGTCAGAAGAGGCACATCAGCTTATCAGTAGTATCCCTGAGCTTTTGGTGACCTTACATATGTTTTGTCTGATCTGCTGTGAAAAGACAGTAAAAAGAGTTGTCTGTCACAGAGGAGGGTGCTGTGCCGTATCTGCTAATGTTCCCCAGTCCTGCCTTGATAGCAAATACCCAGGGGTGCAGTAAGAGTCAAGAGAATGACTCTATTAATGGCTCATATTGAGGTTAGTACTGTTTGTTACTGACAATGAGGGCTGTGTTTGTGATTAATTTGTACGGAAACGCTGGGCTCCAGAAGTGTGAAAACAGAGAAGCATAACCCAGGAAGAGGACCAGTTATCCAGCCTCTGTTACAGCTAAGCCTTATGTTTAGCTCAAGGGTTTACACTGTGTCCTTTGTAAGAATAAAAGAACTTGACCATCTTTGTAGACGTCTGTCTGGAAAAGGTGTTTTCAGGCTGGAGCTATGGAACTGCATTTAAAAAGTTAATTTCACTCAGATAATTGCATCCTTTGTAATGTAAGTTGACGTCTTGCATTTTAGATTCTTTGTGAGGCTGGACAAAATTTGGTCAGCGTTTTCCAAATAAATAATTTAAGGTGCTTTTTGTGCTTCTGTTTGATGACGTGAAGTAGTGGTGCCCTCTTCACTTACACTATTAAAACATCTATAACATTCTTCATAGAGTAGAGAGTTTCCTTACTGGCCAGATTTCATTTTGGGTCACAGCAGTCTGTATAACGTTCAGCTATAGTTTCTATTAAATGTTGCAATAGTGATTCTGAGTGACCAGTGACAGCAGCTAAAGTTCAGTATTTTTACTTCCTGAGATGTCTATTTAGTGTCATTTACCCTCTTTAAAGTGCAGCTGTCCTTTGCTCCAGGAGGTAAGTGAATGACCATCATCTGTAAAGTTTGTGTTTGCGCTTTTCATATCGCTGAGGCAATTCTGTTTGTGAGAACCTCGAGAGTCTGTGACCTGTCCTGGGTACTAACGGTACATATGCGCATTCAAAATTTCAACAAAAATAACCAGAAATTATTAGATGGTTCCCTGCCAACCACTAGTTAAAGTTAAAATGCCTTTTTTAATACCTTGCGTGTCTGCAGCGTAGTGGCTAACCGTGGGACACAGCAGGCTGTAGGTGCTAGGAGAAGGTGGGGCCCTTAAACAACATCAGCGTTTTTCCCTGCTCTGTGGTGTTCAAATGTGAGATACGGTTTTACACTGTCCTGGCTGGCTGTAATTGCCATCCTGGGACAAAGAATGGATACAGCTGGGCTCCCAGCAATTTGTGTCTTTACATATAATCATCAAAAACCTGGACTGCAACTGCCAATGGATAGGAAACTAGTAGTGAATTAGGGTGAAATTTATTATTGACATTTTTTTGGACAAGAAAAGAGCCGTGTTTTCCATTACTTGAGTGTTCTGAGTGACTTGATGAAAGTCCCAATTAAACTACTGTCCGAAAATGCAACCTGTAGTTTGATGATGCAATATTCTCACTTATTATTTCTCCCTCTTGGTTTGGTGCAGAAGTAGGAGTTCCAAAATATCGTAAAAAGTCAATGTTTGTAAACGAAAGAAATCTGAAAACATCACAGCAAGTGTACATGCATAATCAGATATCGTGAGATTTCTCCATCACTAACAATATGAGCTCATTTACTAGGGTAAGACTGCTTGGAGCAATTTTACTATTAGGAGTTTCTCTTAAAGGCTTTTGCAAATATAAAGAAAGCTTGCCAAGCTAATTGTGAGTTATGGGGACCACTGCTTATAGAACAATGGTGAGGAAGGTAGTTAGAACAGAACTGAGTATGAGGCAGGTTCAATTTTAATTTGCATTTGCAGTTACTCTGGAAAGATCAGAATTCCTGGTTTTAAAGCAAAGCAAATGGAATTGTTGAATTTATTTTATATCACTGATCTGTTTGAAAAAAAATCTATGTTTATAGATGACACTGGCTCTTTCCCTGAATACTGCCCCTTGTGCATGGCAGGAGAAGGCTGTTATTGATAACTGCTAGACTGGATTACTGAAAAGCCAAGAGGAGAGGAGCTCTTGGTAGATATGCTTGTTTTGAGATTTGTATCCATTACTCGTCTGATGGAACTCAAGTTGCTGGAAACTTTGTCCAGTGTGAAAACTGTTTTTTGTAGTAGCTATAATAATCAGAATTAGTGCAACTAGAAACTTGTTATTTTGGTATTGACGTTAACCTTGTATTTGCTTTAACCCTTCTTTGTAGGCGTCTCAAGATTGCATATCTGGGTCCAAAAATAGGGAGAAAGTCAGTAGTAATCCAGGAAGCTTTTAGAGGCAGTATGTGGCCGTTGTAAAACTTTTTGGAAGGAGTGAAGATTTGCGCTGGATTGGGTTGTTTTATAACCCAGCATTGCAGCCTCACCAGTTGTGTTCCTCTGGTATGCTTCACTGTAACTTAGCGAAACCTTTAAGTGCTTTAGTCACCTTTTTAGTCCATATCAGCTTACCAGCGAAATGCATTATTTGGTTCAATGTTTCTACAGCTAGAAAGCTTAAAAAAAAAAAAAGCCAACAGAATGATAGTTTTGAAGGTACACTGAAGTGGCGTCAAAGCAGCATCCTGTGACAAATTTCTGTAGTGGTCCTGAAACTGGCAGGCTCTCAAGAAAATGTAAATGTATGACTGACATCACTAGAGTGGAACCAGAAGCAACAGTGAAATACTGTATGCTGTCTTCAATGTGGTGGAAATGTTTCTGTTAGGTTGTACATGTAAATTAAAAAATAGCTATTGGCACATAGTTTCCAAGTAACCAACGTATAAACATGGGTACATGCTCTCTAAACACAACTTGCGTTACACCATCAATCATGACTCGTGGGATTCTGTATTCTCTTTCAAGTGGACACTTCAGTGCATCGTTAATAGCAGTGATCCGTGATGTGAGGGCAGGAGCTGCTGCCAAGTGCCAAATGTTGAAGGCAGTTTTCAGTCTAATCCAGCTCCTTTCCCCCTCCTTTGTGCATCTTATTAATGTTTTCTCAAAGTAGAATACCCTATTTCTCAAATGTAAGTTTTCACAACAGCTTACTGAGTAAGGGGATTTATTTTGTTTTTTTGGGAAAATCTTGTCTCCGTTAGAAATTGGCCTTTGTTACGGTACCAATTGTCAGAGTGCGTGAACAGATCGCAGTCAGGGATAGTATATCCCAATATCCCCTTGAACTCAGGGCAAAAAGTGAAATGGGAAACTGCAGCACCAGAAGGTGACATACTAATACACTGATATCTTTCCTGGATTTTATGCAATATCCAGGTTCAACTCTTCCCTATATTTGAGGCAGGTTTCCTGTCTTCTGAGAAGTTGTTTTAAACCCGTATTGCACCCTGTGTTTTGTGTGGCTTTTTCCCAGTCTCCACTTTTGTTGCTGTTTTACTTTCACCCATTAAATATTCAAGTATTTTTTTTAGAAAAGTTTTCTCATCTCATCCACTGAAATTGCATGTGAATGAAAACTCAAAACTGTTGCCAGCTTCCTTATGTACAGCAGCTATTATAAGAAAATAAGTTCAGTAGCAATTCAGTGTTAAGCTGTTACCGTAATTTGTAAGTGACGGTGCAGAGTGCTGGCATTTACAGGTTTTCAGGCTGCAATTCTCTTGATCAAAGAAAGGATCTCTGCTGTGGTATGAGTGTTGTTTGACAGCATTTGTCATAGTCTCTTCTTCCTCCTCTCTGACAAGTGCATGTAAGCGTTTTCAGCTTGCGCAGCCCAAGGGTTTACACTGAATAAACTCTGCTTGGAGACTCTTGTGTCAATATAATAAACAGCTTTGGTTCTAGACTTGAAATCCCTTTAAAAAAATATGCCAGTGGTAGTTGCCAAATGAATGTTAAAAGGATACCTGAGAGGATCTTTCTTTCGCATCCAAATTCCAATCAAATGTTATTTCTGACACCAGCTAAGCTCACTGAGCGTAGGTGAAGTTGTGGTTTCAGTGTGCTCACTGTGCAGGTAGTGTGTACGTCAGGCAAGTAGGATGTAGCTGTTAGTCACCACTAGCATAGTTTAAAAAAAAAAATTAAAAAAAAATCAAATATAGTTTTGTTCTTGAGTTGTATCAGATGGATATAATTTTCTTTAGAAAGTCAGCTTTTAACTCTTTACGCTGACAAGCTGCTATTCTAATGTTTAGTCCAGCCTTCTCCTATGTCGTAATCCAGGGAACTTTATTGTCTTTTCAGTTGCTGATGTTATGGTGGTTCAACTGTGCTGACTTCACTGGCTGTAATTTTGAGTAAGTGGGAGGTGGGAATTGGCCTCAAGGGCTGTCAGGAGAATGCTGGAATACCATCTCGGGTACTGATCCTGGGATGTACTTAGCTGGCAACCCAGAGTGCCAGCTGAAATCTGTGTAGCTCAGGTTATTTAAAAAGTTTGCTGTGCATTGAGCGTGAGTCTTCCTGTGAGGTTTTTCCTCCCTTTGGTTATGGTGGTACAGCAGTCATTGTCCGTGACAGCATCACACTGAGAAGTGTGGCAATGGCAAGTCCCTGAACTGTGCATTGGTGCCATTGGTGAACTGTGGTGGCATTGATGCATTAGGGGTGATGTTTAAATAGCACTTGTTGGTCAAGCAGGATTGACATAACATGGAAGAGTGTAAGGAAGCTGGTGAGGTTGTAGTTTGGCCCCCAAGTGCTGGGTGTGTGCCAACAGTCAGTCAGGTCCTGGTTAGGATCCCTTTGCGTGCACGTTCATGCACTCTGCCTTCTTGATCAAAGTTTTATCCTCTTGTGTAATTGCTAAAGTGAGTGGCTGTACCTTACCCTTCTCATCCTGGATTATATTTCGTCCTGGTAAATTTTCTGTGCCACAACTACCACCACACCTCTTGTGCCTTCAGTGCCCTTCAGTCCTTGACTGATAACATGATGCAGGTGGAACAGATAGGTGGTTCTAAGAAAAATCAATACTTTGAAGAATGTCCTGAACATTTCTTACTGGAAATTTTACAATTTCTGGGAAGGAACTAAGTCACACAGTGGTTCTTGCAGTTGGGTAAAGTGTTTTAATGTGGCATTAGAAAGGGAACCTTTTAGGATGCTTGCTGCTTCATGAATGACACACGTAATTAATGTTCATCGTTGGTCAAAAGTACCTTTTAGTTTGGATTTAATCAGCCCATTGCACTGCAGTGATGTAGCTCTATTTCTGGCCTAGTTCTGCACTAGAACAAACACTGCATTAAGGCATAAATATCTTAACAACTTTAACCACATGCTGGGTTTTCTAGAAAGCATACTTAAGAACTAAAATTGTAAACTGTTCATAAATGTCTAGTTAGTTGACCACTCTTTGGTGAAGACAAGAGCTTTGAAGCCAACCTGGACTTTTCTGTGCAGCTTTATAAATCCCAGCTGGAACTGAATGGGCTTTAACAAAAAGCCAACGAAGTCTACAGATTGGAGCCAATCTAGTACAGATCCTCCTCTAGTCCATCATTTGGAACTTCAGGATCTCTTAGGAAGTGCTGTACTAATCGACTTGGCAGATTTTTAAGTACAACTGCTGCTACTTGTAGGTTTTTCCCTGCTCAAATTTTAGAGAACAGCATTTCTTTGGAGCTACCCAGCCTAATTCTGCTTTGAAACAAATTTTGTGCTTTCTTTGGGGTTTGATGCCCTACTGGACAAAGGAGGATAGCTATTGGAGGCAGCCAAGTCACATAGTACCAGGGAGGCTGAAATCCCAGTCGTCTTTGTAGTCTCTTGGTTCTCTTCTCACTCAAATCAACAGCAGTACTATAATTTTAATAGTGATACATCTGGTTTTTTGAGAGCTGGTGCAATTTTCCCTTCCAGGAAAATAGCAAATTGGTATTGGTATTTATAATGCCTGAAGACGACTGGGTATGATGTAGTGAAGGTGAACCAAAGACAATTGTGATTTGCTTAATGCATGCAGAAATTCTTTGGTAAGTACCTGACCCTGAAATCTGCCTTCATTTTGAAGGCTGGAGTATCAGCACTTCCATAGTGGATCGGAGCTGGGAGTATTGCAGACCGGTATCTTGTGTCTGAAAATATTCACTCTATTGTGTTTTTACGGGCAGGTGAGAGACATTTTGCTACGTAAACATTAAAAAGAAAGTATCGTTTTTTCTGTGCTACGAGTTCACCTCATGTTGGGGATCTTTAGTTCCTTAACCTCAAGGAGAACCAGAAGGTCTTGGCCTGTTAATGATGTGTTGTGTGATCTTGAGCAAACGACTTCACTTCCTTGTGCCTCTGCTTCCCCTCTCACTCTCCTCTGTCAGTTTTCCAGAGCACAGGCTCTGCTGTGTGCTTGCTCCGTGTCTAGTGTGATGGGGCCCTGATCTCTGTTGGGACCTCTAAATACTACCGCTGTATAAAAATAATCCTTCTCACAAATAGGGATGCAAGCTGGGAATTTCAAAAGGGCAGAAGAATGAGTCAGTTTTCATGGTCTCCTTTAAAAGTCAAAGCTCTGTGCTCGGAGGCTTAAGGCAATTTTCTGAGGCCAGTCCTGTTGCTGTTGGCTTCCCTGATGTAGGACAGCAGAACAGACTCCAGAACTCTTCCATTATATTTGTCTACCCTTTTAGATGTCATAAGGGAGATTTTTAGTGCAACAGATTGAACCTCAGATAAGATTACGTGTTGTAATTACCAGTGGGATTTATTTGTCCAATTCTTTAAGCACTGAGTGGGGGGAAAAAAAAATGCACGCACATCCCTTAAGTAAAGGAAAGGGAAGTGTGTGCATTTTTCCACTCTGAGCTAAGTAAAGAATAAGATGACATGTAAGGATGGATGGACAAAAAGGTAAATAAAGTTACTTATCAAAAGAAATATTCAGACTTTCCCTGTACCTAATAAGAATATTTGGAGTAGAGGTATAGAATGGCTGTATAGTTTGGATTTTTAAAGATTTTTTTAGCTGCAAATGTAAACTAAATTAAACTGATAGTTTTAATTAAATTTGAATTGGCTGTGGTATTGCAGCACTTTAAAAGCCACTGGAGACACTTAAGTTGCATTTAAAATCTAGTGTTGTAATTAGTGATATCTACACTTATTATTGTGGTAACTGCACTTTAATGAATCTATTCAGTATTAAACAAAGCTACAAAATCTAAACAGCTTTAAGAGCACGTTGATTTCAGCTGTGCTTTGTTCCCTTGGTCATCCTCTTAGGTGAACTTGGATATTAAAGCTAAGCTTAGGAAAGTTAATCAGGAGAAAGCGTAGAAGTAAAGGGGCAAAAATTAAATACTTTCCCTTGAAGTTAAATAACGTCGTAGATGGAGTCTTCTGATCTTGTCTGCCACCCCTGTGTCTAAGGTGCTGCTGTACTTTCCGTGCTAATCAGTGTACCTTGCAGACTTGAAGGCATTTTTCCACATGGTGTCCCAGGAAGAGGGGAAAGCATAGTTATAGTTAGAATCAGGAGTTCTTAGGTGTAGAACTATCTTTCCGTCTATTGGACTTGCCTGACTTCAGCCCTGTGGAAACTGAATATGGGGAATGGTGGAGGGTGCATACTGTCATGTAATCAATCTACTGGTGCAAGTAGGGTAAAATTTACTATTAATGTTATTCTCACTACCCCAGGCACCTTTAGTGTGAGGCTTTTGGTCCTAAAGGGTATTTTATTAGGATCTCCATGTATTCAAGAGGCTCCATCAACGTTGGCTGCACCCCCTGTGGTTACTTTTCATTGCACGGGCCTCGCTCAGGGTTTTCGGGACACGTTTGGTCATCTGGGAAAGAGCGGGTGTTGTCTTGCTGTCTGTGTTGTTGACTTCTTATTTAGCTGCCTATTTAGTGAAGAAGGTGAAAGCAGAAGGGAGTGGCAAAAGGCAGCATTTTACAAAATTTAGCCAGGAAGGCCAGCTTTTCTGTGGGAATATTACATTGGCTGTGGTCCCCTAGTTGAGGTGGAACTCCCATATTAAAACCGTGGACTGTTCCAGAGAAAGGACGCTGTCTCAAATGCCAAGTTGAGAAGCATTGAAGCTTTCCTGGTACTAAGCTACTGGAGAGGTTCTTGACGTATTTGGTTCCCTGCTAAGCTGCAACATTCTTGGGCTGTTCTAAGAACTGCCTCATTCCTCAGTTTCATGCTGTCCTCTTCTTCCAGGTGCAAAACAAGCGCTGGTGGGGTCTCAGAAGTGTTTTCCCTGGAGATTTTTCCCTGCAGTAGTAATCACCATTTCAGGATTCTCTTATGCTGCTTTGACCGTACTATGCACTGTAAAGGGGCTGAAGCTGGGGGAGAGGATCTAACTGAAGGTTTTAGAGTAATTTCTGCAGAACCATATTGATTTCATCTCTATTAAATTCATTGAGTTTTCCCATAAGGGCTTTTTAATTTAACTGTTGCTAAAAAATGCTGCACAAATTACCTGGCAAGAATGCTGTGGAGTTATAAGCCCTTCAGGCAGTCCCTTAAAGGCAAAGCGGTAAAGTTGGGTGAACTATTCACAGCCAGGAGTTTTTTATTCAATGAATTTACCACTTTGTCTGTTCACAGATTACTGACAAACAGCCACTGACTTTTTATGAATTTGTTCATTATACCAAATTATTCAATGCCTGGTTTATGCAATGCAGTTTTAGCTTCAGGGCTGCTGGCAGACTGATCCGCAAGTATTGTTTGAATACCACTGTTTGTAATTCTTACAGAAAAGCCCTATAAAACTCAATAGAGGCCTGGTGTTTTATTTCTGGGCACGTCTATAAAACTTAGCAGAAAATTATATCCTTACCATAAAATTCTACAACTCGGTTTAAAGTAGTTATAATTTTCTACTGATTTCTGTATGTTTTTAGTAGCATTTATGTAAAAAAAGAAGTTTATTTCATCACTGTTACTCAAGTTTTCATAGCTTCTGAGAGCAGAGAGGGCTGATAACGTGAATGTAAATCTTTGGGAGTTGACCTCTTTTATCCTTAAGTTTGTTTGGTTGCACTGGAATTATGCTGATGCCCACTATAAGGCCATTTTTTGCTATTGGAGTGTAAATGAATAGCAGATGCTACTTGGTTCTCTCTACCATTAATCCTAAAATGAAAGCTCATGCATATAGGAAGGGACTGTTTAATATGCAAGTACGTGAGATTTCTTGGTCCTTTTGAGTGGAATTAAATGGTCATGTCTGTGATAGCTCCCCAAGGAATGAGGTTTCATTAGTGACAATCAGGTTCCGCTCAAATTTCAAGATATCTCAGAACCTCAGGAGTGTTTTATTAGGTCCAGACATGCACCTTTCAACTGGTATGACTGTTGGAGACTCTGACACCAGTGTTGTTCCATTGAGATCAACAGCTTTGGCTGTTTGCTTAAATGAATTTAAGATATAAAATTATCTTCTGATGGGTTGTGTTGGCTTTGATTTGTTATATCTTATGTTGGTTTTAAACATGTTCGCCGCTGGCATGTTCTGGTGTAACAAGAAAAGGTCCAGGTCTATGGAGGAGGAATTAATCCTCTGATATGTTTGGTAGACAAAACTGTTAGAAGTCTTTGATTTGCAAATGTGCATAAGGAACCAGTGATTTATCTGATGGATTGTGCAGTAGCTCCTTTTCATGTTGGCAGTCATCTAATTAACTCTTAGTGCTGCATTATCAGCATGGTTTCATAGAATCACTTGGGTTGGAAGAGACCTTCAAGATCACAGAGTCCAACCATAACCTACACTACCAAAACCACCCCTAACCCATGTCCCTCAGCACCATGTCCACCCATCTTTTAAATACCTCCAGGGATGGCGATTCCTCCACCTCCCTGGGCAGCCTGTTCCAATGCCTGATAACCCTTTCAGTAAAGAAGTTTTTCCTAATATCCAATCTAAACCTCCCCTGGCACAACTTGAGGCCATTTCCTCTTGTCCTGATAAGACACCCTCCCCACAAGCGCTGTCCGTGTAACAAGCCGGGTGTCACATGTGCTTTGCAGCCACGCCACTGTTGAAGC
This sequence comes from Chionis minor, assembly GCA_013398295.1. Taxonomy (NCBI): domain Eukaryota; kingdom Metazoa; phylum Chordata; class Aves; order Charadriiformes; family Chionidae; genus Chionis; species Chionis minor. The sequence continues at coordinate 910,021 of VZSF01004381.1, forward strand.
ACTGTATGAGAGGGGTGGATTGCAGGTTTGGTTACTCTTGCTTCGGAAACTTGCCAGGGTTTCTTTTATCCTCCCTGAAATACCACCTTCAGTGACTTGTTGAATGGAAGCAGGATGTTAGTTTACCTGCTAATTCTGTTGCTCTGGAACAGAGATGTCTCTAGCTAGTCAGATACAAAAAAGAATTAAAACGTCACCAGATGACATTTCTATTATGCGTTGGTGTTTCTGTAAGGCATAATAAAATATTCAGTGCTTGAACAGATGGATATAGCCACAATCCTTCTGAAGACGTTATTTTAAGGATGCGGATTATACTGGATTAATAGGCCAGTAACTTGGCAGAACTCAGCTTTTTGGTGTTTCAACTTGTAAAGCTAGTTATAATTTCCAGTGATTTAGCTGTAAGTTACACCATGTACAAAGATGAAAATTAGCTTCTAAAATATGGATTATTTTTTTCCTTTAATGAAAATTCTATTTCTAGATAGTTCTAAGAATCTTAATTCTTTTAACTCCCAAACTGTTTCTTCTGGGCTAAACTTTGACAGATACTTAGGATTATCAGGTTAACATGTAATGGATAAAAGATGGTGAGAGGCTATGGAAGAGAAAGCCGTTGTTAATGAACATCAGTTTTCAGTAGTGGTTTTTTATCCATCAGGAAGATTTAAAAATCTTGAAACCTGTCAAGAAAGTATTACTGGTCACGATAAATTGTACAGTCTATTTAGCAATGGTGGAATTCTGCTGAGGTAATGGTATCTTCTTGTTCAGCAAGAAGGAATAGAGGTTATACTGTGACCTCCAGAAAGCCATACTACACTAGATCTTATTAATGGTGTGTATTTCTAGATTTAGATTTGGAAGCTGGCACATGTTGCCGTGAGTTCTCTTCAGCCTTAGAAATTTCTTTAAAAGGACCCAGGATGGTTACAGGAATCCTCTCTTCCATTTTAAAGAAACAAGGCATTTAAGGGAAAACTAGCATCTTTTATTAGGCTGTTTCATAAAATTGGAAGAAATACTGACTTGGAGCACCAACATAAGTCTGTCACAATAAAGTTCTCCAGCAAACCCTTTTGAGAACTTTTTCCCTATTGGGATAGTCTGTGTACGATTGTTTCACTGCTATCCTACCCTGGCATGAGAGGTGAGAACCAGCTTGGAGGAGGAATGGTAGCTTTTACAGAGTTCCTTTCAACTTGTAGGAGAACAAGTTTAAGTGGATCAATTTCTTATTACCCACTGCAGTTAAAAAGAACGTTAGAGAGATTTTATCACATTAGTTTACTACATTATTAATAAAGTTGTTATTAAAATCTCAGTCATTACTATGCAATGCTATTGTAGCTATCACAGTTACCTTTTATACTAATAACTGCAGGCATCTCAAACCACAATGTGTTGAGGTGCCCACGATCTTGAAAGCTGGTATAAATCTGGCATGTCCTTGAATCTGTCGTATCAGAGTGTCTAACAGCTATAGTGTACAAACATGTCGGTTTTTTGGTAGTCTGGTAAATCAGTGTAATAAAAAGATGGTACGTTTTCCTGTTGTATGCTTATAAGAATGTTACTTAACTCAAATTTAATATAAAAATGTTTTCAGAGATTCCGGTTCTGGAAAAAGGTAGATGTGGTTTATTTACGTGGTTGTATATAAAATAAAGCTGTTCTGTGCAGTTAATGCTTACGTTTACTGTATGCTACCTGGGGAAGACTCTTTAGACACTTTGAGAAAACCCATTAAAAGACTTACTCTCAAATATTGATCTCTTGAGATCAGAAGATGATACTGCATAGCCAAAATACAGAATGATAAAGTGTTGAGGTCATTCATGGAGAAACCATATTTTATCCTTTGAGTTTACCAGGGATTCCCTGAACCTAACTTTTGTCTTTAGGTCTGAGTAAATAAACATATCTTTCTTTTGCTTTTTTTTTTTTTGCTTGAAATGTTGTAACAGGACTGAAGTGTTTTGCAGTTTGCAATTGTGCCTTTGCTGTCTTTAAGTGTAGACCTGCACTTGGCCTTGAGCCAGGCTTTGGTGAAATGTCTGGAAATAAACTTGTTAGAAAAACTTACATATTGCTGTCAGGGAGGTATTTTATCACTTGTTTTCCACAGTGTATTTTTTAGTGTATTTTGAACTGCATCTCTACTACGTAGTATTTCAGGTATCCTGACCTAAAACACTGTGGACTGTTGAAATGTTTCAAAAAAAGAATACCGTGACCTATTATTGAGACAATCTGACATTATTCAGTGTACATGTCCTTCACGGCTCGAGTGTTACTGAAAGTGTCCGTGACAATGCACTAACCAAAGGATGTTTCATGTGTTCTCAGCAAAGAATTTGTACACCAATCTACAGGACTCCTCCAGAACACCAGTTAATTTTCTTATTGTGCTTTAAATGTGTGAGATGTTGAGTGTTCAGTGTTGTTGGCTTTAAGGGATTATATTAAGTGAAGAACATAGTGGAAAAAGTGCAAGTGCTTTGTTTTGCTATTGGGTTTTTTTGAGTCCTTGGAGATTATTTGCAACGTCCCTGCATGCACTATGATCTCTTGATTATTTGTGTCAAATTAATAGGCCTTTTATTATCACATTGAAGAGTGTCAGTCCACAGAGCATGTAAATTTTATGATAATGAAAAGTTCTTAGTGAAACTAGCATGCAGTCTGGAAGCATTGTAAAATCCATTAAAATGGCTGAAGACACCTACTCCCTCTTTGTCCCACATCAATATGAGATGATAAAAAGTTTAGCGCTTGCAAAGCTTTGTGTCAGGCCTTGTAAAAGTATTCTTGTGAGTTGTGACTGGTGTTACATCGCAGGAATTCCAACAGGGACTGCCGTCCTGTCAGCTCTGTCTGTGACAAGGAAGTTCCACAGGAGTACAGCATTAGCACGGACGAAGTACATCACATCTTTAGCAACATATCTACAAGATGGCAGCAAAAAGTTGCCATTATTAACCTATCCTTTTTCCTGTGCTTTCCACATACAGTCTGGCAAGCTTTCTTGGTTTGCAATATATTATCTAGAATAGCTTTCACTTGAGAACTCAGCTTACAGAGTCTTGCATGAAAACACTACTGCTTCTACCTCTAGGCTGAGCACCAGAAAAATGCAGACTTTGGTGCTGGATCTGATCAAACACTTTTGGGCACCTCTGCCACAAGAAGGAAATAGTGCTCAATAAGCATCTAAGTATGATTTACATCAGTTGAGCCTATGGCACCTCACCCTTTGCTGGCATACCTAACCTGGTTGCCTATACTTTCTTTTAACGCGCACCCCCATTGGAAAACCACCCACCAAACCCAACCAACCCAAACCTCATAGGTCTAATTCTCCTCTCTGAACTTCTGTGCTCACTGCTGAATTGATTTCACTGCACTCCCTCCTGCTGTGTGCCGCGATAAACAGGAAGATCAGGTCTTGTGTGTGTTCATTTGCTTCTGGATCTAATTTATGCTGCTTACATCTATTTCTGACTTTGGCCTCTTGTTCTGTACCAGTGTAGTTTATGAAATGTAACTGAAATGTTGTATGTTCTTGCTCTCCGTGCCTTCAGCTGATGGCCTCTTGTTTTCAAAACAGCGACTGAGAAACGGTTCACCTACATCAGGCTATCATTTGCCTTCCCAGTCTCTATTGGAATTTGAATCCCCCTTCTCCCTTCACTCATCCTTTCTCAAGCTGCGCAGGCCAATCCCAGCAAATCTTCACTCACATCACATCTTTCCTAAAAACCTGAATTATTTCTGGTGCCTTCTGATGTACTTTTCTGGTTTTACAAATGTTTTCTCTGAACTAAATGAGAATGGAGTAGTGCAAAATATTGCTGAATTCCTGTGTTCCTCACAAAATTCCTATATAACTTGAACTGATTTACCCTGCACCTTTATACTTTTCAGTGTCTCTTCTCTTTGCCTTTTTGGTCTTTACCCAAATGGTTTTCTCTGGAAATCTCTCTGCTAAGGAAATAAATTCCTAGTGAGGAATACTGAACTGATTCTACTGCCAATTTTCCCAACTCCGTACCAATGTAATTTGAGTAGTTTAAGCTGAAGTACTACTCTTTGCATTTGGTTCTAAGATCATGTTTGAATCCATTCCATCTTTTCCCATTTATGTACTTAATTTGGGTAAGAACATTGGATTCAGAAGCGAAGCTTGACTGTGGCTGTCTGTGTAGACAGTAGCCTGGTAAACAGGTCTCTGCTGCAGCCACTGAGGTGCTGGGCCAAGGCCGGGACTTTCTACTGCTGAACTACTCTGTTAAACAGACAAAAAAAACCCCAGACCAAAAGAAAAGACCTCTGCATCAACACTACTCTTTGTGCCCGGTGTGTGAGTATATTAGGGGGACAACTACATTTAGGAATCTGAGTCAGTTGCATACTATAGCATCTCTGACTTTATTTGCTAGGTGGTGAAAGTACTATGATTTCTGGGGCATACCATCATAGTTATTTGCTATCTTTTATTTTCCTTTTGGAATGTATTTTACATTCCTGATATGTTCAGATTGAGTGGTACCTCTGAGCACTTTATAAGGTAAGAAGCATAAAGGACCCTAACCCTGGGGCTGATTTCCACGGGACCCACATTCATCATTATGGAAATAATTTGTCAAAAGAGCTTTGTTCCTATTTTGACTCTGAAATTGGTTAGTTAGCCAGACTTGTCTCAAGTGCTCAACAGATAACTGAGAATTCAACTCTTTTATAACTAGCATTTCTGTATCCGATGTGTGAAAAATCATGCTCCTGTTTCGAACGGACTAGAAGATGTGGATGGGGAAGTATCTGGCAACTACTGAATGAGTCATCTTAAAGAAATAACGTGTATCTGTCTAAGTTGACACCAGCTCACTGAGAATATACTTCTCGTGACGCTTCCTGAAGATACATGTGATAAGCTTTTGGAAATGCCTGTTCATAGTGTGTGTTTTGGAGCTATTTAGGGATATCTCTAGAATTAAATTATATTCTCGCAAATTTTGTCCTTTGACAGTTGCCCTTCCTTCAGAAATCTTAATCATGGAAATTTTGTGAAGTTTGTGTGTCATCAATGTCCATGCAAATTCATTTAATCAATGAAGGGAATGTTGACAGAAGATTTTCAGTAGTTACTTCAGTGAGGAAATACCTGTTGTTTGTTTGTATTCCAGTTCTGCTGAAGATGAACGTATCAGACAATGAAGATACATAACCGAGGAAAGCCAAAGAGCTTAAAATCTAAGTTACCTTTATTGATGGTTTTCTTTCTTTGATGTTTCTCTAGTCTTTGCTAATGAGGTCTTCTAAGGATCAGTAACATCCTTAGGGGTGTGAATTAGGATTAGAAAACTTTTCCTTAGAGACCGAATATATTGTTTATACTTACATTTTTTCTATTTAAAATCTTACATTTCTTCAGAAATTGAAACCGGTCTGCTTTGACAAAATAGTCCTGAGCTATGAGGAACCCCATCTTCTTAAATAATCTCTTTGACATGGTTTCTGCTTACTCTTTTTCCTAAATATATTTTTCAAGAGTTGTCATCATCAAAGACTTGCTGTTTATAAGCTGATTGCATTTTTCTGTGTGTTTTGTATAAAAGGACAAATCTCAGTTTGTTCTTTATTGGGGCTGAAGAAACTGAGATCATTCATCAAGGCAATTCAGAATCCTCTCACTGGATATGTGAGTTCATGCCGGTTAGGAAAACTACTGCTTAGTGTCAGCGAGTATGAAAGAGGCTTCATTTTTCCATCTCAGCCTCTTAGGAAACGTCCTGACCTTCTCAGTCTGGAAAAAAATGTTCCCTGGAATACTGGAGAGCCCTTAGACATGTTTGAAATGTCTCTCACTGGAATAGAATCTACCTAACATGGAGATATTGTTGAGGTTTTTATTCCTTTAAGGATGATACTTTGTCATGTGTGGCTTTTCAGGAGAGGAAAACTGCAGTTTCTGATTTTTCTATGGAATTTCCTATTCTCTTCCATTTTTTTGATATAGGAAGTCTATATTTGAAATAGGCACAGTCCAAAAAAGATCAAACTGAGCCCAAATCCTCTGCTTTAGAGTGTGATTAAAGACTTGCATTTCCCCAAACAGCCATGTCACAAGATGCCAAACGCAGAAGGCGTTAATCATCTGTACCTTATCTCTGTGAGAAGTCATCTTCAAAGCAGAGAGGAGAGCTCTACCCTCTAGAGATAAATGGCGTATCGTAAATAGTGCGAGGCACTCAGATACTGTCATTATGAGCTCTATAGAAATGTCTATAAATAATACTAGGAGATGCCCAGATACTACAGCTTACTTATCAAAATAAATAAACCACATAAAAATGTGACAAGATGCAAGCTTCTCTCCCATCTGAGGACACTTCACATTTCTTTTCCACTTGCTATTCCGAGAGCAGGACCTGTCGCGCAGGGACTAGGTCCTCCTCCTGGACTTGCAGTCCCTTGAGAAACAATGGAGTCAATTGCCATGTAAGATAGCGTCATCCATCAAGGATGGGTGACTCTTACAGGCTTATTTAGCTGTGTATCCTTTTCACATTTTGAATCTAAAAGGAATAAAATGTAACCGAGCAGAAACTTCTAGAATCTGACATTTGAGAATATTTGAATGTGAAAGTGCAGATTCTGGTCTGACAGAAGCAAGAGGCAGATTGTCTACTGGCTTCAGTGGGAGTGTTAGATAAAGATTTCACAAGGTGCTCATGGCAATAATGCATTAGCTTCTGGCGAGCATCCCACTTATCTGCTGGAGAGCCCTACCATTTATTCAGCAAGATCAATATCTAAAAAAAAATATAAAAAATGCATTGATTGGAATTGCTCCTTGATGCATGGAACTCTTTTTCTAGGCAACTGAGCTGCTCTAATTCTGATTCGTTTTACTTTCTCATCAAACGCTTTGCTGTTAATACTGTTTTTCTCTGATAGGCTGCAGGTGAATCTTGATATCATTTGCATATAAGCAGGTTCAGAAGCTCTGGTAAGATCCCTGTATTGGCCTGCTCTGTTAACAGCAATGTTAGTGAGCCTCACCAGCGGTGAAATTTGGATTTCAATGTGGATATATGAGAGAGAAAAAAAAAATTACTGAAGTGGACAGAAGAAAACAGTTTTAAAATTTGAAATATTATTTGAACAGAGATGACTGTATTTGCCTAGCTCAGTGTGTGATGTTTCTAGGGGAGCACATCCAAATCACTGTCTCACGAGTTCTGTCTCCTGTACAAAGACAAATGCTTTACAGTAAATTGCCATGGATTTTTTTCAGGTCTTAGCAAGCGCTTTTATGTCTCTCTTCTGATAATCCACCGTTAGATTTAAAGAAAATATTAATATTTAATCAGTATTTAGAATAGGGGCGGAAAGCTCGCTTTCTTTTATAATTGTCAATTTTATTTTACACCGTTGCTCATAAATGAAGAGCTAAGGAAATGACCAATGCACAAATCCAGTTTTACTAGCATTCTTGATTCTGTACAATGCTCCGGAGCATCTTAGGGGGTAGGAGTCTCCTTAGACAACGCTTTGGATCATGCTGGGAACATATGCATTTCGTATAGATATAGCAGTTTTATTTTTAAAACTGCTGAGTGTTTTTTTTTACTCTTCTAGCTTCAAAGGCGATGAGTGCCTTAGTCAGATTTGGAGGAAGAAGGCAGACATTGCTGAGAAAATCATTATTATTAATTTTTTTTCTTTCTGTTGGAAACCAACTGGGCACAATCTTAATGTGTATATGGGATTTTGTTGGTTCTGTGACACGCTCACTGCAGGTTTGCTCCTCAGGCTGTAGTGCTTATGGAAGGAGTTGCATGCACTAGGTGGCATAAAGAACCTAATGCCTGTACTGTTTGGTTTACCGGTGTAGTCTTGACATCCCCTTCACTTGGCTGAAAATGAAACAAGATGGAAAAAAAATGAGCTTACCAAGTAGTTAGAACAGGTTTATTTGTGCCATAATGTGTTTTTTTTCTGGAATGATTAAGTGTAAGATTTTGAAAAGGTGTGTTTGATTAGATGCTCTTGAGAATTGGTTAAGCTGTAACCTTGAGAAGTGAAGAAATGTGTGCCTACCCAGGCTTATTTTGCCAACTCTTTTTAAAAAAAGAAAATCTCAAAACTTGTTTTTGTTTAAGCATCTGGGTGTCGGTGAGGTGCAAAGTTCACTGAACTCCTGCTGAAGATGATGTGAGTTGATGAGCGTTGAAATTTATATGCAAAAGCTGTAGATCAAAACTGTAAGATTTAAACCATAACCATCTTCAACAGTTTTAGAATTCCATTTTAGTCCAAACATACTGATGATCCAAAACTGTGATTTTAATTGTGGGAAAGTTTAGGTACAAAGCAGTTGTTCATAGCTTTTGCAAAAAGGCATTTATTTCGGAAATGATTATTAAAAAATTATAGGCAGATGCACTTTTGTAATTCTATAAGTGTAAGGAAAAAAGTCCAGCTCCTGTACCTTAGAAGCACCTTTTTACTATTTAGTAGTATTAACAGGAATTGACAATTCTAGTGTGAGCAGCACACTAGAAGCTTCCTTGTGCAAGGCACTCTGAGTGCTAGGAGCAGCGTGAGCTTCCTCGAGGAAAACCGTGCAAGGGTTTTCAGGCTTGGAGCTCGTGTAAGTTTTTGGTTATGCTGCTGCAAACACAAAGTAGTTTGTAACATTTAAGTCAGGCCAGATTCTCTGCTCACTAATAGCGGTCTTGCACAGTGGCTTACGTGTGGTGAGAGGGTGATATTTTGGATCTTACCAATGCCTGAGCAATCCAGCATCCAGTGATCTGTGGGCCTTCTGCAGAAAAACTCTCTCTTGATATCTATAACCAGGATGCTAGGTGGTAATTCACAAAGTAGAACAGAGCAAGCTTCCAGGTCTACAGATCTGTTCCATCTTTCCACAACTGTTTGAGTAATTTTGGTGACTGGTACTTGGTGTGACATGTACTATTGAACAAAATACAACTGCTTGATCCTGTATCTTGCTCCTTTTTCAAGCTGCCTGGGTGGCTCTATTGTGTGCATGGAAATTTACTTGGTTAGCTCTTCTCAGAAGTAATAAGAAACTACAGGAATTTGGGCTGAGTACTCGTATTCAAGAATATTTTGATATGCAGTTCTTGTGGTAAAGGGCACTCAAAGCGCATTCACACTTTCAAATGTCCAGTATGTGTTTTTTGAGAAATAGAAATAAAAAGTGACAAAACTCTGGCTCACTGAAGTATTAAATATTCTATTCCTGTAAACTATGTAATAAATCAAAGAGACTTTCAAAACTATAGTTTGATTGTATATGGATGGATTGATTGATTATACTGGTTTTAATTATATGTATAAATGTCAATCAATTTCATTAGGTAGTAGTCTAGTGGGCATTTATTATGACCAAATACCTACTTAGAACAGCTTACAGTTTCAGAGCAATCATTCTGTGTCTGACGGGGACTGTCAGGGTCTTTGCCCGCGTCCTGCCACAAAAACTTGCTCTCCACATGGTGGAAGTGTCAGCTGAGCTTCGGATTCCCTGTCATGTAACAGTAAATGCTGTTGCGGGAGCAAGGGCTTCCCAGTGGGCCAGCTCATTAGAACTGCACGTTTGCGGCTGTGTGGAAAAGCTAATAATTATGAACATAGTGTGATATCTTTGCTATCGTTTGCAAGTACAGTTCCCACAGGTGATATCTGCGTGTGGTACTGAGAGATACCTGTGTGTACCAAACAGGATACCTTTGTGCTTCAGGCTTGTGCAAATGTGGTCTCATCCTAGGGAGCCTGAAAATTAAGGCATTTGTATGTTAGGATTTGCTGTTCTGTGGACATGTCCATTTCTTGATTTGTGCTGTTATGAAATGAGCCAGCAGGCCCATGTGTTTGTTTAATGACACAGAAAGAAACTTGCTATGTGATATTCTTTTTTTGAATTGTCTATTGTTAAGAAATGTTGATATTTGGATATTGATGTTTTTCTGCTCTAGACCTCAATTAAGAGCAGTTCTTAAGTGAGGTTGTTGCTGCTACTTTTTTCTGAAGACCTGAAAACCCTCATTCTTAGGAATTGCTCCCCTTGTTGGTATCTAAGAGAAAGTGAAGCTGGAAGAAAAAGAAATGTGGAAGTTCTTAATCTTTGATTTAAGATATTTCAGTAGCTGGGTCAGACTGTCAAATTGCTTGATGGATCCAAAACAAAGAGCGATGCTGTGAAAACATGAAAGACAAAAAAAGGTTAAAAGATTTTCTGGGGTCTCTGTACATTGAATAGTCATCAATTCTTTTACCAGACTGGCTCCTGGAGTACATCTGAAGATGCTAGTGAGAACATGGTCCCCCCTCTAATTAAATTCTCATCTTTGCCCAAATGGTTGAAAGGGCAACTGTCTTAAACCTTTGAACTTTGTTTGTACTACAAAGCTTCAATTAGATAAAAGACAATAATTAGCAAATCTTTTATCTTTGGGCATAATTAAATCTTTAAGGAAGGACATCTTAATCAATTACTTGTAATGACAAGTTCATAAATAAATTAATTCTTCCAATGAGTGTCTGGCAGAAATCAATGTGTGTTAAAAGAGAGTCAGGATGAGGGGACACCACTCCAGAAACACTGTAGCTCAATTACACTTGGTTTAAAGATTCTCATCTATAAAGTATTAGCTTATTCAAAAGATGATGTATTATTTAAAGAGAGATCATTAAAATATTAACCTCTAATATTGTAGAGCCTTTTTTTTGAACTTCCATCTTTACATATGTATGTATTTCACCATGGTTTATGATTAGCTCTTTGTATTAGAGCTTTGGTTCTCTACCAAATTACAGAGTCAGACCGATGCTCTCCTTGTTGAGTCCTGGGGTCTCGTCTCATTCCTGAAACTAAAACTTGTCTGAGCAGACTTGATGTGTGCGGCCTCATTCACTTCGCGGGTAAGGATTCCCATCCAGGTGATAGCTTATGTAATTAAGCTCAACATGCTTAAATGTTCTTGCTGAAGAGACTCTTGTATTTCTGTTCATTTAACACTTTCTACTCTAGCAGAGTACATTAACTCAAGGGTTTTCTGTTGGTGTAGGAATGGTAAAATGAAGAAATAAACCAAGGTTGTGGTAGGGTCTGGTCCCCTGTTTCTGAGGGTTCTTCTGACCAGGGTGTTACTTCTGAGGTGTTAAGCCCTGGAAGATGCCTCTTGCTGGAGGGAATGCAGTGGTAGCACACGTGTTAACGGAGGAGTTAGTGGAAATTAGACCTTTTTAATATTACATACAACAATGTCGTTCCCAAACGGCATTAGTAAATAGACCGTTTTGCTTCCTGTCTCCCAGTTATTCTGACCTTCTGGTCTTAGCTGACCAAAAAGGCAACAGCTTTGCACTATTTTGCTTGTGTGATGCCTCTACTAAATCACACTTCTTTCTTGTCTTGTTTAAATGTTGTGTGTTTGTGGATGTGCTATTCTGTTGCAACATTAGGTGCCTCCCTCCCTCCCTCTATCATAGTGCTTTAAAGCTGAGTTTAAAAAAAATGTAGCAAGTATTGCCAGTTGAACTCTCTTTTATGAAGTTTTTCCTGGGTTTTGCAGCATTCAGAGTATCTCTGAAAATAACTTTTTCCAGTCAAATTTTGAACGTGCACATCTGAGGTGTGAGGATTTTGGTTGCTTTCCTTGTCTCTCCCTCTTTCTTCCCTGCCTTTGCTTTCCACAACAGGTCGCAAGAAGTTTGACGTGGAGAGTGAGTGCTGTAGCTCTTGACAAAGCATTATCGCTGTCGAACAAAGGGACTGCAAACTGACAGAGTAGTTGCCAGATCACTGTTGTTCAGTTTATCTTGGTTTCTTAGGGAGACAAGAATTATGAATGAGCACTCTCTCCTGTGTATTTCTCTCCCTCTCTGTATCACTTAGGTTCCCTGATTAACAAGTGCAAATGGTCTTCAGCACACTGATGTCTTCCAGCAAGCCTGGAGTGCCCACAGGTTGGGCGCTGGAGTGCCCCCAGTCCAGCTGGCAGCCCTGCAGTAGCTGGAGGGCTGCTCTGGTGTTTGCTTTGCCTGGCAGCCAAGAGGAAGAGCTTTTTGGCCAGTCTGCACGTATAGGTCTGGTCTAGTCCCAGCCAGTGTTGTTCTTCTCCATCTGGAAGACTGAGCAAAAACTAGACTAAACATGTGGAGATATTGTGGTGGAGGCAAGTCAGGAAAAGGACTTTAGGGTGTTGAAGTGGAGAAAGATCCAGGACGTGCCAGAGCTTGAAGGTACAGAGATAGGGGAGGGATGGCAGTGTAAGTAGAAGTTGAGGAGAGGGTGCTAAAACTAGAGGAGACAAAAAACATGGAAAACTGGGCTGTTAGACTGCTGCTTTGATCTCTTTTCTACTTTAGGGAGTGAAAAACTTGTTCATCTTATACTGCCCAACAGTATTAATTAATTACATTTTGTCCTAGCGTATTAATAAGCTGCATGACAAATTTATTTTGGTTTTGAGTGCTGAAAATATGCAGCTTCTAGAATGATCGATTCTTTCTGTTGTTGTGTGGGGCACTGGATATCAGATAAAGTTGAAATGTTAGCGATTTCCGATCTGAAACTAGTTAAACAGCACAACAGATGGAAAGTTCTGTTCAGGTTATGAGCGTCCAGATCTGTCACTGATTAAAAGAAGGGTAGCATATGTTGGTGGCTGGTCCTGATAGATATCTCTTTCAAACAGTAAGACAGGTTTCCCATCCTTGTAATCCAGTAGGCCTGCCACTGACAGGCAGTATCTGCTGCTCCTCACACGTTGTAAAGATCAGTTGCCATCCATGTGAAACTACGTTATAGCTCAGACCATCTTTGGACAGATTTGTTCACAACCTGGATGTTTGCTGTTCTTCATAAGGGTGATAGGAATCTAAACCTCTTGCCTCTTTAGATATATTCTCCCTTCAGAGCTGTCATCCAGGTTGTCAAAACTTATCCTTAGCAAGTTTCAGCTCTGAGGGTCCTTTTATCAACACCACAACATTCCTGTCCATCCCATTATGCGTTGTCAATGAGAGCCTTTGCATATTACATTTGAAGCAGCCTTTTGCTAAATTCCTTCAGACGAATTTAAATAGTCCTAATGACCATATTACCTTACAGGCTTTTAAATGTTTCACCAGCTGCTTGATTCAATGCAGTATAAATTGTAAGCCTTTCTGCAGTAATCTCAGCATTTGTTTGGGAGTTAAATATTAACAGATTTTCTCTTTCTCTGAGACAGTAGGCTCTTGCACCTGCTTAATTCCCTGCAGGGTTTGTTAGAAGCAAATGTTGCTTTCCTTTCAAGTGCTTTGGGTTTTGTTCTCTGTATGTGGTTTACATGAGGTCAGTTTGAAGAAGACTTAGACCGATGGACCTCTGTACATCTTGCAAACACGCATTCTGCCCCAGTAGAAATCTCGGTTGGCAAAGTAGCTCGCAAACAGATTAATTCAGTGTGATACCTTTTACAAGGCTGCTTCATTCTGCACGCCTACTATCCTTGGGTTTGGCATGCTGGTACTTTAGGTCATTCTTCCTCAAGAAAAGAAGAAAAAGCAACGAAAAAGTACAAATGAAAGAATCAAGTTACATAGATGGGCTAAGTATTGGAAGCAGTGTAAGAGGTTAAGCCGATACAACAGATGTATCTCAGGTATTTGTCATTTAAAGACAAAGACGGACTGCCTCCCACACATTTCAAAATGAATCTCAAATGTATTTTTATCATTTATAATGATTTCCGTCAGAAATAATAAAGAGGTTTGATGCCTAGGGTACTTAAATGTTCCGCAATGTGTATTATAATAGCTATTTTAAGTGTAGGAAATACCCTAATAAGAAGCAGTTTGCTAGTGTGCTGATCTAGTTGATTCTTATCATAGCATTCTCTGTAAAATAATAATTGGAAGATATGACAATAGAGATGTCTGATTGAACTGTTAAACATCTGATAAAACTTGGGCAGAGTTACAGATCACTTCAAGAAGAGCTTTTTAAGTAAAAAACCCCCTCAGTTTCTCACACTTCTTTTAATGCTGCCTTTTATTTAAAGTATTTTGTGACCTTTTCTAAATATAGTAGTTGAATTGAAATGCTCTGAATCCAAATTAAAGAAAAAAGCCCCAAACCTAAACTCAAAACATGTTTAATATCTTTTCATGAAAGTAGTATATAGTCAATCAAGACTGTACTGTTTAAGGAATATCTAACTGGTTGTAGATTTAATTTTTTTTGAAATAGGTATTTAAGTCATTAGCAAAAAAGTAAGCTTATAAAGTAATTTCCTTTTCTTATACCTCTTGGCTTCCCCTCCCTAACCTCTTCCCCTTGCTCCCTCCCCGCCCCCTCCCCGCCCTCCCGATGAAAAGCTGTTTTGTGGTGTTGTGCCCTGCCCAGTTTCTTGTTTCTGGCAAGGAAACCGTAGTTGCAGCAGCTCCTTCCTTTCCCCTTCTCATTCCGCAAGTCCTACTCTGTCCTTAGTCCAGAACGTTTGACACCTTTTCTGCTGTATCTTCCTCATGTCTCTTCCCCCCTGCTACATTCCTGTTTTCATGAGCTCGTTAGATTTGTCTGCTTGCTCATGTAGCTTCGTTTGGTGTCTGTCCCACCTACAATATTACCTTTCTTCCTTGTTCTTATACTTTCTTCAAGCATTTATTTTATTATACTTTTCTACAAGCTCCAGCACAATTCTTAAAAAGAATCCAGTCTCATCCTGAATAAAGCTACTCCCTTTCAGTTTTCTGGGATTCATGAACATGTGACATAGCAACAGGAAGTGTATTTTACTTTTTAACTGTCTGCCTTTTCTTTAGTAAGATTCCTCTTTGTCAGCCATGTTATTGTTTCCCCCTTGATTTTATTATCTGATAATTTATATTTGTATACATTGATTTTGGGTTTGCTGTATGTTGTCTTTTTTATAGTGCTCAGTCTCATATTCCCTTGCATTCTGTTTCAATTCAGTTTTTCTGAAGCAAATGCCACATTTTCCTTAAGAAATTCTACAATTCCAAAGTCTACTCATTTTAGTTTCCCCATCCCAAAGTTCCCATGGTGGCCGTCCTTACCAGTATAGTCCCTAAAATTGTGATTTGTCCGGCAGTATGCTTTGTTTTTTCCCAGCAGGGCAGTAACTAACTGTATCACCCTGCTGCAAAATCTCTAACCTCAGCGTTTCCAAAACTCACTGCAACTTATGGGCCAGGTGTACAATATAGAATACTTGGTGCAGATATTTTAAATTTCCTATGTCAAAAATAGTATTTCTGAACAATTTTTTATAGGTTCCCTTTAAGATTTTTCTCAGACTGTCAGCTGCTGGTATTAAGTTGAAGCTTTGGCTTGTTACTGCAAGGTTAGGTCCTGCTTCAAACTGCAGTAAGCTTTGAAGATGATAGACTCTTATCCAACCAAAAAAGCCTTTTCCTCTTCAAAAAATATTATTCTGTAAATCCTGTTCACTTGGGTTTTCAAAAATTAGAAAAGACCTTTTCAGAATTTATTTGGTCAAAAGTGAGCATTGTAATAGCAACTCTGGTAAAATTTTACTGAATATCTTTATCTGAATAAATTCTGAGAATTGACTTTCTTTTGGTCTCGAAGTCCCTTTTCACTGTCTTTGATTCTCACTCCCTACTTCAGCCTTGTAGTGGGTGAGCCCTCAGACTTACCTCAGTCCTCAACAGCTTCTAGATAGCTTGGATTTGGAGTGTGTGTCCATGCGTTAATTATTTTTTAATTCTAGAACCGCGGATGTCCAACTGTGCATCAGGCCAGTGGGATAGCTGAGCACTAAAAATATTAATGTAAATGATACAGTCACTGCACCAGCGGCATCAGCCCTGATGAATGTCAGGGAGTTCGTTTCCTGCCAAGTCTTAACTGAGGACTCAGTTTTCATTTGTGAGCGCAGGGCTCTGGGGCTTCTCGGGGACGTTATGTGCTTTCATTTTCATTTGTCTAGGATGGGAAATCAGCGCTGCTTGGAAAGGCTGGTGTGTTTAAGATCCCACCCCCAATTACACTGGTGCCAATATATGGGAGCCAGCTTAAATATATCCTCCTCCTAACTACTGATGGACTGGCGCTAAATGTTTATTTTGGCTTAAAGGGACACTGTTGAGATGTAATCACAGGATGATTTTGTTTCAAATTTTCCATTCAGTGCATAGTTTTCCGGCTGACTGACTTGGCTGTGTGTCTCAATAGATATATGTGTATACATGGTTATCCAGTGGTCTACATAAGAAATAACAGCATTGCCTTTGCACATTATTAATATGCATTTACAAATGAATGTGTAACTTAAACAGTTCCTTGCAGATGTTACTAAAATACTCAGAGTTAGAAAAAAAAATGAGAAGATCTGTAAAAACTGAAGATATTTCTAGTTATTTATGAGTTTTGCTTGCTTTTTTTAGGCTACCTTCTGGCTTTAAGTGCACTCTCTGCTTTTGGCTCTTAGGCCCTTGTGCAGAAGTGCTGTACGCTCCCATCCAAGAGGTACGAATGCAGCAGAGTGGCTTCTTTTTTAATGACTGCAAGATCATAGTGCATTTTTCTAGTAGAGAAGAACTAGCGTTGAGTTGGTTGTATAGTTTTTCGATGTTCTGTAATGGCCCTCTACATTACAACTCCACCTTCTGGCCTTGTAAAGTAGTAAGTTGTTAGGGCTGGGTGTATTGTTCTTGCCTCTGGAAGACATTTTTTAATGAACATTGACAGCAAGGGCAGAAGAGGAGTTAAATTTGCTAATATGAGAAGTCATGTTTCTTGTGAGTTAGTGTGTTCGTCTTTGATCTGAGCATGGCTGTGATCTGGACTAGCCTATCAACACATTATCTGCAATTTTGCATAATGAAGTATATAAAACGATGCGTAAATCCCTTAAAACAAAAGGCTTTGACTTTAGTTCTTCGTTTGCACCCATCCTCTTTGATATTGAGGACTGACAGAACCCCAGCCCTTGAGGCATCCACACCTCTGTCTTTCTACAGAGCATGATCAAATTGATGCAGGCGTATTTAAAGAAGTGAAAGTCTCAGGTGACTGGCACGCAAAGGGTAGTCACTACAAGCAGTTCAAGATTAGTTTGTGTGATATTTACCACAATGGGACCCACCCCAAGTGTTGGTTATATCGCGGCCTTTCTGCCTGGTTTCTGGTAGGAAAAAACCTGAGCATGTGGCAGGAAAAGATGAATTCAGAAGTGGAAAAAGACTGTTCTCCATTCTCACTTTTAAGGCAACCAGCAAGAGAGAGACATTTTCCCAATTATATTCTTCAGGCAAGTGATTCTCTGGCTACCACATGGCTGTTCTGTAATTGTGAGGTGATGATTGTGTGATGCCAACTGGGAGGCAGAAATGAGGTTAGGCAATGCTGAACTGGAGGGGAGTGGTACACTGATGCAATCTGCTTATTACCTTACAGCTGGTGAAGCGAGGTAGCCTCCTTTTAGAGACCTGGCTACATGGAAAAAATGCTGATATTGACTTTCCAAGTAATAAAGATATCACGAATTCGGTTTAGAATTAGGTGGGTTGCTTTTTAGTACAGCCCAGCTTCTTAGCTCTGAGTAGCGATGTCCTGATGGAAGCAAAGGGAGCTCAAATCATTGGCACCTGCCAAGAAGCAGAGGCAGTGGCTGGCATTGCAAACGCTTCCAGCTTAGTGCTTCCCGCAGCACCTGGGAAAAGGAATAGCAACAGCTAAACTTCAGGACTAGGTTTATTTTTAGATGTATTTCCAGTTTCTTTGGAATCCTGTGTGTGGCCAAAAATATTTTTATGATGTGTTTTTTAGTAGAATTTGGTAGTTTGTGTTCCTGCAAAATATTACTTATTTCTGTATTAAGCACCAGCTGAAAAGACTACAGGCACAGCTATAAGACTGTTGGAAAATATCTTTATGTCTAGCAAAGTTGGTAGGAAAGGAGGGGATTTGCTGAATAGCTTTGGGGATTTGGCTCCTGCTATTTTTTTTTTCCTCCAAAAATCCCCAAAGGGGAAAGCTACATGGACAGGAATAGATGCGCTCTCCCCTACAAGGCCCGTACAAGGGACCACAACGGAACTTTGTGGTGCTCATCTCTGAAGGAGGTGGTAATTAAAAAACTTCTATTTGTTAATGGCCCAGTCATCTTGGTAACCCATCCTAAAAAAAGTTTGCTTATTAAATGCTTTCTTGCCACTTTAAAAGATGTACAGGTCAGCTGAGCCATCCTGGGTTTGCAGTTTTGCTGGTAAACTTAATGAAACTTGATGGCTCTAAACCAATGTCTTAGTCAAATTAGAATTTAGAAACAATTAAGAGTTGCTAGAATACACAGACTTTCAAGATCTATAAACCTGAGCATCTGTGACTTTATGGGCTCAAGCCAGGCACAGATGCAATTACTGAAGTGGGTCCAACAATTCTTTACTTGGGTATGAAATACGGACACAGAGTTTAGGTAGGGGATCATTGATTATAAACTTCACAGTTGACACCACTGTACATCCAAGTCTGAATTTTGCAATTTGGCTCAAATATACCCCGACTCTAGCAATAGTACATAAATACTTAAGGAAGCGAGCTGGTGATACAGCCGTAGTGCTGCAAGCTGAAATCCCGAGAACGGGACTGCTGCCATTGACTTCAGTGGAGCCAGGAAGTATTTCCTCATCCTTTTACGTGGTAATTAGCGTTGGCCATGAAGTCAGTCCTCCACTTGTGTTAAACCTTGGGGCCTACACTGAAGCCAACCAGACTAGTTCTAAGATGTATCCCAGGTGCATAGTGAGGCGCTCGGCTGCCCGAGGAGGTGGTCAGTAGGCAGCTGTTCTTTGAACCCTCAGATGTATTTTCAGGCAGCAGGAGAGAAGGAAGGAAGGGGTCAGGACCAAGCCCATTTAGGGATGGCTGAACTGCAAGTGGGCACAGCAGAGGCTGACCTATCTGGAAGTATTTCACACCTTTCGGGATGAGACTGGACTGCAAGGGAAAGCTGTGTTTTGGAGTTTATAATTGGTCTCACGAGAGCAATGATGCCTTTGATGTTGGCCCTTACTATCAGCAGTGTGGGCTGATAGCGCCTGGATGACTTGCCTAAATTCATGTAAGAAGCTGTGCTGCTGCAAGAACAGCTCTTAACTTAAATTTTCTGGGATTTTAGGTCAGTATTATAAACTCCAGACTCCACCTGCTTGCGCTTTCTTTCGGGCCATGTCTTCATCAGTGACTCCTGCAGCTGGCTGAAAACAGTATTTGCACAAAGTTGAGCTGCATTTTAATATTTGTTGTCACTTTTTGAAAACCTCAGAATTGTGACTTTTTCCAACTAAGTAACTAGAGACGTAAAAATCAACGAAGGAAACAGTTAATAAACTTCAGGGCAATCAGAGGGCTTTGGCTTCTACTGCAAAATATTAACGGCTGTAATTTGACCTCTTAGCCAATTAATTTTGGCCAGTGTAAAATTCCATACACTAAATCTGTTTACGATACTTCACTATTCTAGGCATCTGATACTGTGCCAAGACCTTAATATGTCTCTGAACAGAGGTCAAGTCATGGCCTTAAAATGAAGACTTGAAATATAAGCTGTGTGTGGGTGGGTAGCCTTGTGTCCCTAAGGGGCTTATGAGTTCCTTTTCTGTTGCTGTATGATCTGAAACTCTGGTCACTGCTCTCTGTATTACCTTCTTGTATTTCTTAATCAAAATAAATCCATTTTGCAGTTCAGAAATGACCTCTCTTTTGCAGATTGTCCAGACCTTTATTTTTTTCACACAGGGCTTTAGTTAAGCGTGCTAGCAGTTATCAGTTGTCTGTGTTGTACATCTGTTCAAAAACTCATTTTTGTTAGATTTCCTCAACAAGTATAAATTATATCCATCTTGTACTTTGGGGTGAAGCAGTTGTATCCTGGTCACTCTCCCTGTGCTACCCAGTCATTTAACACTTTGTTTTCCCATCTTTGGCTTTTGGACCTGAGTTGTGCTCTGTTAAAAACTATGAAATAAACTGATTTTGATTTAAAAAAAAAAACCAAACAAACAAAAAAAAAAACCCAAACCCACAACCAAACAACCCCCCCCAAAACCCCTGTTTGTTTTCCTTCCAGTTTGCAGAGTGAATAGTATTGGTTGCTGCATGGCAACGTACTAAGAATACCAGGTTGTGTTAGCTTGAAATAAATGCTGGTTACTTCTGCATAAATACTGGCAGAATTAAAGCCTAATTCAGTTCCTTCAGTTGATACCAAGCTGTACGTAACTGTCATTTGGTTCCGAATCAGAAGGCCCAGTATGCTTAAGTCCCTGCTTTGCGGGACACAGTGCGGCACCATATTACCAGTGCTGCGTGACTGTGTGTCTCATGGTAAGGGGCTTAGACAAAGTCTAAATTGCATCAAATTCTGTTAAAGTTGTCTGACTTCTAGGCAGAGGGCTGGACCACTGCTTTGCTCCCGAGAACCAGTTGACATGTGTTTTATATCACAATGAAAGAGCAGTTTTCTAAGATAGTCTATACAGCTCATGTACTTGTTTTATTAAAATCTACTGTTGGCATGTTTTCAACAGGTTTTGTTTTTGTGTGCGGGATTGAAATGTTGGGCACAGTAACTTAAAGATGTGCCAAGTAGCCTGAAAATAGTGAAAGAACTGAGTATCTACTGTTCCACAGGCTTGGATGTGTTAGCAAGTGCCTGAGACCTTGAGGAGCTTCTGTAAAAGGAAATAAAGCCTAACAAAATGATAGGAATCGGTGTCCCAAATGTTTGAGTCTCTAGATAATGAAATAAAAATGTGTCTTCCTTCTTATGATTGTTTGGATTGTCTCCTAAAGTATGTAGAAGTGCTGAAAAGAAATGGTAATCCAATTGGAGTCACTCACTGTGGAATGCAGATTAAGATTAACTCAAGTGTAGGAATCGCAGATGACTGATAATTACCTGCCAAGAATTAGTGTGCCCCAGTTAAAAGGGAAAGTAGTACATTCATCAGGGACTGACCTATATCTGCCTGCACAGCACCTGATACAACTATTGCTTTAACAGCAACTGCTACAACTATTTGTCTATTACACTTTTTTTTTTTAATCTGTTGGCCGTTACAGAAGATATTAGTGTTTGAAAGATGGCCTTTGACGGCTTGTAATGAAGAATAGCAGTAATAGAACATCCTAACCTAGTACTAGGAAGTTAAAGAACTTTTGAGGCCAAATCCTTGATTTACTTAAACCTGTTTTATATTGAATTTATTGGTTTGCCAGAAGCCTAGTCCTTGACTGAAAAGATAAGTCTAGTCCTTGACTGAAAGGATTTTTTTGGGGTGTGTGGAGGGTGGTGGTGAAGGGGGATGGGGGAGTGACAGGACTAAAATTAAAAAAAACCAAAAAAACCCCACCCAAAACCCCCCAAAAAACCCACCAAAAAACCCACAAAACCAAACAGAAGAACAAATTGCTTTAGTCATTTCCATTTTGAATTTACTTAGCCATTAAAACAAATGAGATTGTCTTTGTCTGTGATATATCGTTCCCAGCTGATGTAAAGGGTATGAAAATAGTTAATAGCTTAAAGAAAAGAAACAATAGGGTTTTATATTATCTAAGGAGATTGTCTTTGTAAAGCTGTTCCCTGGGTACTGACAGGTGGTGTTGAATTTTGCATACCTTGTATACTTGAAAGAACAAGGTTTTTAAAAGGAAATAAATTAAAAAAACGTCAGGCAGCAAGGGTTGCTTCTTGAAGTGGCAAAAGTTAGTCCCAAATGAGACTATGTAGCGTGAATGGGGCAACGGAACCACAGCGGGACAAACTGGATCATATGACCTCTGGGAAATAACACTTGTATTAAATCTGTTTGTTTCAGGGGTTACTGTCTAACCTGTCAAGGTAGCGGGCACCAGTGAAGCTCAGACGAGTGCGCAGCCCGCGATCTTGTATGCCAAGGAGGAGTATTCCAGCTCAGCCCAGTCTGGCAAAGACAAACCTCTGCCTTGCCCAAGCCTTCTTTTGCTCACGATGTCGAGGGACAAGAGAGCGTGTCGCATCAGACAAGTTTCCCCCATCTTTTTAATTTGCTCCGTTGTGGAGTGAGTGCAACGTGCAATTAAAAACTGGTGTTGAACGTAGCTGTATGAGGTATGTGCTGTACCAGTATTTCAGAATAGGATTTAATCAAATCTTTTATATGATGAGGGTGGAGGAAGAAAGGGGGAGAAACAACATAGAGGATGCACGCTCCTCTTAATCAAGTATTTGAGGCTTCTTCAGTCTTAGGAAAAGAAACTGGATTTTCATAAGGTGTTAGGCCAGAAAGAATACTATTTTGCTTTTTCTTTTTTTTTTTTTTTTCCAAGAGCACCACTAGATGGTAGTGTTTCCTTTGCAATTAGAGCTGTAAATTCATGGAAGTGACTGCTCTTGTTTGGCATAGGTCACTCAAGGACTGCTTGAGATTTGTAAGTAAGGAGCAATATTAGTTAACTTAAGCAAAAAGGAAGGGGGGAAGCCCATTGGGAATCTGAAGCCACGTGAGACAATAAAGGGCTCAGTGGAGCAGAGACTCGTGTCCTGTGTATTATAGATAAGCTGCTTGCCTGGAATTGCAGAAATATCACAGGTGATTAAAGCAATAAGCCACGAGACAATCTGAAAATGTTCCATCTTTTGCAACAGCAAAAGTTACATTTCAACTTCGGTGCTTTTCAGAAATATCAGATGCGACTTTGTTGTTTAAATGGGATGTTCAGTATCTGATTGCAACAAAATGCTGGCTCTGGATAGAGCACAGAGGACATAGATTTAGGAGGTCAAAACTAGCTGACGGTCTCTGGTCTTGGGCAAGTGTCTTCACTAGGGTGTGCCATGGGTTTCCTTTTGTCAGGTGAGGACAAGATTACTGATAGCCCTTATCATGTTCTTAGAGTGAACTAAAATATTACTCAAGAATACAGTATTATTTCAGCTGCACGTGGCTTTCATTGACTGTCTAGAATAATATATTTGGGTCAGTTTGCCTAAATGTTTTGAAAGGCCTCATTCAGCCTCAGAATTGGAAAATGAAATTGTGAAATCTCACCCTGTGTGAGAAAGTGATTTTAAAGGCAGTCCGAATGGAGAGCTTCATACCAGGATTTTTTAATCTGTTTCTGGACAGAAACCGCTATAGAAATATTGCAGAAGGTTACCGTAAATACTGGTTTGTCTTTTAAATGAATTAGCCTATGCCTGTTTGTGGTTGCTTTGTTTGTTCTTGCTTTGTTGGAATAGTCTTGCAAAGAGTATTGGTTTGGGGAAGTTTATGAATGCGAGAGGTTTTTAAGGGAAGTTATCTGACTATTAGTAGATGATATTTCCAATTACTGTTCCTAAAGAGTTACAGTGGAAGTCTGAGCCTGTACGTGATACAATCAGCCACTCGGAACAAGAGAAATGGCTGTAACGCCAACCTGCCTCAACATCTGGGTGTAAAAAATTTCAGATGGGTATTTTGAAATGAACTGTTCAACCAGTAAGCTTCAAATTGGAAAGAAAAAAAGTATTTGCAGAATTACATTGTCTGGGCAAGGGGAAAGACTTTATATGCAGAAAAAAAAAATGGGTTTCAGATGATCTACTCAAAATGAAAGAAAAAAAAAGAGGAGGGGGTGAAAAAAGCATCCCCCCTTTGGATAAATGACTAACTTTTTGTTCAGTGGTGCAACTAACAATTTTAGTGGAAGTTTTTTAAAAATTCATTATTTTCATAGAACGATATTGCTCTATGCAGCTTAGATTGTCAGAGAGTCTTGGTGCTAATTCCCCAGGGAAAAAGCCACAGTATGTCCCTGTTTCTTGGGCTCGGAGTTCCTCCCTTGCACCTCTGACCTGCTTTTCCCCTGGCCACATTCCCCCCACCCCCCATTAAACCAGGTGACTTGTGTCATCTTCTGTCTTGGTTCCTAAAAATCCTTCTTTTTTGCCTGAGGGACGGATGTGTTGCCACTGGAAATGCTTTCTGCACCTGTGAGGATATAGACCATGTAATTTCTGAGCTCTGGGTCTGTAACGTAGCTTTTCCTGTGCAGTGTTATGCAGGTGAATGCAGAATAAAATGTGTATCACAACATTAAAATAGTTTGCTGTAAACTTGCAAAGCTGAGTCCCAGAGCCTTTGAAGTGTACTGGTAAGTACAGAACACAAAACTTGCTGCTGAGTTTGCCTTAAAATCCACGCTTGAGATGTTGAATATTGCTTTAAACCAATGCCTATGTGCTGTATGTATGGAGATCTAAAAGGATATGTCTGGATACTTTACACGATGAACAGAAATATGTGCTCACAAGACTGTGGCACCCTAAGATGTGCGTAAGCAGGCAAAGTTTAGACCCTGGGACTGAACACTTAAAATATTTTTGAATCTTGGGAAGGTTCAAAAGCAAAACAGCAACTGTCCAGCAAAGAGAAGGTAAGAAGTGAGCAGGTAAAGTCACAGTGAAAATGTGTAGTACAGCTAGGACTGGCTGCACCTTTTGTGGCTCCTGCGTTACATTTCGTATATTCTGGGTGTGATTACAGCACTTTGTGCAGCATTTTTAAACCACTGAAAAATGAGCTGGTTTGTGTGGGCAGAAAAGACTTGCAAAACAGAGGGCTGATCCTTCTACCAAATGAGAAGAAAATATTTTGAGCGTATCTGCTTTTAATAATCTTTTATTAGAAATGCATTTCAGTTGTGTTTAAGGAGTCTGCTTTGGAGCTGCAAATGGCTCTCGTAGAGTTTTGCTGGGATAACTAAAGGTATTTTTTTTTTTATTGCAACATGCCTCATCTTTGATTAATCACTTTGATTTTCTTGTGTTGTACGTTTGTCATTCCTTGCAATTTTAACATTTTGGTCAGTATCTATCTTGTAGCATTTACTCAGTCATTTGTTGCCTGTAATAATGTTTCAGCTGAGATTGAAATACTGCATTGCTGCTACAGTGTTACTTTTAACACATTTTTACCCTCTAACCCGGATACCAAGATGTTAGCTAGGAAAACCGGAGACATATGACCTCCAAATTTTTAACTTTATTTGATATTTTAAATTTCATCTGATCAATATTTATTATATTTTTTTTCCAATTGGGCTACCTATGTGCCTTAGAAACAGGCAGTTTTAGATGTGTAGTGAAAGACAGAGAGAAGTTAAATTAGATGAGTAGCAAACTCTTGTTTTTATGCTCTCCAGTTCTACAGTGTGTGTGAAGCATTCCGATTTCTTAACTTAAAATGTTTTAAAAGCATTTGGCATGTTGCTGTTCTGGAGCTCTTGACTCTGTGAAGGCCAAGCTGATTCTTTGCTTTATAGTACAGTCTGTCTTTAAAACAAAGACACAAGGTAGGCTTTAAGAGAAGATCCATAAATAGGATGTGGCAAATAGTGAATACTGGACCTATAAACCATGCTTCAGTTAAAACCAAATATCCAGCATCATAGTAATGCCATACCTCTTTTCCTGGGCACTCTAGAGCTCTTAATAAAAAGAAAAGTTGGGGTTGTTTGGTGTTTTTTTTTTTTTTTTTCCGGTCTGTGTGGCTTGGTTTTGTGCTCAAATACTAAACTGTTCCTAAAGATTTCACAGTATTTTAGTTTGATAAGTTTTGTGTACACAGTGTTAACAAAATGTTCACAGGACACCTTAGACCTGCCTCCCCCTCTCAAGTGTCTGCTGTGCCCACTGCCCAAGAGCTCGACAAGCTTTTTTATGTGAATTCCAAGGAAATGGATATTGTTATTGAATATTCTGAGGGAACGATGCTCCCCCACTTGCCTTCTGTTTGAATTGGTTTTCTAAAGGTTGCGCTTGCATATGATTCACATGTGAAGCCCAGTGTGGTATCCACACACCTCCTCAGATGAACAAAAGAAAAAAGTTAGGTGTTAATATTTTGCTAATGTTACTTAAAACAGTAGTGACCTTAGAATCCAGACACAGTGAGCACCATCATGGGTCTGGTTAAAGTGACCCTTGTAGGTAATTTTAAATCCAGGATTTCTTCGCAGTGATAAAACTGCCTATTAAGTGCTGTAAGGTTTTTTAATAAGAATAAATCTGTGGAGAAGGAAGGATAGTGTGCTGTCATAGTGGTAACAGCAGCTGAATATATGCAGTTCTGTAAAGCCCTCCTGAACACCCCTACAGGGCAGACCTGCACCCCCACTAAAATATGAGGGCATATTGCAGAGGGAAGCGTCCCTGCCCTCGTCTCTGCGCTGGGCTGTCTGCTCACAGGGAAACAGCAAACGAGTTGCTACTTCTCCTGGGACTTTGTGTGTAGGAAGGAACTTAGTTACTGTGCAACCCCATTAACCAGGGCTGCACTTGTGCTTGGAAAAGGAAGGTGGGTATGTGAAAGTAGCCTTTTTCTGACACGCGGTTCTATTTCAATTTTTTTCCTATAATCTTTGAAAATATAGTTATAACCCAGTGGCAAGC
The DNA here is from genome assembly GCA_013398295.1 of Chionis minor. Lineage (NCBI taxonomy): Eukaryota > Metazoa > Chordata > Aves > Charadriiformes > Chionidae > Chionis > Chionis minor. Next base: position 936,519 of record VZSF01004381.1, read on the forward strand.
AATTGCTTAGTTTTCCAGAGGAAGGACAGAAAATGGAGGTTTAGCTGTCAGTATTGACAGTAAATGTTTTGGTTTCCTTTCTCTCATAGGCTGAGTTCAAATAAGCAAATTATGGCCATTATCCCTCATGACTCAAACAAATTACGCAAATCCTTTGCAGGAGTGAGCTGCGAGGAGGGGACCCCAGGAGGGTCCGGGTCAGCCGGCAGAATTAATTTATGCCCATCTCTGTCACAAAAAAGTAAATGGCATTTGAATTTGGTTCTGTCTCAACCTCTTGAGATTGATCAGTCAGAATTAAAGCAAAATGGGAGCCAGTTTTCAGGCTCTCACTGCCTCCTGACCTGCTGCTGTCAAAATGATTCTCCTTTTTCTTATTTTTTTTCCCTTCAATACAAGATGTCCGTCACAGGCCTAAGTCTCAGAAATACTGATTTTGATGAGCTAACCCTCCTTTATTTTCAAATAAGTTCCAGTCGCTGTACACATTTGATTGGCGCTTTTCCCCAGCAACCTAATGCTCAGTTTGGAGTAATGGGAACACAAACCATTAATAAAAGATTAAAGAAAAAGCAAAACACCAGGATTTAAAATTCCAAACATATCTCTGTAGACTGTCTTTATAAAAGGCAGTTTCTTCAGCAAGCGTTGAAATGCAATTCTTCCTACACATTGAATAATAAAATCAGACATGTGAACTTTCAGATTGCTGTGCTGAGCAAAATGGATGTAGTTCTTTCAAGTCCATAAAAGTAAGAAAAATCAGACTTTAAGAACCAAGATCACACTTGAGCACAGTTGGAAAACTACATCATGTTACCAAAACCTCATTAAGCTGTCATAAGCTTTTTTTGTGCATTTCCTTTCCCACTCTTTTTGATTGCCAAGATATTTGTGTGTAAATACTCTTTTCTAACTTGATTTCCCCCCCCCCTCCTCCTTCTATGATACTGTGTTTGTGACAACACGGAGGTTACCATGGGGACTGTGAGTGTGATGTCATATGCAGCAGTGTGACCTTGGTGAGCCAGTGAGGCTGGTGAAGGATGGAGATGGACGGAATAACTAAGGCAGCAAAAATGGAAAAATACATGGGGAAAAAATGAAGGAATTCTAATAAGAGAAGAAGAAAACACTGGTGCGTGGGGTTGGTTTTATTCTCTAAAGTTCATCAGAGTGCACATCATGGCTGTCTAAAGCTTTTCTTTTTTGGCCCGAAACTCCCCATTTCTGGTTTTGGAATATATACTGTGTGATATGTAGCTAAGGAGAGACCTTTCCTCTACCAAGACGAGCAATATGAGGTAAGCTTAGAATGAAAATTGTAACTCTATCCCAGCTTTCAGAAAAGGGAGCATTAAATCAGACACTATAACTGCTTAGCACTTCTTTAATGCTTAACACGTGGAAATGTTATTGGATCTTCACAACACCCCAATATGAAAAGTAAGCAAGTGCTAGTATTCTCAGTTAAAAATTGGTGAACGTGTGATAATCTAAACGGTAAGTGAACCCTCATAAAGTGACTCATCATATCACTGGCAGCAGTGGGATAAAGATCTGGAAATTCCGATCTTTATAGTCCCATGTTTCGCTGGATCAGATTTGCCTTTCATTGAAAACACAATTTTCAAACCTGACCCGTTCAATTAAACGATAGTCTCGCTCCTACCAATATTATTATACTTTTTTAGAGACAGGTAAACCTAGAGTTAGCACAGCATATTACTATTTGTTAAATGCGCAAAAGACTATGTGTAGAACTCATGCAAATGCTTTTGCAATGAATGTGTGAGCTGAATGGGGCTGAAATGGGCTTACACTTGTTTATGTGGATGTCTGCAGATTGAGCATCATGTATGCAAAGCATTCTCTTTTTTTTAATTTTTTTTTTTTCCCCTGGAACCTTGAGTCTCTCCCCCTTCTCATGCATGCCATGTGTGCACTGCCTCCTCACTTATATCACTTCAAGGGAGAGGGGAATTGAGGCCTTTGACTTGTCTCACTTGAAACACACTTTTATAGTCGGGGTTATAATGGAAATACTGACGAACTCAGACATTTAACTGTAACAGCACAGTGTGTGACACAATAATAAAGATATGCTTTACTGCCAAACAGTCTTATGTAGATATTAGGGGAATGATGCTTTTTAGTCTTCCTGTTGTAATACATACTTTGGCAAGGAAAAGGTGTTTCCCAGGTCGAAGTCGTTGCTCTGAAAAAGAATGCAATAATAAAATAATATAAGTAGTGAAGGACCCAGAACCTCCAGTAAAAGTTATCAACTTTGAAGACCAAAGTGCCAAATTATTATTTCTTATGTTCATGTATCAAACAGTGTTTCTGCACACCATTAATTCAGTGTCAACAATATTGACTCTCTATGCATGTAACTCCCACTGAGATCATGAGCAGATTTGTTTGTGAAAGGACTACAGGCACTCATGTCACTAAAATGTATGAAGTTCATGTTCATAGGGAGTTATTTCACATATGGAACTTGAAAAGAAAGACCCTTCAGTGTTCAAAAAAAAATCTATCTCCAGTCTTATCAGTGTAAAAACCTGCTACTTATTTCACTCTGGATCAGACAAATGGGGCTTTTATCCAGTAACAGCTTTGAATTTAGGGGTAACAGGGCTGATTTTACTCTAGACATCTTTTGCAAATAGGACCTTTGTCTACTAGGGCTGAATTAGTATTTCTGAGGTTTTCTTTCTCTTCCACAGTGCTAAAATAAGTTGTCTCTCTTTGAAGACTTTTTTTTTTTATTATTTATAAATTGTTTTGTTAAAGCTACAACACCCCCACCCCAGACCCGGGATTGAGTCAGCTGAAAGTTGAGCTTAATGATGGGGAGGCTTTCTTTATTTTTATCTATTATTTTTTGCCAAAGCATCATTTGCTATCTATTCTTTCTCACTTTCTGTTCCTCCCAAGAGCAAAACAGAAGCTTATTTACTATAGTGACACTTCTGAAAATCTGCATGGCAGCATCACTGTTTCCTATGGAATAGTCATCATGTTCAATTTTGTTGATCCTGTATTTGTTTGCTGGAAAGCAAATCCATCTATTTATCTTCAAAGTGTATTTTCACAGGTTTCCGTTGCTTAAAGAGCTATACCCAGCTAGAGCAGAGTCCTTGACTGCAAAAGCTTATGATATTAATGTTTTGCTCTGCTGTTCTAATGATCAGCCTGATGTTTTGAAAGTGTTCTGTCTTGTCAGCCCTGTTGTTTTTTCAGTCTGTGTTGATTTGGATGTCAGCTATGTTTCCAATGAACTTCTGAACCCTGAGTACTTTCTAGTGGGGAAGAAAAAAGATGCTTTGTTTACCATGCTATGAAAATTAGAGACCAAGGACTTTCAAAAATAGGAGCCTACAGTTAGGATCCTTAGCCTATGTTTAGATTTCTAAAGCAGTGGCCTAGTTTTCAAAAGGGCTGAGTATCCAGGAGCTCCTGTTTGGGGTCACTGGTTATACCTGTCAAAATCCAATGATCTCTGGACAGGTTTTTAGATGTTCCACAGGAGGAGGATTTAGTGTTTAGTATAAAATTTACTTATCTGTAGATACTTGGTGCTGCATGGGACTTCAGTTTAGTGGAGTGATACAGCAATAGTCTGAAATCCCAACGTAAACACAATATAGGTATTGCACCCTGTGGCTGGATCATGATACACACGTGTCAATGTCATGATGCTGGGTGTCCCCGGTCTCTGGGGAGGAATATGTGGGTTGAAGCCAGCTCACGTCTGCTGATTTCATCAAAGTTCACTTTGATTCTTCAATTTTATATTTCATATTTTTTGAATAAAATTTCTCTGCTGTATTTTCAGTCAAGAACAAAACAAATATACTTAAAAAAAAAAAAGTTGGAATGAATTCCCTTCACTCTGTCGAGCTTCATTCGTGGAGAAAATTTTGGCTTGTGAAATTTGGAGTAAAATATCTCTGGCCATGTTTTCAAGCAGAAACAAAGCAAATAGTCTTTACAAATAAGTAGTTGGAACAAATTATTTTGCTTTCAAGCCAACAGTGCAAGGGAAAAAATAAAGAAGCTTATGATGCTTCTGACTGAAGATTACATTTTCTTTTACATATGGAAAATAAGGTACTGGCTAATTCAACTTCTAAGACAGAGATGAGCCCAAATATTCAAGTCCTTCAAAGCCTTGAAGGAGAACTGGTCAGGCACGAGTGAAAGCTCAAACATGTCTTCTCTGTTCCCAGGCTCCAGCAGGATCTGAGATTTGTCAAGGTTTCCTTGGCTATCTCCAGCTTCTCAGGAGATGCCTGTGCACAGAGGAGGAAGCAACCCTGTGTTCTCTTTTGAATGTCTTCTGGAGCTCTTGACTAAGCTACTCCCCATACGTTTAGCTAACTGTCCCACTAAAATTCACCTTCTTGAGGAGATGCGTAGCAGATAAACTGTCTGGAGCTTCTGGACTGGAAATGTCATCTCTTAGGTCTGCTGCTGCTCCAGCACAGCTCTGGGGCTGGTCCCGAGGAACACTGGAGGTTGCAGTACAGCATGGGCAAATCTGCAAGAGCATTCCCCAGGATCTAGCTCCTATGATGTGTTGGTACAGCAACATCTTTGAAGAAAAGCGTAAAATTAAATGATGTAGAACATAATGAGCATCTTCTGGATGTTTCTGTGTCCTTTGTCTTTCTACTAGCAGCTGCAAGCCAACTTGTGCTTTGCTATTTTTAGTGTGGAGGTCAGTCGTAGAAATGTGTCCTCAAGTGCTCTGTGGCAAGTCCACCCAGCTAGGTTTGCCAACGGTTAAGCTGGATTTCCTAGAAGTTAGTGAGAGTCTAAACGAGTCACGTAAAAGTTGGTACCTGAGATGGGAAAGCAACTGTGGAATCCTGGCTGCTCCATCTCTCGCCATAACCAGTAGGCAATGCTCTTATTGCTAATGTAAGCAAGAGGTTCAGAAACAAACAGCAAATACTATCATATTCTCAAGAGTTTCTTAAGAATATACCAATTTAATACACTTTTTCTTTATTTTTTTAACTATTGCATATGTATCCACTGTTTTGAGCATTAATCTTGAGGTCAGAATATGCCTTTTGGGTATTTTCCTATTAATGAAGTAACTTGCTGCAGAGATGCCATAATATCCTAGCAATCTACATGCTCCCTTGGCCAAAGCACTTAAAGTTTTAGCTTCTTCTTGAATATGCTGGTTGGAAACATGCCGGTTTTAGAAGCTAGATATTTTTTATTGGATTTGATGGGAAATATAAATTGGGTTTGGAAAAGGGCTAACCCTTCAAGCCCTCGATTCTCCCTATTAAGATTTTCCTTGCAACTTGGCCTCTTTTAAACTCCCATCTCGTGCATACTCTTTTCTAATCTGATACCTCAGCGTACATATCTAAACATGATCAGTGACAGTTTTAGCTGCGGGGTGAGACTTTCTGTGACAAGGGCAGTGAGCTCTGATTTGAGACCATTCATTGCAAGTGACTTCAGCTGTCTCTTCAAGTGACATCCAGCTACTTGAGGAATGGGGGATGACGAAAGTTCTTTGGACAGAAAACTTTCACTGACAAGAAGGTGACAGGTCCTTGCACAGCTGGTCTCTGATATGCCTTGGAAGAGGCCTACATAGTTACTAATTTAAGTTTAGCGGTGGCTGCAAGCATGGAGCAGACAAGTTCTTGTAGATTTGTAACTCATCTGCGGGAATGACAGGAGTTGGAGCTACACTTATGGTGCTTGCGTTGTCGTATAACATTTCCAATAGCCCGTGTTTATTTAAAGAGCTAAGTAAACTGAACTGCAAGCTATTCTCATTCTCATTAATGCTTCGTAACGTGTAGCTGAACATGGTGTATTCTGCTAATTTGTTCACATATTTAAATTGGATACTGACCTTTTTTTAATGGTTTGTCAAGTTATAGTAATGGTATCCTCACTCTTAGAGCTGTCTATTCTTTCCTTTTTTTTTTTTCTTCTTCCCCCCATCCTAATTTTCCCCAGTGTCTCCTATCAATTTTTCAACTCTAGTGGTGCTATCAAGAATGAAAACTCTAATGCATGGGAAGTGGGTGGCTGTTTTTTTAAAGGGACCTCTTGCCTTGCTCAGAACAAATGCATGCAACTCCTCCATCCCTATGCTACGAGCCCACCGTTGCTCCCATTGCTGATAACACTGGAGGGAAATCAGAAGATCCTTCCAACCTAGGGGAGCGATGTGGCGGCCTGAACTCATGCAAGTAAACTCTTTCCAGAGCACGAGCGGTAAGTGCTGGCCATTGCACAAGCAGCTGTGATACTTTTCAGCATGTTTGCTGTCATCTAGTTAGGACCGTGGGCGTTTTGATCCCAGCTCTGCCACCAGCCACTTTTTGGCCACTGTCAAATTGTTATACTCTGGCACTTAAGTAACTGCTGATTGCTTATGTGTCTGTGTTTATGCAGTAAAGCTTGAAATGTTGAAAGTGTCTACTGTGATGAATCCTCACCTGAGAAAGAAGTGTTTACCCTTTAAATATCAGGTAGCTCTTGGAATAAACCATGATGGAAACCTCAAAAATTTGAGATTTCCTGAAGAAATAAGGTGACTTATTGCTGGCATTTGAACAGTGCTGTTACAGCAGATCTGATTTCAGAGGGTCCTCCTTTCCCACCATCGCTCATGACTCCTGTTCCCGCTGCCTTTTCTGCTTGTGTTCTTGTGTGGTCAAGCTCAAAGTCTCCAAGAGTCATTACATTTTATTCTTGAAGAGTATCATTTCACATAGCTGGTTTAGAGCACGGCCGTGGAAACGGTCCCGTTGGCACAACTGAGAGGATGGTCACTTCCAGCGTGTGGTGGAGGAGAGGGAAGGGCAGCAGAGGGTGGAGCAGAGGCGTGAGTCTGCCAAATGCATCGGACGTGCTGCTGACAGAAGAGTGATGCTGAAGCACTGTCTGAATGGACTATTAAAGGCAAGATAAGGGAAGTGAGACTAATTGTTGCAAAGGAAGTAACGGAGACCGCAGCAGCATAAACACTGGGTGGTCCTGAGCTGAGCTCCAGGGGAAGAGTGGCCATTTACACCACTTGAAAACCTGTCCTCTTCTGCGTAGGGGAATATTTGTCACCCTATCAATACAGTTTCAGCTCTCCCATAAGGTCTTTACTTTTTGTATCTGAAATATTGCCTGGTTTACATTTAAGATTACAGCAATGTAATCTGTTTCTCAGCAGTTGTGCTTCGCTTCACAGCTGGCGTAAGTCAGCAGAGCTCATCTGTCTGCGCAGGAGTCGTACCATTTGCAGCCGCTGAGGTTTTGGCCCTCAGTAAATAAACACCAGTGTATTATTGCCCAGATATGACCTTATTTGTTTTGTTTTCTCCTTCTCCTTGACACATCATTGAGCAAACTGTCACTGAAGTAAGGTAGAAGGAGAGGAGATAATTAAATATTACATAAGGATAATAAGGTGTGAGTAAAATTATTTTTATGGTTTAACATGCACATCTCAGTAATTTCTTTGCTAGTTAGAAAATACGAGCTCTCTGTAACGCCAGATAAACAGTTTGCTGTAGATATTCAAAAGGACCAAGTGTACCTCTTACAGATACTTTGTTGACAGTTAAAAAATGACATATCTATAATTCATGCTGAGCAGTCTGACAGGAGGAATGTTGCCCTAACTTTCGCATGGTAAACAAGGAAAGTGGAAAGCAGTGTAGCTTGTAAAGGCGATTGGGTTTGTTTAAAGCAACCCTGTCTTTTCAGTAGCCTGATTTGTAACATGACGGAGTTCGAACTCGGTAGACTCAGCACTACAATGGCAAAACTTCTTTTGATTTCAGCAGGACTGTAATTTGGCTTTGTGTATGCATATTTGTAACTAAGGTCACGGGTACTGAAACCTGACGCAGGCAAGGATTGTATTATTTTTCCAGAAGTCACTATCTTTAAAGGAAAGAGTGATGCTTGGCTTTCTGACAGCAAACCTTCGATTTTTAATGGCTCATCTGCATGAGCTGATAAAACACTTAGGTTGTGACGGCCTTTCCTGAAGGGCTGGCTTGGCAGAATGTCGTGTGAGAGATGTGTAGGAGCAAAAGAACAGTGTTTGCAGGTGTCTGGGGCTCTTCTCTTCCTGAAGCTGGTATGCTGGTTTTTTTAATTTCGTCAAAATTACGTGAATGCATAAAATAATGGTATATTGTGCGATGTCTTCTTTACTCTAGATGATTACACATTGCTTACTGTTGAAATGCAATATGGGTTTTGTGCACCAAGGGAAACTTGTTTCCTTTTAACAAAGGATACCTGTGGTGTGAAAGATGTAGCAGAGACCACATCTTAATTTACCTAGAAAGCTGGCCAAAATGAAGGGCTCAGTCCTTCAGTCATTAAGATCAGTATGATTTTGGTTTTCCAGCTGCTCTTCTCTTGCTTTCAAAGATGTGTCCCAGGCCTTTTCCGCTTTCATATTTGTCCTGTATTTCTAGGATTTTAGTGCAATGTGTGTAATGCAGAAGTGCATGTCAATGAGAACCATTCAATTCAGCCTTGTGGTGTGGAGGAGTAAGATGTGGAAGACAACCCTAGAAAGTACTGGTAACCGAGAAAAGGTCCTGCATCTGCTGTCGGAGAAGCAGGTACTGCATGCAGGTCTGATGTGAGTGAAGCTGGAGGTGCACTCAGGCTCCGCTCCTTGGAAATCTTGGGACTTTGATGGCTGGAGCCAGGTAGCAATTGCCCTTACAGGGATGCTCATGGCAGAGAGGGGTGCCTCAGGGATTACAGTCTGGCCTTTGGCTTAATGCCGAATAAGCGCATTTGGAAATAAAACACATCAAAACAAATTAGCCCAACTAATGAACTTTTTGCTGTCTTCTCTCACGCTTTGCTGTCAAGCACCGTTTTGAAACGGGGGTGAAACCTTTGTGCGGCACTTTGCAGTGAGGCATTAAAAACGTGCTGGTGGCACGGTGTGCTGTGTCCCTGCCCACCGAGGTGGGCAGCCCGCAGGAGGGATGCCTGAGCTGGCGGTGGTGTGTGTGGGCACGTGCACACCCCTTGCCGTGCTCCAGGTACCTCACATAAAACCAGGTGTGTTCTGCACGCTCAGCATTCCTTAGTCTCTCCAGAGGTACGGAGCCAAAGGGCTATATATACCCCTATAAAATGCTCTTCTTACTTGTTACACTCTTCCACAGGATGGATGCCCTGGGGCCACAGGCAGGTTGGGTGTTCAGTATCATCGATCTGAATCCCTCGGGCTCCAAGGACAGACCTAAGGGGTCAGGTCATGAACGAGGGAGCCATTTGGTTAGTTTGGGCCATCTGATGGTTTCACATCGCGCACCTGTGAAGGCTGCCCCGAGACCTGCCTGTGTTCTTCTGGGCAAGGCAGAGATTGCTTCCCGACTGCTTGCGCCAAGAAGGGAGTGAGGGGAAGCCGGGCTTGTGCTGCCCAGGTTGCATCGCTCTGCAGAGCCCCCAGCGTGGCTCTGAAAGGTAGAACAAATTGTGCAGGACCAGGGGCGTCACGTAATCTGTATACTTAGCCTGTTGGGCAGGACTTTTGGGAAGGGATTGTGTCTTCTTCAGACCTGGTGTTGCATCCGACAATGGCTAAAAGTCACAAGTCGAGCCAACAATATTTCATCGCTGCGCGATTTTTGTGGCGTGGAAGTAGAAGTGCCTAAGGCCTCAGATTTATCTGCAGCTGTTTCTCAAGAAACATAAGCATAGATTTATCTGTGTAAGGAAATTAATTTTGTTCCAAGGGAGAATTTGAAGCAGAATGCAGAAATTATTCTGAAATAAGGCAGGTAAAGTTGTTAGTTAAATCAGCTCCATCCCTTGTGATAAATAGATCAAGAAGCTGGACACTTTATTGAATAAATTGTCCAGAGATATCTAAATTATTTGCAGTGGTGTTTTCACCTGAGCCTGAGGAATGTGAGGCCAAATTTCAGCTGACTATATTGCATTCCTCTCTAGAGCCAGAAATAGGATCTCAACTGTTATAAATTGATTAATGAAGGTATTGTTATTTAGACCAGACCCTTAGGCGTGTAATGCTTAAGTTTTAGCATAAATGACCAAACTGAGTCATTCTTTAGAAGGCATAGCTTTAAAAGCTATTTGTCTAGTTCAGAAGCAGAAAATATAATGAGCTTCATTGTTTTGGCACTTTTTATTGTCTGTGTTCCCTCCCAAAATGACTGTGCCCGATTTACTCTTCCTTTTTTTTTTTCCCCCCTCCTGAACCTGTGTGGCATCATATTAGCATGGCACATGAAGATCCTGAGGTGAAAATAAATCCACAAAGATAAATATCAAACTTTGAGATGCTGTTCCATGTAACTGAATGTTTATCTGAACTTCACACACGGCATCCAGTTAGATAATTTGCCCACAAGGCAAGTTTGTTTCATTTTTCACAATGTTCTGCTACTTGAGATTATTTATTCGTGCAGCAGAGCTATGGACTAGCCTGATTTGTTAAGCAAGCACTGTGAGGATAGATACTGCAGTACTATCTTTCACGGAAAACTTTGGAGTGAGAAGCAATGAACTATCGCCCAGTGCATCATGTTCCAGGATGGGCTAGAAAAACTGCTAAGGGTGCAGCTGCAGAGGTAAGAGGAGAGTCTTCCCTTGTGGAAATGTTTTTTTCCCCTCTGATCCCTTCTGCTTGCCCTGTAATAACCTTACACCGATATTCTGAAACTCTTCATCTCTTTAAAAAAAAATAAAAATAAAAAAATTGGAAGATCAAGAACTTGGATATATCTCTAGTTAGCTTCCTGGATATATGTTTAATTAGCAAAATAGAGAGAGGTGTTAGTTATTCCACCTATAAGCACAAACCCCTTATTTCAGGCTTCTTAACTGAAATTTAATAATTAGTATTTTCTTAGACATTTCTTTACACTTAAGAATCATTCTTGCTTGAATGTGTTTGACAAGGGAAGCAGAGCTCATGTGCTGCATTAATTGCAATACATCTTGAAAGGTGTTGTCATGGGAGTTCTGTTCCTTTCCACCTTTGTGTCTATGAAGTTAAACTGCCCACTAAAAATTTAGCAAACTTAAACTGGAGCCAAAGAAAACATCTGCTTTGGACATGACTGACTTTATTTTCTAGCAGGAGAGCTCCATATATTAGTGCCTTGCCTTGTCTAATTTCATTAATGTGATCTTGTGTCCATCCTGTGGCAGTTTAATAGCCATTATTTGTGGCCTCCATCAAATAAAGCATTGACCATAAATCCAGCTTCACGTAAATGAAGATATAAATGTCAATCTGAATTACTGTATAATATTTATTATTTTAATTAAATGAAACTGATTGTGGCGTTTATTAGATCACAAGTTCCTTGTTAATGCCAATAAATAGCAAAAAAAAGTTTGCTTATTTTAGAATGGAAAAAATGCTGGTTATTTTATATAATTTTTTAGAAATTTTCCTAGTGTTATTGTCTTAGGTTATCAGAGCTAGGGACCTGTGTGTGGAATACAATCCTTGTGCTTCTTTTAGGGGCATAAACTAGTTAGTGATGCCAAACATGACACATACCGCAGAAATATCAAAGAACAAATGTAGTAGGAAGGTGAACGTGTTGCTTTTGTTAGTCACTTCTTAATACAAGTATTTACATTTAACTGAGATAATTTCTTTCTTCTACTTCAAGTAGCAGGAATTATCCAATCTAAAGTTATTCTAGTTTGATGCTACTTGAACTTTCTTTGCTATGAGGATAATACTTTCAGTAGCTTAAATGATTTGATTTCGAAAGTATTGTGAAAAATACTGAAAATCTAGAATTTTAAAATACTGAAGTCCAACCATATATAACTTAGTCCCAAAGATAGAAATGCATGACAAATTAGAGACTGTTTGTATTTATTCTCATTTGGTAGTTTTGTCCATTGTACTTTTAGTGTATAAAAAGAATAGTACATGTTATTTGCATTAGAAATAGGAAAGGATAATGGCTAAAATTCCATGGTCTTGATGCTGACAAAATCCCTTAATCTGGCAAATCTCACACATCAGTAAGAAGTGTAAGAATGAAGGCTTGGTATCTGGTACGTTTCTTCACTTTCAGCGAGTTGGATTTTATCAAAACTGAATTTACAGCAGCCTATTTAGAGTAAGGACAGCCTTTGTATGTCAAAGAGAGGTCATCAGCTTCTTACCAAATAGACTGTATCTGAAAAAGAATCTGAATGATGGAGATGCTAAATTTTATTTAAGAAACAAAAGAAATGAGTTATAGTTTATCATTTTATATCAGGTAATATTCATCCTGACCCTGTTGCTAATGAAGTCAGTGGCAAAACTCCACTAAACTCAATTGGAAGTGTGGAAATTCAGGAAATCAGGATTAAAAGGAGATTTCATCTTCATACAAATTTCATTAGTGTTTTTAAGAATGATTCTTTGAAAATTAATGGAAACATTCTCACTGACTTAAAGGGAAATTGATTCAGGTCTTCAGCTGTCTGAGACTGTATTCAGAGTAGTTTCAAAATGTTTTCTACAGATCTCTAGTATCTTCCGTAATGACCCTAAAAGGTTTTTAAGCAGGAAAACACTAAATCATCTCAATTTCAGACCATTTTTAACTAAAAATGTTTATAGTGCATTTGTAACAAAGCTGATCATGAGGCTCCTGTCTGTATTCAACCCTATTGCTCAGCTCTAATTTAATTCCCTTAAAGAGGAGAAAATACTGCTCCAGAATTTATCCTTTTGGTCAGTATTACCCATGTATATTCTTAGCATTCTCTAAGTAATTATTAGATATTATCTTTTCAAGCCAAGTGCCCAGCATTGTATGGCACAACATTAGAAGAAAAATATTTAGCAAAAGCAAAGTGGAGAAGCTGGTACAGAAAGAGACGGGAAAAAGACTGTAAAAGACAACACTTTACATTTTTCAGGTATTTCTTTCAAGGCATGTTTTCCACAGTGAAACTACCAAGGAAATGCTTTTTCTGTTACCAAAATCTAAAAACCAATGAAGTGAAGCCAAGAATACTTCTGAAGTGGAGTCCCACTTTTAAGTTAGCAGTTTTAATGCAGTATAATTTTTTCCCCAAATGCTTGAAACTTTTTTCCATGATTTTGTGTGCAACTGTGTAGATACATAACTATGTAACACTTCTGTATTCCTCCTGAGTTTACTGTGATGTATGTTTTCTTAATTTCCTCTTTGTTTGTGAAAACAATCTGTGCTTGTATAGATTTATAGGACTTCCTTTAAGCCTTTCTAGTAGCTAAAACAGATAGAACTTGGACTTGTGCTCATTTCCTCTGTGCAAACCGCTTTTTCTCTGTGTGGCACCGAGCAGGTGAAAACATTCTTCTTTCTTTTCACCCTCGCAGTGGAATGAGAGCTAGCAACGTCGAGGTAACCACTGACGGTGTGCTCCATTACGGCTTCCTTCAAACCTGCTCTTACATTCCCTCTAGCTCAGAAGCCTGTGAGAGATTTGTACGTACACACACTGTGAGAGAAATTACTTGGTCTCCAAATGCTGATCCTGACAACGAACTTTCATGTTCAGCATCTGTTGCGACACCTCATCTGAATATGGCAGCACGATACCAGAGTCCTTTGCTCCAAAGTCTTGCTGGCTGTCAGATGAAGGTCACTTTTAACATGCGAGAATGTCAGTACTTCGTAATGTGGTTGGTCGGCCCCGTTCAAATCCTGCAACACAGTCAAAGCAAATTCACTTCGAGTCGTATTTTTTGATTTTCAGTCATACTTGCTAGATAAGATCCGTCTTTTGTCATCATGTACAAAACTGACTTGTTAAATGTTCTCAGAAGCTGTCTTTGATTATGTTTATGTTCATTTTTATATGTCAAGACCGCCATGATTTCCTGAAACTATCCTAGCCATCTCAAGTCTCAAGTCCATTTCAGTGTCAGATTGTGTTACTGTCTGATACCAAAATGATTTTGAAGGGTTCTGTAAATACTTAGCCTTTTATTCCAGACATTGAGACGAGTCTATTCCATCCGTAAGTCTTACCCAGTCTTCAGTCATTCTGATTTCTTGATTCCTTGTTCTAACATGATTTTAATTTCCTCCTGTGTTTGTTCTTCCCCTGGGAAATTAATCTGAGTCCTGACATGTGTTCTCTATCTTCTTTGTTGAATCTGCGAGGCAAAGAATTGATGTTGTTCTTAGTAGTGGCTATACCTCCTGCCAATAAACTATACTTTCTGCTGCTTTAAGGCATTGTCTTCTGTTGGGTCTTGCTTGTGTACCTAAAAATAAACAAAATCTGCCACTCTTTAAAAAAGTGGGGGTTGGTTTGGCTTTTTTTGGTCATTTTTCTTGTGCTCTCTTCAGTCTTCTCTGAGTGTTCCACTTCTCTGCTGTGGCCTGATGCATCCAACTCCTTCCAAAAGCTGACTGACCCTCTCATTCCATGTGCATCTTTCCTTTCTTGAGTGAAGTGTGAAGGAATCTGCCCTTCTAGGCTCATTTTCTGACGTGTCACTGATTTGTTCTGTTACTTTGGGCAAGTCACTTAATCTCACTGTGGTGCAGTTTATCCAGTATAAAATAAGTCTAATAATCCTTGCCCGCTTTGCTGAGCCCTGAATCTTGTTTGCCTTCTTTACATGTGCAGTCCTAAGGGTATTATAAAGCTTCAATTATTAATGTTTGGAAAGTGCTTTGAGATCTTTGGATGGAAATCCCTGTATAATCATATTTAGCACTTAGCATTTCACAGCACAGCGCAGACACTACGTAATCCTCAGAATACTCCTGTGAGACAGAATTACCTGTCAATACAATTATTATCCTCACTTTACTGGATAGTGAGGCAGAAGGATTAGGACCTAATCCTGCTTCTCTTCAAATAAATGGGAGTACTTCTCTTGACTTCAGCAGGAGCTGGAAGAAGTCTTCTGTGAGACATCAAGTTTTGAGCTCAGTCTGATGCCAACCCACACTCAACCTTGTGGACCCTCCTTCCTCTTGATAGTACAGAGCTTCACATTTCCTGGTCATGTTATCTAGACTTTTCTACACGATTAATTTCTAGTCTTCCTCTTTACTATTCTGTTTTGGTTACCTTCTCTATTACTTTCTTTTTTGATATCTTTCTAAGTCCAAATGTAGTTACTTTCTGATGCTGCATGTAACCCTGGGACATATATAATCCATGAATTTTTCCACATCACTTTTGCAATTCTCTACCTTCACAGATTTATCCAGTCCAGTTTTCTCGCTCTAACAACCTTATTTTTCTGTTGGAACATATTATTGCAAACATAACTACTGTCTACTGAAACACTGCTTCTACATAGTTGACCTTATCAAATTCCTACTCAAGAGAAATTTTAGACCAGTTTTCTTGTTGTATATTTCTTGTTGAATATTGTATATAGTATTTTGTCATGGTTATAATAATTTCATGGTGGTGATTATGCTAACCTATCCTTTATTTCTCCCAGTTATGTTAGTCTTTTCCAGTAGCAGACAATGTAGACCTGCCTCAGGATGCTCAGGGTCCACAGTCTTCCCCTTGAAATGCTAAACAAAGCATTGCTCTAAAAAGACTGTAAGAGCAAGCCTTTAAAGTCTGAATAAAGATTATTTTAAGAATTCTCTTATGTGATGGAGGGTTTGGATGACAGACCACAATAAGTTCACTCTTCACAGAAATAGGATGAATTTGAGAACTTGTTTGTCAACGAATAAAAATCAGCGTTGCATAATGCAAACATGTAAGGGAAGAAATTCCTCCGCCTAGTATCAGGTAGTGACCACAATATCACAGGATCACCCAAATAAGCAGAATCTGTCTTAATATAGTGAGACAAAGTAATTTCTCTTCTGTCACATTGATGGTGCTTCTCTACTTGTTGACCCGCTTTGTTCAAGGGACCATTTTGGAGTATGCTGCTGTTCAGTGTAAAAAAAGATGTTACCTTCCATACTGATTTGTTTCTGAAGACTCACAATTTTTAGTAGAGACTCTTGATGAACCTGATACTGGTGTCTGCGTAAGAGCCTGCAAGGCTGGGCCTTGGCCACAGCTGCTGTTGGTCACTCACCTTTCTTCAGCTGAGGAGCTTTGGAAGACCATAGAATCGTTTTGGTTGGAAAGGACCTTCAAGATCATCAAGTCCAACCATTACGTTAGCATGGCTAAGTCCACCCCTAAAGCACATCCCTCGGCACCACATCTACACACACGCCTTTTAAATACCTCCAGGGAGAGTGACCACTTCCCCGGGCAGCCTGTTCCAATGCTTGACAACCCTTTCTGGGAAGAATTTTTTCATAATGTCCAACCGAAACCTCCCCTGGTGCAACTTGAGGCTGTTTCCTCTTGTCCTATCACTTGTTACTTGGTAGAAGAGCCTGATCCCCACCTCACTACGATCTCCTTCCTTCTTCCATACCACCTCTGTAGAGTGCTGGCAAAGGCATCTGAATGGAAGGCAGGTTATACGTATCGCCACGGGCTCTCAGGGGCCAATAATACCTCTGCAAATGCAGCGCTAAGCTAATTAAAAGCTAGCAGCAGTAGCACCATATTTCTAGCATTTCTTTGCTTGAAACAGCTATTATTGAGCATTAAAGGTAAAATCAATTCTATAAAGGTAAACACAGTTTTGTAGTAATGTGACCGTGACCTATAAAGTGACAATCTGACATTAATTTTTAAGGATCATATATTCACATATGCTGTCATTGTAGAGCAAGTAACACGACTGGAAGTAGGCCTATGCATTTTGAGCATGCACTTACAGTTTAACATGCTGTTACAAATGTAAGGAGGCTCCCTCTCTCTCCCTCTAATTTTTTTCACCAGCTTGACAGTTTTTCAAACATATTCACTGTCAGCCCTAACAACCTGTCAACAACTGCCATTATGTGAAAATTGCAAAGACTTGCTTGAGCACTGTGAAAACTGACAGACATGCCACAAGGATAAGTTCCTCAGAAACAGAGGGCTAAAACTTTTGAAAGGTGCTCCAGCCCTTCCAAGGCAAAATGAACAGTCAGATATCAGGGGAAAAAAACCATACACTTGTCACATCTGATATCTATTTCTTTTCCCCTCAAATTGAGGTGTATGTGCAAGAATAAAACATAGATTAGGACAAACTGTGCAACTTACTAGAGTTGGTGCCATTTTCCTCACTGTCAGGCATATATGCAAGAAAAGCCAAATGTATCCACTGTTTAAATCCACTGTCTGCATGACTAGTACAAATCTGTACACGGATAAAATTTGCCCTGTAGAAAATCTTCTGTAAATGAAATATTCTTTGTTCTATGTGACTTATTGTAATTAAGATTATTTTTTTTTTTTTAATGTTCCCCAGAATATCGTGCTCAGAAGCAATCCTCCAATGCGCTGAGCACCTTATAGGGCTCATTGTCTTAGTCTGCATGCAAGTGTTAAACAGCTGCAATTTTGCTGGCACCCATGAATTTACAGCTTCTGGAACTGGTGTAATGAAGAACATCTGTGTTTCCCATTGAAATAAAATGGTCTGATCAGGTTTGTGGGGGAAGAATAAATGAGAATGATCCTTAGTTGTATAGGGCAGCGTTAGAGTGTGTCGGTGAAGTACACTTGTGCATCATGTGCGAGTAATAACATTGAAATCTTCAGGAATTCTGCTCTCTGAACATCTTAGTGAAAGGTGGCATCTGAACTCTTTAGTTAAACCAGTTAATGGCATTGGGAGATGCTCAGGATAGCCAAACAACCAGGAAAATTTTCAAGCTATGCATTTCCTGGCTCTGAGTTCTTGTTTCACTGTAGGTGGTGTTCCTAAGTCACGAGCAGTGAACAGCCATTGAGGAAGCTGATTCTCAGTGTGTGCACCCCTCCGCTGATGGGTGTAACTGATGGGCTCCCAAGCCCTGTCACTATCACATCTCCTCTTCAATTGAAGCCCCATGTGACTTCAGTAGAAGGGCTGTGAACTGAACTTAATTAGAAAACTCATGTACAGTTAGCTTTGAAATGTGTCCCGTGGTGCTGAGCTGCTGGAAGAGTCTTAAATCCTAAACAGTCTCCATTTTTGTCATTTAACATCAGTCCCATGGGAACATATTTATACCTTGATTTATGCATTGATTTTAATGGCCTCTCTGAACATAAACCTGTGCACTAAGAAATTTGAATGTGCCTAATTCTGTTGTTTCGATTTAAAAAACAAAACACAACCAAAAAAACCCACAAACCCTCCCCAGTGAGATTGAAGTTTCTTTTGTGGAATGTATATGAAATGGGGCGTTTATGACTAGATGAAATCATACGCATGAGTCTTCAATATTGCATATGAAATTGCAGCTAATTATAGTCTTATGGAAAACTAAGTGGAAATCCTTTTTTGCTTTAGCATATAAAAACGCTGTAAAATAATGAACTAAAGAAATGTTTACTGCGTAGTTTATAAGCTAGGAGTTTCACGCATTCGAAATCTAGCTGGAAAGTCATCACTCTCACTGAATCTCAGAAGATGCTCAGCACTTCGGGATTTACCCAGCAGAAACTATTAGTGATAGTGAAGCACGTTCTTGTGGTTCAGTGTTCCATTTTCAGCTCTTTCGTAGCCGTCATCTGTGACCGAGGGCAATTAATTCAACCCTTTGGTCTGCATTTCCCAGCTGCGGGATAGCATCGTGATATTCCTTTGCTATTTGGGAGCTGTGAGAATAAAGTTGGAGTTGGAAGTGCTGAGATCATCCAGCGATGAAGCAATAGAAATGCCTAGGTAATTAGATAGGGTGATTGCTTTGTTTGGATGCCTATCAGAAAGGGGGGACTACAAAAAAAAAAAAAACCCCAACAAACCCACAAAAAAGGGCAACAGCGAGAACCTCTGGCAGAAAATGCTTCATTATAATTCCCTGGTTGGATATGGCTGCGGTGTGTTTTGGGGCTTGGGCACAGCTTCTGTGTTTATCCGTGCTTGTCTTTCATCTCCTACTGGAGCGTTTGCAAGGCCCCTTTCGCTGGTGGAGATGATTAACTTGGGAGGCTGCGTGCAGGGTGGGTGTAGAGTTGAGTATGAGCTCACGGTGGTGTAGGCTATGTTGCTTACATAGTGTTCCTTTGGAAATGTCTCATTTTCTTTAAATATTCTGCGACATAAACTTAGAAAAACCCTTCTAACATATGCTTGCTGATAATTATCCAATAGCGACTCATTTTGCGTGTTATCAAACTGAGTAAGAAGAGAAGCCTCTCCTCTGTTTTTTTAAAGAGCTTTTCACTAGAAGATACTTAATTGCCCATTAACCTTAAGCTCAGAGTTATGCCATATAGTATATTGTGGTCCTCTGAATATTCCCTGTAGGGGAAGACACTGTAAGTGGCCTAAAATAACACAACTCTGTAAGACAAAGAGCCTTTATACTTCTGTTTTAATGTCTTTATTATTTCTTTGCTCCCCATGTTCTTTTTCATTTGCAATTGTAAAACTAAGAGTAATATTCATAACGTACCCTTTTCCGCTAGTTTTTCTTTGGGTTAAAAAAAATATTTCAAGCATTTAACAACACTTACAGTAAATGACATTTAAGGTAATGCTTTTTTTCCTTTTGTAACCCATCATGTTCTTTTTCTATGTAGACACTCTCCCACTGGTTCTTGGTTATTATTTTTTGTTGGTTGTTACTTAGTTTTATACTTCTGAGTTACACAAGGAAAGGGTGTCCTTTGATTTAATGTTTATCCGATGGTCTAATGTTGGGTCACAGATGAGCTTACATCAAAGCTTCAGTGACGTTTATCGAACTGAGTCTAAGTTGTGGCAGACAGTTGCAGGATTGTGGTGAGATCTGAAAAAACACTTGAGACGGTCATCTAATCCTCTGGTTGCAAGGGGTTACCTTTTGTCTTTCCCCTTGACTTCGTCGTTGTTCTTAAGATGGAGATTGCTCAGGTAATACAGTTAGCTGAAACAGGATCTGGTTTTTATTAAACGGGAGACTGCCTGTGTATTTTGAGTGTCTTTCAGTACATGTGGGAATATGTAAGGTTATAAATCACAGAAAGAAAACACCGTAGCACTTCAATAAAACATCCTGCTCTAGAGTGTCTGGGACAGAGAGCATGAGTGTTTCACTACTTCCATGGAACATAATAAGTCACTCAGAAGACAAAGTGCTTGTAATTTCTTGTTCTAATGTCTAACATTCCTGGGCAGGATTCCCATCCAGGGCTGCTACCTAAAGGGAAAGGACCTGACACTTCAGAGTAATCTCACTTCTCTGCAAAGTGCTCAGGTTGAAATTCAAGTGTTGCCCTGTATCACGAACATTCTTGGTCTTGCTGTTCAGCATCATGAAGAGTGACTGTAAACATGGAAAAAAGCTTCCTTGGCCTTTGTGTGATCAATTCCTCCTCTTAACCTGCGCTTCTTTCTGACCAGTTTCCGTGGTCTTGTATTCATGTTGACTTCCTCGATCCACAAAAAAATCCCGTAAAACTTAGGATTCTTGTAAATTAACTACAGGGTATCAAGACCTGGCTAGGGCCAGAAAAGAAATATGCATTTGCTACAAGGACTTTGATTTGTTGAGGACAGGTTTCAGGTGTCCATCTTCACACATCTATGAAGAAATACTGATTCCAAGGATTCTAGAGACATTTGATTGTTTCAGGAAGGAAGGCTCATGTTTTTTTCATCCACCACCATTCCAGTTCATCTTTTTTAAACCCCGCTGTGACTCTGGAGTTCAGGCACCAAGCGTTACTTGTCTGCATCAGCCAGTCACTTTTGACATCAAGTGTACTTGATCTGGGGCTGGTAGTTTACTTCAAACATTGTTCGTATGAATGGGTCTGGCAGCTGGGAGACTGCAAAAATAGTGCATGAACAGTGATTCTTGTTTTCTGTCTTCAAAACAGATCTATTGTACTGTTTCTGCTGGCTGTTTTGAAGAGTCCTGACTTTGAAGCTGGAGAGGAATCATTATCTAAGTCGCATTCATTTAAAGTTGAGGCCAGTGGTCTCATAAACGATCACTCACATTAGCCTTATGAACCTTCTCCATGGATGGGTGAGAAGAATATTGCCTTATTGTAAGCTAATTTAAATTAAAAAAAAAAAAAAGATAAAGCTATGCACTTTGAATGCACACAGTATATTACAAATATTTATACATTATGCATCCCAACTCCTATCATTTGGTTATCGCTCATAACTGTTTCTTTTCTCTCTTGACTTCCTTTAGCTTGTGACACGCTCTGCTATCATTCTCTCATTCTCCTAATGTTTTCACCATTGAAAATACTGTACTTTACCTTTTCTCGTTGTCAGGTATTTGGTCATTTTTTGACCTGTTTTAGAGCTTAAACTCAGAAATTGAACTATCTTGATTTATTTTTTTTTTTTTTTAAAGAAATGACAACTCCTGTTTATTTGATTTTTAAATATATGCGGCAGGTCTTTCTCTAACAATCAGATCTCACCTAACACTTTTTCCTAAGGGTCTAAAAATGCCTTTCAAGAAAGGTAAATCTGGTTGTCTCTATTTAACCCAGGGAAAACCACAACACTGAGATGAGTGCTTTGCTTAGAGAGAAAGCAGCTCAGTGGAAGCCCAGGCACAGAATGGGCAAGTGTAACATTATTCAGCCACGTATCAGGACTATCACAGGGGCAAGTTTCTGTGCTAAAATCACATTGAGACTTGGACTGTAAACTGGTCGTTACAGCTTGATATTTCTTCCCTTCTGGGATTTAAGTGGAGCAATTGAGTACTAGAGGTTGAAGCGATACTAGATTTGGGTGGACAGTCAGGGCAGAGGGTAAGACCAGAGCAGCAGTGGAAAGGCATGAAGTGTAAGGGATGTGGTCGGCGTAATTCAGTGCAGCTTCATGCAAGCAGCACAGGGAGATTTATAGCAGTGTTTTTGAAAGGGAAAAGTGGGTATGATAAATGGGGTAAGTCAATGACAATTCGTGAAATTACACCTTTGTGGCATAGTCTGTCAGTAATTCCCTCTTGCTATATTTGGATGATTTTCCAGTAGCAGTAAGGGGGATTGAATGGTGACCAACACACCTTTCTGAATAACTAATTTGGGAAAATAACTGAAAAATTGGGCTGCATTGCTTGAATCACCCCAGATAAAGGTCAGAATTTACTGCTCTGTTCTCTTTTCATTTAGCTGAAGGTACTTGAGCTTTTTAGAACCAGTAAGATAATAACTTTCTTAGTGCGTAAGAAGCCCTGATAAAATTGTGCAAATGTGAGAAAGCAGAAGAAACAAGCTAGCAAATGAAACAAGTTTTGAGGCAGTTGTGGTTTTGGTAACACTGCTGCTCCAGCTGCAGCCAGCTGTGCCTGGACACCCTTCATTTTGAGTGCCATCTGTAGCAAGATGCAGACAAAGCATTGCAAGTAGGAACAGAAGAACCGAAACTGGTGTGAGTTTCCTAAGAGACTGCACTGCAGATCAGAACACGGGAGGGTCCTGGTGGTCCCAGCACCTCTTCCCATGGCCGTGCCTTCCCTCCGTGGGAGACGGCTCACAGCCCACTGTGTGTCCAGGCAAAGCCGCTGAGGCTTTACAGCAGCTTTTATTTGGATGGAAGGGGTATGATTCAGCCTGTCTCCACTGAGGGCTGCAAGTGGAGTAGTGTGAATGCATCCGTCTTAGGGTGCTATGCTGCTCTTAATCTATTAAACACAAGTGATTTTTGGGTAAAATCGATGGA
This sequence comes from Chionis minor, assembly GCA_013398295.1. Taxonomy (NCBI): domain Eukaryota; kingdom Metazoa; phylum Chordata; class Aves; order Charadriiformes; family Chionidae; genus Chionis; species Chionis minor. The sequence continues at coordinate 959,233 of VZSF01004381.1, forward strand.
GACACTGATTCTGGTGAAATAACGAATGCTATCCCTGCTCAGTTTTGTTGATTGCCTTTCATACCTCTCATCTGGGAGGAAAACACTGCATGGGATTCTGGTTTTGATTTATTTCCTTTTATGGGTTATTAGACTGTGTGGGAGTTTAGTTCTGTTTTGTAAAAAATATCATAATGCTCAAGACTCTCCCCTGAGGAGTTTTATATTCTGTATCAGCCAGACAGAAACCATTGGGATCAAAAGCAAGAAGCCCTGATAGTGAAGACTTTCTGAAGGAAAAGTAGGAGATTTTGATGAAAGAGGAGGGGATGGCTTTTTGGTTCGGAAAAGCTTTGCAGGGTATTGGTGGAAGGTCTCAGAAAAGTTAAGGCAAAGGTGGTGTGTAACCCACTTCTTGCTGCTGCTGCTGTGTGTGGAGGCGACTACGAATCTTGGTGGAGGAATCACCTGGGTTTCAGTATCTCCCAGTGAGGAGTCTCCAAAGAAACAGTCTGGGGTTTAAGCTGTTGTACTAACAGGTTTTGACTCACTATATGAAGTCCTTTAAATTATGCATGAGATGTGCATTTGGCCCAGTTTGAACTGTCCACGCTAATGGAAGCACTAATGTTAGATGAACGTTATTTTTGAACTAATGTGATCCTTAACTGGCAAGCAATATGTTGTCAGTGTGAAAATGCAGGAAACCTAAATATATAGCCATGGCATGAAAAAGGGTGGTGGTGTCTACATAGAGGGAGAACTTGTAGTGTGCTGGAAAACTAATTACTACAGGCCACTCTTAGACAAGTAAACAAATAATATGAATAGCCACATCCTAATTTGTTTGATTAATGGATGCATAACTATCAGAGTGTAATGTAGGTAGAAGTAAAGCTTTGTCTGGCTCAAACTATGGTACGACGCCAAGAAATGAAGTCTCAGAATCTCCTACCCTGAGATCAAGCAGGAGACAGGGTCTGACCGAGCCCAGGAGACCTCAGTACTCAAAGATGCTTATTTATATGCCATACAAAATAGGACTTTTTTCAAGCTTTGAGGGACTCTGCTGGCTCAGCCCATATGGCGAATGGCAGCCTTTGGTTTATGAACAACCAGAAGAAAAAAGTATTCCAATGCTCAGAAGCATATTGGGCAGCAAGGCCATAGGAGGAAGCCCAATATGCTGTTAAACAGCTGTCTGGACCCCCCTTTACAGGAGAGTGATAAGATTAAGAGCAGTTTTGCATTTTCCTCTAGATGTTTGTGGTTTCAGGATTTCCACAGACAGCTTGCAATCTGCTGTGTGGTTTGACAGGCTCCCCTGTTTCGCTCTGCGCAGTTGTGGATGTTTTGGGGCTGTGTTTATTTTGGCTTTTTTTCCTTGCACACATGACCTGTGAGGTCCCTGTGTGAGACCAGTTGCATTTCTTGTGCAGGGCCACTCAGCAAACTGCAAAAGCACATCTGGGAACTCTTAATACTTGTGAAAGCTTGCATGCCCTCCTTCCCTTCTGTTACTGCAAGGATTTCACATGGAGGGAACAGAATCAGAAGAGCAAGAGGTGATTTAAACTGCTTTCTGACCTCTCCGTGCTGCCCTCGTCAAAGCAGGTCTGGGTGCATAGGACAGGGCAGGGAGAGGGATTGTTATACCTGTGTCTGCTGTGTCCTGGAGGCTGCTCTCACCCTTAGTTCGGATAAGCTTATGGATTGAGAAATCGGGACTTTTCCCCAGGTTTAAGGCTGTTGCTGAAGGCAGGTGTTGATTCCGCGTAAGCCTGGAGACCACAGATGTTTGCTCCAGCTGAAGTGGCTGGGAGTGCAATTAATCTGTACCGATAGAGACAGGATTGTTGTCTAGTTACTCCATGTATGATTATGGTTGGTTGTGTAAAGTACTATTGCTAATCCTATACAGTAAAATCTATAGTTTGTTCACCAATAACTTGGATTTAGAAAAATCTTTTTGTCATTGTTTGGAGAATTTTAGTATATTTTTGTATTTATGAGATTTCATTTTGAACCACTTAAGTTAGAAGCATATTTCACTAGTAAAGGAAGGCTGAAATTCTCAGCTGTAGCACCACTCCAGGAGCTAAAGCTTTAAGAATCATCCTGGATGGCCTAATCCCTGCAACAGGTATGGGAATTGTTGGGGAAGTTCTCTGCGCATGTGTTTGCTTCATTCCATCTCCCTTCCTGATTTTTAATAACATCAGTATTGACTTCTGTGCTTTGTTGTTAGAAAAGTCTTAATTTGATTGAGTACTTTGATAAACAGAATCCCTAAAAGTAACAGCTTCATGCACAATGAAGTGTTCTCGGGTTGTGACATTAAGAGAAGCTGGTGCCTGTATCAGCCAGGTATAAAAGCCCTCTCCCAGTGGGGTACTTCCCCAGTTGGACCAGTTCTTCCCAATGGATTATTCTGTGGTGGTCTTTTTTTTTTTTTTTCTTTTATATTGGGCTTGAATTTATGAGATACTTCTTGCGGGTTTGGTGGTTTTTTCCTCCCTATCCCGGCCCCTTCTTCTTCTTTGTTCCCTGTATCTCTGCTTCAAACAGTAGAGAAGTAATTCTCAAAAATGTGGTAACTTTGATTATTTGATTTTCAGAGATTTCCAGCTCCCAGCGTTGCTTAAATTCCCCATAGAGGACACTCTATTACTCTACATTTTAGTGGGCTTCAGACATACCTTTGTGTCTTGGGAAGGCTGGGAGAGGACAGGTCAAACATACAAGACAGACAGTTTTAAAAAAGAACTTACCAAGAATATTGTCTGTTTGTAGTTGGATTCTTGAAAGATCTCCCACATGGTTCAGAAAGGACAGATACGAATGTATGTTTGAGTTCTCATGTTTGCTGATTTTCAGCAGCTCTGGGGGAAGACTTCTCAAATGTGTGAATTCAAGACTGCAGCCTTTGCTGTCTTTCAGTGGAACTTCTTATGCCAATTCCTCAAATTACTTTGAAAAAGTGTTTATAACATAAATGTAGGCAATCATAGAATGGAATCACAGAATGGTTTACGTTGGAAGGGACCTTAAAGATCATCTAGTTCCAACCCCCTGCCATGGGCAGGGACACCTCCCACTACCAGGTTGCTCAAAGCCCTGTCCAGCCTGGCCTTGAATGCTTCCAGGGATGGGACAGCCACAGCTTCTCTGGGCAACCTGTTCCAGTGACTCATCATCCTCACAGTAAAAGAATTTCTTCCTAATATCTAACTTAAATCTCCCCTCTTCCAATATAAAATCATTACTCCTCGTCCTATCACTATCCTCCCTGATAAAGCATCCTTCCCCATCTTTCCCGTAGGCCCCCTTTAGGTACTGGAAGGCTCCTAGAAGGACTCCCTGGAGCCTTCTCTTCTCCAGGCTGAACAACCCCAACTCTATCAGCCTGTCCTCATAGCAGAGGTGCTGCAGCCCTCTGATCATCTTTGTGGCCCTTCTCTGGACTTACTCCAATAGGTCAATGTCCTTCCAATTTAGAGACAAGGATGTCGTCTGGGACAGCGTCAAATGCCTTGCACAAGTCCAAGCAGATGATGTCAGTTGCTCTTCCCTTATCCATCAGTGTTGTAACCCTGTCATAGAAGGCCACGCAATTTGTCAGGCACGATTTGCCCTTTGTGAAGCCATGTTGCCTGTCACCAGTAACCTCCTTATTTTCCATGCATCTCAGCATAGTTTCCAGGAGGATCTGCTCCATGATCTTGCTGGGTACAGAGGTGAGACTGACCAACCTATAGTTCCCTGGGTCTTCCTTTTTTCCCTTTTCAAAAATCGGGGTCATGTTTCCCCTTTTCCACTCAGTGGGAACTTCACCAGACTGCCACGACTTCTCAGATATGATGGCAAGTGACTTAGCAACTTCATCCGCCAGTTCCCCCTGGACCCGTGGATGAATCTCGTCAGGTCCCATGGATTTCTGCACCTTCAGGTTCCTCAGATGATCTTCAACCTGATCTTTTCCTACAGTGGGCATTTCCTTATTCTCCCAGTCCCTGCCTTTGTCTTCTGCAACTTGTGTGGTGTGGCTAAAGCACGTGCCAGTAAAGACTGAGGTAAAAAAGTCTTTCAATACTTTCAATGCTATTAAATTAAGCCAGCTTTTATTTAATATATAAAGGTATAGGTATCAGCTTTTCACAGAATGGTAGGGGTTGGAAGGGACCTTCAGAGATCCTCTAGTCCAACTCCCCTGCCAAAGCAGGTTCACCTACAGCAGGTCAGACAGGAATGCATCCAGGTGGGGTTTGAATATCTCCAAGGAAGAGGACTCCACAGCCTCTCTGGGCAGACTGTTCCAGTGCTCTGTCACCCTCAAGGTAAAGCTTTTCCTCACGTTCAGATGGAATTTCCTGTGCCCTGGTTTGTGCCCGTTGCCCCTTACCCTGTCACTGGGCATCAATGAAAAGAGTCTGGCTCCATCCTCTTGACACCCGCCCTGTAGATGTTGCTGAGCATTGATGAGATGATGAGACTCTCAGTCTGCTCTTCTCCAGGCTGAACAGCCCCAGGTCTCTCAGCCTTTCCACATAAGAGAGGTGCCCCATTCCCTTGATCATCTTTGTAGCCCTCTATTGGACTCTCTCCAATAGTTCCCCATCTTTCCTGAACTGGGGAGCCCAGAACTGGATACAGGACTCCAGATGTGGCCTCACCAGGGCAGAGTAGAGGGGGAGGATGACCTCCCTTGTCCTGCTGGCCACACTCCAGGCTGGCTAATGCACCCCATGATACCATTGGCCCTCTTGGCCACAAGGGCACATTGCTGGCTCGTGGTCAACTTGTCCACCAGCACTCCCAGGTTCCTCTCTGCACAACCATTTTCCAGCAGGTCAGTCCCTAACCTGTACCAGTGCGTGGGGTTGTTCCTCCACTGGTGCAGGACCCTACACTTGCCTTTGTTGAACTTCACTAGGTTCCTCTTCACCCAACAGTCTAGCCAGTCCAGGTCTCGCTGTATGGTGGTACAGCTTTCAGGTGTGTCAGCCACTCCTCCCAGTTTTAGTGTCATTGTGTAGCTAGTCAAGACCTCTAAAGACAACTGCTAAAACAACGTTCTCATTTTAGGGGTAAAAATGGCACAGCAAAATCAAATGGTTTCTATTTTCCAAGTATCCTTGGACTGCAAAAAGCAGGACTCCAAAGGGAGATTGCAAAGGTCATGGAAACAGTTAAACCACAGTTTACGACAGCAGTCGTGCTCTCCTCATTCTGTTTTTCTAACCTTGTATTTGCACTTATTTTTTCAGCTGCTTTGCTTTAGAATCCCTGAGATAAATAATAAGAGGTGTAGTAATATCCCTGCTGTTAAAACAGTGTCACCAAATAACCTGTGCAAGCCCAATTCTTTCCTTACAGAGAATCCTAGGTTCAGAGGATAGCGAGTTTACACATCTCTGTCACTCATAACAGCAGTTTGTACTTGTATGTACCTAGAAAGATGGAATCTACATTGGAGACGAGATCCTGTTTGGCCCTGAAAACAAGACATTTTTTCTCCTCCTTTGGGAATCTCTGCAATTTAAGTGAAGAAAGCAGATGCAAAGTGCTCTGGTGACTAGCAACTGAATAAGTAAAAAATAAATAACAAAAATATATACAAGGATGCTGTGCTCCTCACAGCAATGATAGAAGTCAGTTTTGGAGGTTGCACTGGGGTTTATAAATATCAGTGGACAGACCTGGGTTTAAAGAGGTTTTTGAACTACTTGCATTTTTGACAGGCTGTCATAGTGTGAAGGGGGAAAATAGAGAACTGTTGTTAACACCAGCAAACCTAAATAAATTGCTGTCATGCGGTGGGTCAATACTGCCCGTTTGGTGCTTGCAGTAGATTCTTGAAAAGTTGGAGAAGAGAAATAAAATCCTGTGTGATTTGGCTAAACTTTGGGACCAGGCAGATAGGCAGATCATGGGCTTGTGGAGTTCACTGTAGCCGTTTATAGAAAAGAGATTATTTTACAGCTCTAGGAGGGTATAGGGGGTGTTCTGTCACCACCTGTGAGAATGAGGTCCCTGCTACAAAGAACTTAAAGCATCATTAGGTTTCAGTCAAGACCTTATATGACAAAAAGGATGTGCAGATGAAGTTAACCACATACAAATGGGTAGTTGGGAAGAAAAAGGTGGCAGTAATGGATAGGTAGCAGTAGCCAGAAAGGCAGAAATGTAAGGAATTTCCTGAGCAAAAGCATGCTGTCATCATGAAAAAATAGGTTCTTCTGGTTTCGTTGTCTTCCTGCGTGCCTCACAGAATAACCGAGCTTTCAGAAGGGATTTAAGTAAGACTGGGAGAGTCTACAGGCCAGTTCAGGAGTGGCTTTCCATGCACCTGCTCGGTGCAGGGAATATGGGAAGATCAAGTTGGCGTTATTTGGTATATGATATACCGGAGCTGTGTGAGAAGTGGGAATCAATGAAGTTTTGCCAGTATTGCGATGAACAGTTGTGTGTCTACTCGCAGCATTACTAATATGCTTGGAGAACATAAAGAACAATTCTGCAGTCAGTGTTCTGTAGCTCTGGTAATCAAGGAATGCCAAAAATTAGAAATGAAAAGTCCTGATAGTTCATCTCCCCCTATAAAGGGATGCTTCCTTTATTATGTATGATAGTAATTAGCTTGCTTGCAAGGGGAGGAAGCACGAAACAGAAGAGATTTAAAATAGTGATGGAGAGGCCAGAACTGGGAGGATGAGACTGCAACAGATGATTATCAGAACCGAGAGCAATGGTTTAGTACTTTCCACCTCCAAAACATTGCATAGATATTAACCAATTAATTTGCACAAATGAGCCATGAAAATGATCAGTGGCTTTGTTGAAGACCAAACACAGTGAAATCATGTTTCAGATTTAGCACTTAATGTTCCCAGTCTTATGGCTTAGACAGGAGATAGAGAGAGTTTGAGATTTCAAAGAGCCGCCGACTCTAGGTAAGTGTCCAAGACCACCGTGACGTTGCGCAGGGGTGCGTGGCCAGAAGATCCTGCCAGAGATTTGGAGGCATCAAGGGCTACCTACTCTGTCGGATAACACACGCTCGACAATTTCACTAGTCATTCCTTTTAAAGTTCTGTTACTTGTGATTGAACCGAAGTACACCCTTTTAAAAGCAGGTTTTGGGTTTAGTATTCTAAAACACAAATACTTTGCCACCTTACTTGAAAATTTATTCCATTAATTAGTTAGCTTTCCTCCCACTCCCTCCTTTTAAGTAAAGAGATAGTCAATGAGCAGTCTTTAAAGACTGAAATAATTGTTCCTTTCTCTATGGTTATGGAGTCGGGGTTTGTTGCACCTCTGCTGATTGTCATGTAAGGCCAGAAATATAAACACTACGTTCTTGAACTATTTCCAAATCTCTTATGCAATCCAAAAACATTCTGTGTTCTCGCAGCATTTTTGAAATTATTTTTTGGTTGTCATGCTCTAGCTTATGCAGCAAATAACAGGTGTGTGTGTTTTCAATTCTGAGATTTGCTCTTGGAGAAAAATAATTAACGCTGGCAGGAGTTTGATTGCATTAATTCACAAAAAGAAACACCCAAATGATAAATCCATAGTGGGAGAACTGCCCATATGTTACAGATTGGCTTAACATGGATGAGGCTTTAAATAAACTAAGTCTGAAAAATAAAAACCTTATCAGCTTTATTAGCGTTGAACTCTGTGGCTTCCACTGGGGCTGACACACTTAATTAAAGATGCTCTGGTCTAATTAGGTTGCACATCAAAAATACAAATACAAGTTGGGTTTTTTAAAGACCTGTCTGAGCTCCAATTCCCAATGTTGTGAATATTTGTTTTATTCAGTTAGTCTCCACCTAGACCAAGTGTTGTTCGGTTAGCTAACACAAAAATACCGGGATTGTAATATGTAGATTTCTTGCACTGAGCGAGGCTGGCTCAGATCCTAAATGTCTATATATCTGAGGAAGACAAGGGTGGGCTAGGGAGAAAGATGACTTTATTTTGAATTTTAAATCATTATCTGATTCTATTTGACTGGCTTAATTCTATTGGTGACCAGCTCATGAACAAATCCATCGCCTTCATTTGTTTTACTACCTATGGGATTGATTCCCCTGTGGGTCCAGTCCAACCTCTACCGAGGTCAATGAGAAGACTGCCATCGATTTAGTAGGAGATGGTTCGGAATCAATGGGAATGCTGCATGTCAAAATGGAGGAGTGTTCCTTCTTTCTCCTTCCTCCTGTGCTTTAAAAACTGAATTCTTCTCCTTCTATCAAACAGGACACATCTATCACACCCTGTGGTGTGTCCCTATGATTTTTTCTCCGCGGGCAAGGTTGAGTGTGGAAGACTTTGATTCAGCCCCTCTCGTTCCTGTATATGGTTCTTTTCTCAGATTGATATTTTGTACTATTTTTGGAAGTGTGGTGGGGATTTTTTGTTTGTTTGTTTCTTTGTTTCTGTTTTTGTTTTGATTTGTGTTTTTACTTAATGCAAATTGCAGCTGCTTCTCCCAAATCAGTGGGTTTGTATGCTCATATGTTCAGGACAGTAGGTCTGAACTTAACCTCCCATCTACCAGCAATAATTTTCACTCCTGATGATGGCATTTGGGCAATTCCAAATCACTGTGAACAAAATGCTTCTATTTCTAATGCCTATCTAACGAGATAATTATAGCTCAGCCAAACACGTATTGGCTGGGGACAGGTATGAAATGAGAGCGTTTCTAATCCTGGGCTTGGAAAATGCAAGCCCATCCATAGCTTTTTAGAATCCATCATTGATTTCTGGGGCTCTTTTGGTAGCTCTAAGTGACACCTAGACCTCCCTCAGTGATAGAAGAGGGTTGAGATCAGCAGCATGAGACCCATGGCTCTTGCTGATTTTACTCAGTTGGTGAAACATGAACATATGTGTGGGAAAATGGACACCTAGGAAGAGGTGGTTGGCCACGGTTTTTAAGTCTGGCCTCATTGACAACTGTGAACACAGTAATATTTACCAAATATTATCCTTGTCACATCCTATTGTGGAGTTATTTTGCTTTTCCATATTCAGTGTTAACTTTAATTTTTCTTAGTGACTAGAAAGTGCACAGACTATCTGCCTTTTGCAGTTTGCTGTCGCAGGGTTAATTGCTGGATAAGGATTTTGGAATCATTTAAAACTATTTCTTGGCTAAAGGAGACAGACAATTCTGATTTATTAAGAGTGACTTAGTGTTAAATGGAGTGCAACTCAGATGGCAGGCTGCCTTGAGCTATTTTGGCTTTGTTTCCTGCTTTGCTCATTGTATGTGTGTATTTGTGTGCGTACATCCATACAAATTCAAATCCCGCCCCACAGCTGAAGAAAGCGATGCAGTCTCCTTGCTCAACCAGCCATCCACCTGGGGATAGCTAAGTGCTGGAAGTACATGGGGTGTCTCAGTGGTTGAATTACTCCTTTTCATCATTTCTGCTGAACAAATCTACAGTAATGATACAAATCCACAAGCCGGCTTGACGTTCCGTGCCCCACGATCGAGAGCAATTGCAGGACCCCCGTTCCCCACAATCTGCTTGAGTAAGGCCGTAAATACGGCCGCAGTAGGTACTGGGAGGCAGCAGTGAGCAGAGGAGAGGTGTGTTGCCACTGGGACCATTCCTGTTGAGGCACTGGTGAGCTACACCCAGGTCTGGCCCAGATAGAGCAACCCTGACGAACAGCGAGGGCTACTGGTGCGAGGAGGTGGTGGGACCTGCCAGCGTCTTCACCGATGCTGCTGCTAAGAGGCTTTTTGCTCGTAGACCAGGCTGCTAATTGTCTGTTTCCCACACTGGATAGCGTTGAATGTCAGGCATCTGTAATCTGTGGTGTGATTTGTTGCTTTTTCTCAGTGCGCTGCTCTTTCGTCAGGCTCTGGAGGGAGGAGAGGTTTGATGCATAAATTGTGAGCCACGACAGAAAACGTGGCCTTGTGTGCTTTACTGTTAGTATCAGCCATCTCGGGGTGGAGTGGCAGCTTTATCAGTGAATATCCAGCAATTTTTTTCTGATGAAGTTAGACGTTTAGGAATAGATGCACCTCTTTCTACTTTCTGAACATACATTTTGTTATGACACCTTACGGAGCTCATTTTAAACCCTGCTTCAGGGCAAAAATATTTATGGCACACTTTAAATAAAACATATTATGTGTTTTGTACAAACATATGTATCATTGTCCCCCTAGCTGGAGCTGATATAATTTCTGACACCAAGTGCTATGCCTCATGCAAAATTCATGACATGTCATTGCATAAGAACGAATGTGTTCCTTTAAAATACAGGCTTTCCAGCCTGATAACCACTTAGTTTTCAGTTTCAAGAACCAAAATCCTTCCTTGCTGTGAGTGTTTGAGTGAAACGCTGTGTCAGTGACTGGCAGCCTCAGATTCTAGGTGGTAGGTTGATAGTGGTTTTCTCCTGCAGATGGTCTTTACGTCTAAGTCAATGGTATTCGTGGGTCTCTATTCCACAGAAATCACCCCTTAGAGTAGCAACGGGGCTGGTCAGTGAATACTTGTCTGCCTTCTGGATGTACAGGCATCCCCTTGTTAAAAGCTTTCAGTACTGAAACTTTCCAGTTTCTAATCCTTATTTATAAAGAGAGGAAAGAAATCGTTCTGTCAACAACATACATGTGGTGGTAAGTTGTTATAAAGCCATAATTACTGCTGCGTGGGTGTTGAAGGCATCGATTGAACCTGCTTCGTGCACAGCACGGTGCAAGCATGACGTAAAAGCAGTCCCCAACCACATGGATGAGCAAAACAAACACACACAGGGGTACAAAGGTAGTGAGGAATAACCCACTCATTTGAGGAGAAAGAAAATAAATAAATCCTCGACCCCAGAGACTTCAGGGGGTGGATGGAGAAGCGCTGAGCAGTGCCAGGCGGTGCCTCTCGGCTCATACTGGGAAACACCTGGGCTCCTCCGCTTGCTTCCCAGTGCGGAGAGGCGGCAGCTCCAGCTGGGAGGGGGTGCTGCTTATTCTTGGCTGATGTCCATGGAGCCAAGGAGCAGCGTTTAGGAAATCCATCGTTGGTCTCTGTCAGCTCCTTCGCTGCTTCCTCTCTCTGCTGGGGAAGAGGCGATGGGGAGTCTGCCCTGGAGGCGATGCAGAGGCCACAGGACAGGATTGCTATTTGAAAAGCCGAGGGGGGGGATTAAAGCGTAATTTTAAATAGGAAATATTAGTTAAAAATTAAAGATTGGAAAGTCAAGAATAAAAGGGTTTAAAATAAAGGCCCTGTTGTTAAATTGTCCTAGAGTAGCTGTGCTGTCCGCAGGGTGTGCATGCAACTACGCGGCGGCTCCTGAAGAGACTTGGCACATGGCTTTTCCCTGGGGAAAGTGGCTTTCCCCGTGGCGGAGGTGAAGGCGGGCACGCAATGCATACGTGATGGTTCCTAAGACTGTTTCGTAGCACATCGAAGGCCCAGTGCTGTGACAGCCACTGCCCCTTAAAACCGTGCCGGGATGTTGATGAAACATGGCAAAGCCTATTGAGTCCTATTAGTTACAAAGGTTGGAGAGTGTTGTCTCTTATATTAGCACTAACTTCATCTTCTTGCGCAGAAAATCGCTGCTCTGACACACCTGGCTCCATCTCCCTGCCATTACACCGATTAATACAACAAATGGTATTTTATAATAAATACGTGTCACTTTCATGATTTTAACTAGTCTTTTGATTTGTTTCCTATTTTATGTTGTTTAGACAGACTGATTTAGACAGTTAAAAATCCACTTAAGCATGATACATGGTGGCTGCCTGACAGACAATAACATTGATATATATGACTAGAAGAATCTCTAATTAGATTTTGGCAGCACTGTCACGGTCAGGGAAAGTTTCCCCAAGTACTCCATTGAAATGATATTTTATACAACCTCATGTAACAAAGGCCATTTTTAATTAAGCAGGTCCCCTCAAAAGGACGGTAAACTTAATGTCCTTTTTTCCCGTGGCCTTTGCCCTTGCAGTTTCTGCCTTCTCAAATATACTCTTTGGTAGCGTGACTTTTAAAGTGCATATTAAAAAAAGTACATAAACCAGATAAAAATAGGTTAAAAAATTATAACTGAAGCTTGCCCTGAATGCTATATGTAAAATTAGTTGTAAGCATGGAAGCAGCAGTCATGTGATAAATTATTATTGTTATTTATATAGTCAAGGAAAAATGTAGTTTAGAACCACAGAATGATTATATGATTACATAATAATACCAATATTCTGTAAATCCCAGCTTTTATGAACACTTCAAAATAACTATAGAACAGAAGAGACTATTAGGCAAATAGAAAGCCTATTTCCAATAACATCTACCTAAAATACTTCAGGTTACTTTCAGAGCTGGAGAGAAGCCTCTCCGGGGTCTCTGGATGCTAGTGCAAAGTAAATGTGAGATAAGACGTACGTACGGCTGCGCTGCAGTTAACGGAGATGTGCATCATCATCTCACTTCCTCCAAAGCTGCAGTGTGCTAGGTGCTAAAAATCTGCATCACTTGGCTTATACTTGCCATGGTAGCTGCATGGGAAAGACATACAAGGGGCAATTGGATTTCCTCTTCTGGATCTGGACTGCCGTTCAGGTTTCAGCAGGAGTGTGGAGAGCAGATGTGAGCACGGGATCTAGAGTGCTAACCTGGGAGCATCTAACTGGCCCGCTGGCATACGAGTTAAATAAAAGCTTTCCCTGTGGATATTTACAGCTTAGAGAAAAAGCAAACAATAAATGTACTATTCCTGTATGCCAGCATATAATGAGTAAAGGCCCATTTATTCCTATGCACACATTAAGAAATCTCTAATGATAGTAGTTGAGTTGTGTGTGTGGATTGTTATACATCAAGAAAAAAAGGAGTTGAGGGGAGTGGTACTTTGGGAAGAGCCAGAACGTCCAGAGTATGTTGAATGTTTTCCAATCCCCTCCATCTCAATGGGGGCAGAGCACTTTTTTTGATCCTATAGAGATGAATCCTCCAATTAGCAAAACAAGGGCTGTTGGACAGTCATTGACGTCTGTAGCAATTTTGCTATTAATTGCAAGAAGTGCAGTATTCGACCTAATCCACTCAGACCGTCTGTACATATCACTGAGGAGGTCATTCGGTGGGTTTGTCTATAAGAAGAAGTTAGTGTGGTCATTTCAAGTGTGAAGGCAGAATATATCACACTGATGTCCTGTGTGAGCATGCGTGCCTTTAAAAGTGCCCTTTAAAGCAAGTTAGGCTATGGCTGATTTTCATACGAAAATTATACACGTGAAAATGCGAGTGGGAATTTGCTGTTCCCATTCCATCTGTATTAATTCCAAAAGTGAATGGCAACTGGAACATTTGAGAAGACTTGCTCTTCTCCCATGCCAGCAAGCGGTTTTGTACAAAACTACCCTTTGCATTTATTTTTGAGGAACTGGAGTGTAGTAAACTGAAAAGCATATTAATTTCTTTGCAGAAACAAGTTCTGTGGACCTTGTAACATGGTGCAATCAACTGAACTCAAATACTAAACGCGCCAGAACTGCAAGAAAAAGGTAACTACTTTGTTTTCAGGTTGGTTGTTTGTTTTGGTGTGTCCCCCTGTCCCCTGTCCTTCCCCCCGTCCTTCCCCCCCGTTTTTCCTAGTTGCAAATTTATTTGCAGGGATTGTAGTTCATGACTTCTCATTTTTTGGAATGCATTTTTGGCTTTGTACTAGTATTTGGTGAGATTTTCTCAGTAACTTTGAATGGAGGAGGTAAGTTTCCTTACTGCTGCTCCACCCTGTGATTTGTGAGGAAGACTTGGTTGAGATCAGCTTATAACAGCCAAGCAAGGAGAAGCTTTCCGTGCATGATATTTAGGAGAGTACACTTGGCACCTGCTAGCGTAGTGCTGTCATGGTCAGCCTCGTCAGGAAAAAATACACCCTCCAGTGCAGTTTTGGGTGACCATTTCTGGGATGTTTAGCTAATGTTCTCGTCACCCTGGTCTGTCTCCTCCTTGAGCTCTAAATTTATTTGCTTAGGCATTTAAGTCCTATTTTAGGGCGGGATCTTATTTTTCCTCAATAACCCCAATTTGCCTTAAACAGTAGATCTGATATCTTCTCTACTGATGAAAAAGATCGGAGGCTGTTAGCACTGGTACTATTTATATTGTGTTAATGGGTTTTAACCCTCTCGCTGAGCAGTGCTGATGATTTAAAATAATGACTAGGCAATAAATTTTTACCAGGACAGGTGTACAAATAGGACCAAAAAAGAGTGCTGCTCAGAGTCAGACTATGAAAAGAATGGTGTCCCAGATTATATAGCGCAAGACGAAACTATGTGCTGGTACAACCTGATGACGCATGGTTTTAGCTTTAGCCACCAAGACTTATTTGCTATCATTAACAAGATCCACATGTATCTAATAGTCAGACCTGTCTGAGTCACAGTCATCTTAACTTCTCTTTTCAAAACGACTCATCTGACGAGAGGGGGGTCCCCACCAACCCTTGACTTCAGTGGGAACCAAAGCTGCACCCAGAAATATCCTGGTCTTGCACTAATTGTTGCAATTCTCTGCCATTTCCAAAACCTCTGTGAGACTCCTGGAATTCCTATCATGACATGTGGATGATGGGAAGACAATTAATTAATCCAGACTATACTGTAGGACGGCATAGCTAACTCGTACTGATTGACCATGATGTCCTACTGTTATACTGAGTGTTATTTGATAGCAATGTTTGTTTCCATCAATGGAGACATTTTTCATAAATATTTTTTCTTTCACTTGAAAATTATAAAGCAAACCCAAATGTTTTATTGTCCATTGTTTCTGTTTTCAGCTCCACACTTTAGTTTTCTTATTACAAAGTCAGGTTTTGTTTTTATTGTTTAAAAAATGTCCACACTTAACCAGCTCTGATATTCACACTGCAGCATCTACTTTCCAACAAATCACACTAAGATATTTTTCAATAAATGAATAAAGTATTTAGAGCAGAAGGCGGAGAGTGGATAAGTTTAAATTAAATGAAAAAAATCATGTTGAAATAGTGATTTAAAGTATGAGCGAGAAGGTAGCACTTTTGGCCTAAGTGCTTCATCACCTGTTTGAATCACAAACCAAACTTCAGTGACATTTCTGCACCTGGAGAATACTGTGTTAGTATTTACTAAGTTCATGCTACACGAATGTGGGAGAATCCAGCAGCATTTGTTTGTTCAGCAGATACACATTTTGAGTTCTGTAGTCAAATGGGAGCTGTTACAACCTTGCTAGCGATAGCTTTCAGTATGATACCATCAAAACGTTGTATGCTTTAGCTGAAGATTGCAGTGTCATTGTAAAGGCTGTATGTTTGAATGGTGGTCCTAAATACCTGTATTACACACACGTTTTTCCCTCAGGCTGCTAGGCTTGTGAGATAATACATACACTACTTCAGAATGTAATAAAACACTCATCAACTGTCAAATGTAGAATCCACCCACCCCATGTTCTAGTGTGGATTTATGCCATCTGATTTGGAGCAGCAATTAAAAATGGTGTCAGAGATAGTCCACCGATGGAAAAGATGACACTTCAGCAAAATATGCAGTTTACCTCTTGGAAGCTGTAGTACTTGTATATCCTTCCAGATACCTTTTTTGTTTGCTCTGTTATCGTTGTACAATAGTGAGCATCACATGACTGGTGTTTGATTCGGTTATAATGTTTTCTTTCTTCTGGTTAAACTGTAGACATAAGTGATTGTTCAGTCCAAGGTCTTGGATTTTAAATGAACAGCTAGCTGTTCCTTCATTCATCAATTTACACCTAAATGACAAACCACGAGTATGAAAAAGGAAGGGAATGCAAGGGTCTTTGTCAGCAAATAGGAACAGGCTTGAAATTGTAGCTTTGCTAAGAGTGCTTGACTGTTAGAGAACACCTGCTACTCAGTAATTCAAAACACTTTACAAATACTTCAAATTTAAACTTCGTAGCATTCTCGCATACCGAAGAAATGTTACTTTCCCACCTTGCAAATGGGTGCAGAGAAGGACAGAACGTGGGAATGGCTGAGTACCGCTTCCAGAGGGTATCCCTGTAGCAGGCAGCTGGTACGTAGCACAGGTCCAGGATGTTTGCTTGTCCCTCAGAAACCTATGTAAAGACCCTGACTCCTCAGCTTCATTTTGTTGTTTACCTTTGAGCAAGGATGTGACTGGCTGGAAGCATTGGTGATGAGCACAACTGGTGACTTCTAAGCAACTTGAGGTGGAAAGACACAGCCAAGAAAATAAGAGATGCTTGAAATGATCTTACTGTCCTTAATCCTTCTTTCCCATTACAGACTGATTTTTATTTTTATTTTTAATTTCGGAAGAAAATTATCTTTAGGGGGAATCAGAGGGAAGAGAAAGAACAGGCAGGGTACAGCTGTTTTTCTCCATAGAGAACTGTCTTGGGGTGGGTGTAGGGGTGAAAAGAAAAAAGGCCTATGCTTATGGTTGGCAATTGTTGCCACTGGGGTGGTCGGTGGATGTTTTCCCCATGCGTACGTGAGGGCAGCAAGGATCCTCGAGCTTGTTTTTCTTCTGTGTGCAGCACAGCACGTTGGCCTAGATTTTATTGCTGTGACCTGAACTCATCTTTGTACCATAGGGGAAATACTTGCAGTGCTTTACTGATCTCGGAGACAGTCTCATTTTCTCAGCACAGAGCTAATATATCAAGCTAATTTACTGCCGTCGTGTGTTGCAAAGCCTATATAATATTGAGTAAACATTGTTGGCTTATACATTAACTGTAACTAAAACCCTGTGCAAACTTTATTCTGGCTTCAGGATTTTCCTTGAAGGAGTGACTGAGAAAAGAAGGGTAGAGGGTGTTTTTTTCCCCCTCTTTCTTTTCTGCATTGAGGAAACTTTACTCTTAAACTTGGCAGTTCTGTTAATTCTAGGTCAAGTGGCAGGCATGGTTAGGAGCTTTCTGCATGGATCACTCAGTTGACTCCCTTTCTTTGTCAGGATCCCTTAGTAGTGTTTAATCTGGTTTCTTTTTCCTATTTCGTGTGCAAATATAACTGAATAAAATAAGAATCTAGATGACTGTCTGCTTTTGAAACTTAGAACTGCTATGCCTTTGTATGGCTAAGGATTGTAATGTTTTGAATGATCTAAAAAAGGAAAGCAGCTATTTAGTTCTTTGAGTTTATGTGGGACTCCTTATCTGAGGAGTGTAATGTGCTTTACCAGCAGGAATTAATTAGAAAATAAAGCACTCATGTAAGGAATATCCTTTAAAAGGGAGGTAGGATGCCTCCATGATACTTTATTTGACGAAAAGAAATACTAGCGTCCGTCAGTATAGAGCTTAAAACCATTGAAATTTGATTTTTAAAAAACTTATGATCATTTGCTATGGTTCTCGGTGACCCTGTTGTATAGATTGATGATCTTGAAGGTCTCTTCCAACCCAAGTGATTCTATGAACAGGCTGGAGTTGTAGCTTTTAAGTAACTAGCCCAGTATTAGACAGGGAGTGCAAGGAAGGGATCGCTGAAGGTGTTGATATGGTACCACGGAGGTCTGACTATGCTCTGTCCTGCCAGTATCTGAACAAAGCTTGTGTTTGGATTCTTGTCTGAGGATTGTTCAGATACTTCGTGACTACTGAAGTATTAAGGCGCTGATGAGCGAGACCAGCAGTGGAATGAGTATGTGCAGGAAGCTCATAAATCCAGTCTATCCGAAGAGGTGGTAGAAACACCGTTGCTTTGGAAATTCAAGAGTAGACTGGTTGCTCTTGTAGAAGGTGTCCTCGAGGGAACCTGTCCTGGAAAGGTGTGGGGAAAAGCATTTTTCTGTGTGCAATTCCTATGAAATGCAGCCCTCCCCTCCCTCCCCCCCAGTGGGTACATTTCTATTATTTACAGTAACCATATGTTCTAGTTTTACTGGGACTTCCCGGCTTCTTGTATGATACTGTCCCAGTGTCCTGGGAGCGTGAAATAACATTAATCAAAAAATGTAAGAGCTTTATTTGTATTCAGGGCATATTGCTCTGCTGAGTAAAATTCATTCTGGCTTAAATGTGAACAAACTTTCCAGTGGATGAGTGTTAATCTTATTGAACAGTGGTAGGAATGAAAAGCAAAACAGCATCAGAGCTGTTGTTTTGCTCAAAGTGAATATTAATGTCACCTATTCTGTGTTTCATGATAAACTCAGTTGGTGCTTTACTGGCAAAAATTCTCTCCCGTGAGAAGGAGCCAAATGTCACTATTAAGATAGATTCTGACAACAGGGACATCAGCGTTTATTCTTGAAAAACAATCCCATGTGTCTTCTGCAGGAGTCTGGCAACCCCAAAATGAGTCACTAAAAAGCATCCCATCCTTTTGTTTCTAAAACTGAATCACTTTTAATCACTCTAGATTTCTACTACACGGGGACAAAATATTGGTGGAAGGAATATTTATAAACTTTCCCTCTCAACTCACATTCCTTTATGTCTTCTTCATTGGAATTTACTACTGCTGAGGCCTGATTTGAAAGTGTCACAGACGGCACAGTATGGGCTGTGATGCTTTTTGAGTTTGCTACAAAATAAAATATCATTTCTTGCTGTTTTTCTTGCACTAGTGGTGAAGGAGGGAAGTGGCCTCTGGATTGTTTTCTGTTTGTTCTTCAAAGAAAGCCAATTGAATCGTGTTTTTTGGTTTTGGGTTTGGTTTTTTTTTTAAAATCAAATGCAGTCAAGAGAAGATTCTTTCATGGAGGATGGGTTAACAGATTACACGTAATCCCATTTTACTTCTTTTTGAGATATGAGTTAGTTATACCTGAATTTTGGTATTTTTTTGTACACTACTTAATTTCCTAATTGAGCCTGGAAATTAGAATTCTCGAGTGGATTGAGAGTCTTTTCTGTTCTCGCCTTAACCAGGAACAAATGGACACTATAGGCCTGATTTCAACTCCAGTGAGGGCAGTGGACAGACTGCCATTGACTTTGGATCAGGCGCCTGCTAGAGAGTCTATTTTCATGTATGTAAGCAAAATCCTGGAAGAAAAATATCTGTTAGCTTCAGATTTCATTACAAACTCCAAATTCATACCAGTCTTTTTAGATCTTGTTTTTGGAAACCCTTATTGTAGTGTAAGAAGAGTCTAGCTAATGTTTAAATCGCTAAAACCAAACACTATACTTAGCAGCAAGGGAAGGAAGACAAGGTAGCTCATTACATGCAGCTGTGGGTCCGCTACATTTCCTTTTCCAAGATTGCTGAATTTCGGAGGTATGCTTTCGCGAATCTTGGGAATCTTAAAATCTCGTATGGTTTTCTAACATTTTTAGTATGTTCATGATTGACTCGAGTATTAATTATAATTTTCTTACAGTAGAGGATATTCATGTTTAACAGTTCACCCAAATGTCTCAAAATCCTTAATGGGCTGAAAAGGCCCTTTGAGAAGCAAAGTGGTGCAGTGCTGGAAGCGGAGCGTAACCTGCGTGTTCTTTTTCCCTGTCCATGAGTTGGCTCATTCAGCCACCATTCTTCTCATCATTTTGTGATCAGCTAGCAACCTTTTTCAATGCCAATTGGATTTTTTCAGATAAAGCCACTAATTTCGATTGTACGATAAAAATCAGCTTTCAATGGTATTTCAATTAACCTTGCTATTAAAGAAATTGCTTTTTGCCAATACTGAATGGTTGGTTGACATTCAGAGAACACATGATTCCTTTAATACAATCTGTATTGAAAAATCAACCTGCATTTGTTGTCTTTGAAGTAGCTTCTCGTAGTTTGGGTGGGTTTTGATACAGCTAACATAAAGCAGACTAGAAAACAAATGCGCAAAGTATTTTGCATTTAAACCTTTCAAGCATTCGCTGCTATATTCTGTTTCACTTGGGCATATATCATGTGTATTGCATGATGTGGTATCTAAGTTATTTACTTAACCCAATGCTGAAAATAATTCATGTATCTAAAGGTGCAGACAAGCACGTGGTCAGACTTCACTGATGGCTCTTGATTCTTGATTCAAGAGCTCTTGGCTCTTGAAGGATTCTTCATTGCTGGTGGAGGTCTCAATAGGCAGACTATTGGTAAACTTCCTGTTCCAGCATGTAATTCCAGTCTGGTGTGCGGAGCCAGGCTTGATGCCAGTTTGTGTGCTGTCTGTGCTCAGCACAAGGAGGAAATAAACTCTATGACGTCTTGTCGGAGGTTTTAGTCTTGCCAGAGGTTTTAAAGTTCAGGTAGGGTGGTCCCCAGTAAGCCCTGGTAAGAACCGCCGTGTTAAGATTTGCTGAAATACCTGTGCGGGTATAATAATACTCATGACCCTGTAGTTGTCTGGCAGGAGAGAAGTCAGAGTCCTGATTTTTCCTGGGGTAATGGGAATTGACTCTCTTCACCTGAAACCTGTCTGAAGGCCAGGTGGCTCTCCAGAAAGCTGGGATCACACAGCCCTTTGAGGATGCACTGACTGAGATGGGGACATTTGTACAACAGGGCTCCTGCTACATTGCACTGGTTAGTGCTAACGCGTTTCAGAGGAATGGGGAAAGTTTAGGAAATCCTTCATATCCTCCTTGATAGAGATTACACAGCTGTACAAGTGACCTACGGGAAGTCAGTACCAGCAGTGCAAATCCAGGACAATGATTATATGGATGAACAGATGAACAAAGCATTTTGGGGACAGATCCTGAGATCTTGTCCCAGCAGGAAAAAAGACTTTGAAGAGTACCGGTGCTGGATTTTCCTATCAGAGGATGACTTTTGTAATCACACCGTAAATTCTGATCATGCCTTACAATGAGATACTTGGAACATACTGAATTATGGGATTGCAGACTTGAGATGATTACTTCACTGTGCCCATCTTTGTATTTAGCATAGCATGAATCAGTGTTATTTTTTTAAGTAGGTTTTTTGTTTAGCAAAATATTGAATAATTAGGGCTAAACTCCCCCACGTGCCCATGTTTTGTTGTTTCAGTGGCTTTTCTTATAGTCTTTTTAAGTACCCATATTTGCTTTTGAACAAAAGTAAGCATATGGAGTCTGATGTTAGACATTAACACGTGCGAGCCTGTATTTGTAAGCAGCTTGCAACAAGGTTCAGTCTGTGGATGACCCTACAAAGACTGCATGTATGGGAATGGGAAAATGCATATGGAAATCGTGCACATTTTGCCTATGAACTTGTTCATGCAGGAATCTGATCATCTGGCTCCGGACGTTCTTTGAGGGATTTCTAGTTGGCATCTGGCTAAGTGGAGGTTATCAGTTGTGTTCAAAGTAGCCCAGCCGGCTTTTAGAATTTCATTGTTTGTTTTCAGACAGAAAGTCAAACCCTCTGCCTTCAATTTACTTTTTCATTCCTGAAGACCCCAAATGTTAAAAAAGTCCCAGTCAGAAAACGTGGGCTTTTCTACTTTTTACGTCTTTAATTGAAATCTGAGCCAAACAACCTCGCCAGTGTTTGAGAACTTGAATTAGCTGAGAAATAAAGACCAATCTGAAATTACAGCAGATGATAGAGTGGAGCACTAAATAAGAATATAATAAAATAATAAAAAAGAGACAGCCAAGTTGTCAGCAGCATAACAGTATTTTAGATAATCCCCTCTGGGCCGTTTTCTTAACAGCAACCAGTTGTGTTTATCCGAAGATTAGTGCAGAGACTTTTGATTTTACAGTGCATGTTCCCCATTTACTTTAAAAAAAATATTTATATGCTTTTATATATATCTCTTAGTATTCCATGTGAGGCAAATAATACCACATTGCTTTAGGTTTTATTGGCAAGGCATTTAATGTTTGAGATGGGGTCTGTAGTAAAGAGAAAGCAAAATTATTTGGTCCTGTAGGCTGTTTAAATGAGGATTAGAGCCAAATGTTTGGGTCCCAGGAAACTGGCCAAGCCTGGATACTCACAATGTCAACTTGCACGTACAGTACATAGTTTAATATTTTATCATGAGTATCTTTTTTTTTTTTTTTAAGAAGCTGTTTGCCATTTCAGTTCTGCTCACAAGACAAGAAATCAGCTGAATCAGTTAAAAATAAAAATCTTCCTTTGGCTTAACGTGACAGTAGAGTTTTGCCCAAAGAGGAGTACAGATCTACTGTGCTAGAAAGAGGGAGACAGGGAATTGTAAGAATACAGCTTTCACAACGCTGCCTGGTCCTCTTCCAAAAAGGAGGAAAGGATTTGCCAGCAATTGCAAACAGAGGCTTGGGTTTCTGCTTGCTTTTAAGAGAATTTTCTCATTTTAATAAGCATTTGAATAAAAATATTAGAAATGAGCTGTCAAAAGGGTTATGATTTTTGCATCTGATTTAACCCCATTTAAACAGGAAAGTTGCATTAAACCAGTGGAAATGCTGAAATAAGGGTGGCTTTATCTCAACTCCTTTGCTGGATCAAATCCTTGATCAATTGGAAACAGGTGTAAGTTAAAATGAAGCAGCAGTGTTCACACTGAGATTGGCCCTGGTTTAATTAAATTGATTTTCAGATCAATTTAAATTGAGCTGATGCAATTTGCCCTGTTATTTAAATTAGGCCTGCAGGAGTAGTCTTGGAATGAGGGACTGTATACAATATGAGTAAGAGTATCTGAATCAGGACCATTATTATTATTTACAGGAATCTACTTTTCAATGAATTCTTTTTTTCAAATTAGGGGGTAGCAGCCATAATAGGCCACTGGTGTTGGCTCCATTGATAATTATACCATTTTTCTCCTTTTCATAATTGTCCTAGTATGAACTGTGCTATTTTAGCAGAAAGTGTTAATTATTTTATCAACAATTGGCAGACCCTGCTTCAATTTACTGGTTTCCCTTTAACCAAAACAAAGATTACAGGCCCGGTTCCATGGCTCAGCTGCTGAATCTTTACTAAGAAACTTGGGAACCCCTTTCTCATGAAACACTGTGTAAAGCTTTAAGCACTCTTTGAAGCTGAGTTGTATTAAATGATAGACAAAAAAAGCCCTCTGAAGAATTGGTGCTTAATTACAACTTAATTAGCATAATTATGCATGCTAATAGCATCTCAAATGAATAGCAGTTGTCAGGAGGTTGGGACCATCTGTAAGAGTGTCGGATTAATACATCATTTTTTATTTCTAACAACGCTGTAACTCTTTCCCTGAAAGTGATTTTCATTAATCAAGTTCATTTTTATTATATAGAAAATTTGGCATTTTTCATTATGGGCCATTATCCGTTTCCCCATGCAGTCCTAATACAATACTAATGAGACCCCATGTGGCTACTCCACACTGACAATGGTAGTACAGGTGTATTATTATAATTGTTACAAACAGCACATTGTACCTCAGGACTAGTAGAGTTCTAATCTCAAGATATCAGGGTTTCCACTTGGTACCTTCCCTTGGGTCCAGTACAATTTCCAGAGCTTTATGAAAAACATACATGTTTGTGGTTATGAGGAAGCAGATTTAAAGAGATAGAAGCGTGTTTGTTTTAGAGCCGGGAAACTTCAAAGTTTTGTAAGCTGCTTTGGAGATTTTTCTCCTTTACTAGTTCTGCTAAGCTTTGAGCTTAAAAGCAGTTGCTCGCTCCAAAGAGCTGCTGAGGGGGACAGGGATGATGCAGTGGATACTCTAAAAGCATCAGTATTTACTTAGGAATTGTTGTGAGTATGTGTGATCGAATTCCAGAAGTATTATACGCTATAAAATCTAGCAAAAAAAAAAAAAAAAAGGTAGCGGAAAACTCATCCTGGGTATCTGAATGTCTGCGGAAGAAGCGTATGTAGCCAAGTAGCCAAGTTCTAACGGTACGCGGCACGTACGTGCACGTGGAACGTGGCTTTTGAAAGTGTAGAACATCTTTTGCATTTAATCAGCTGGCCAGGCTCTGCTGTCAGATGAGCTACTGGAAATCCAAAGCACGATGATTTAAGTCTATGGACTTAGTTCAGATTTAGAGAGTGGCAGCTTAGTGCATAGCTGACCTTAGCGCTTGTGTTTTAGCTTTAACTAATTGGTTAATGTTTGCTTTGTAGAGTCAAAAAGCTCTGTGTAAGCTCTAAGGATTATTTTTATTTAGTGGCATGTTGGTATATTCATGTCTAATGTTTGTATTTGATTTTTTTTTTTTCCTGAATGCACTGTGTTTTTTTCAGATGCGATTTTCCCAAGGGACTTTTTTCCTCTTCCTTTCCCTAAATAGCCTTCTGAAAAGTAAAGGCCTTCCAGTAAATTCTGATTTCCTTTGGTGGCCTGCCTATAGAATGAATGGAGCAGTTTTGGAAATGCATTTTTAAGGAGAGGGAGTGAAAGGGAGAGGAGAGGAGGACAATCAACAAAGCTGCTGTGCCTGTATTTATCAGGCTGCCAGTGGGAGCTGCACAGTTCAGGCTGCACTTCTAATCAACCCTAAACAAAAGAACATTGAAAATAGCTCAACTGACACAGTCCTCGTCATAACTCAGGACTCAGTGGCAGGCACCAGTAAATCCTGCTCTCTTGCTGTTGTTTGTGAATATATTTGTGCGTATAAACCCCTCTTCAACATCTACCAGGGTTCGGCATCTCCATGGAACAACCCCATCAACTTTTCCCCCACTGCTCAATCAATCTGCACTGGAGACAAATGCCCTGTGGCTTAGGGACAGGTGGAGGTTGAGAAAATAGGGCCTGGCCAGGATCGAATGAAGATTGCATGTAAATTAGCAGCATTAATATGTAAAACAAAAGCTCGGCCGAGACTATTTGTCCCGGTGTACAGCTACTCAAAGCATGATATGGACCCTGGGTAAAATGTCAGCAGCACCCCGAGATTAAACCGCCCTCCCAATGTCTAATGTGCTTGAAGGTCATTTTGCAGTGAAAATCCAACGTAAACAGGCAAGGTGGTATTTAAATAGGAACTGGAAATTGCTAGGACAGTACCACGATTTGTGTCTCCCACTGGTCTGCTCCGCAATCTCTTTGGAGTCCCAGGCAGGGCAGGGAAAGCACTCTGTGGTTCACGCCGACTGTGTGGCATATAGTCCTGTTATTTCCAAGGTACCAGCACAGCCTCTGTCTCCTAACTCTCATCATCTGCGGCGTCTGGTTATTAAGTTAGCCGGGTAACTGCTAATTTGTTACTTTAAAAATTGAGAGAGATTAATCCATGCGTGATCACCCTGAAAGACACTGATGGTCTCCACAGCGAGGTCAACTCTAAGCAAGTTAAAAGCCGAGTCTGCTCAGAATTGCTCCCCGCCAACACGTAGGTACACGTGGGGATCTGACAGCTCGCTCGATCCTGGCCATGTGTGCTCAGTACTGGACACCTTTTGTTCAGGGATTTTAGAGTAGGCTTAATTGTATTGCCTTGGATAATGTTTTCTGATGTCATTAAACACCTACTGGAGAACTAAGAATAGAACTTCAAAGTAATGTCACCTGTAACATTTGCATTCAGATTTTCTAACGAGAAACACTAACAGTTGCTGCAGCCCTTGGATTCTGTAAGTTGTATTTAACTCTAAATTCCCTGAGCAAGGCAAAAGGTGAAGCTCCTTAAAACCCAAACAAACAAACCTCCCCCAAGATACTGAAATGTAAAGAACCTAATAATAATCAACAAACGCATTTCCTTCTTTTGCCTTGTGTTTCCTCAGTGTTGGGTTTAATAATGGATTTCAGTAGGAGAGGATGATACGTGTTAAATTTTTAAGTATAATTGTTCCGGTTTGACTGCTTTGTGCTCAAAGTCTTCAGCTCCAGTTCTGTCCTCTGCAGATTTTAAATCCTGTGCATCCCTGGAGCCTTTTGCTGGTTGCAATCAGATGGTCAGCACCTGACTGTGCAACAGAACCAGGAGTTACTGCAACTCAATCTGAAATGTATTTTATCAGGTTAAACAGTACATCTGTGGCTTTTCAAAGGCAGTTTTTATGTTGCTGCAAAAAACTTGTAATACGTAACATGTGGGAACCGCGATGTTTTGGGTAAGATGCTGCAGAGGAGGTGAGGCCTGGCTGTGGAGCGACGCGCACCCTGAAGTGCGCTGGAGCACCTCGCACCGCGCCTGTCCTTGATCCGGGGTGCCAGGCGGAGGGTGCTCTCAGAGGAGCCCTGGCACCTCGTGCCATTTGTCTCACTGCAGGCGAGTGCGAGATGTTGCCCACTTAGGTTGGATATTAGGAAAAACTTCTTTACCAAAAGGGTCATCAAGCATTGGAACAGGCTGCCCAGGGAGGTGCTGGAATCGCCATCCCTGGAGGTATTTAAAAGACGGGCAGACGTGGTGCTGAGGGACATGGGTTAGGGGTGGTTTTGGCAGAGGTTTATGGTTGGACTCGATGATCTTGAAGGTCTCTTCCAACCCAAGTGATTCTATGATTCTGGCTGGAAGGATCTCCGTAAGGGAAAGGAGAGTGCCAAGGAACTTGGCTGGATCTTAGGGACATATGACTTGTCTTATTTATCAGTTGGAGTGATTTTTTTTTCCCCCCCCTCAACGTCTTAGTCCTCTAAAAGATCCTGACCCTCAGCTCTAAAAGATAATCCTGGAACAGTTTGTCTCTCCCCTCTTTCTGTGGTTCCTCCTAACCTTTTGCTCTGCTGCAAAATGCAGAGGGGATTAATTTTCACTGATGGCACAAAATTTCATGTTGAGGGAAAAGCAAACCAAAGAATGAGAAGCCTGATGCTACTGAAATCTTAGATGGCAAAACACCGCTCTGCCTAGGCCTGGTGCAAGGGAGCAGCTTGCGCCGTTGTCATCTGTTCCTTTCGCTTGAACTGGCTTCCATTTATGCAATCCATGGTATGCAATGACTACAGCAGAGAACGGGTGCAATGATCCAACTGCAATAAAGTACTGGCCATGGGAGCTGGTTATTAGTTTACATGAAAAGAATCACAGGGTGGAGGTTATGAGTGGAAGCAAAATATGTGCTGCAGATGGCTCTCTGTTGACATTGCTATGGACAGATTATGCTTTCCAGAGATAAAAGAGTAATCATAAACTGGATGTCCTGCCAGGAGAATATATAGACTTGAATAATAGACTTGGACTATGGGGTTAGTCTCCAAGTTCATATTAAGTATGTATTTTGAAGAAATTTGCGGATTCTCAGATTCAGTATTTAGTTCATCAAGAAAAGAGTTGCAGGCCATGAAGCTTGGGCCTGAATCCACACTTTTGCCAGATTGAGCAGATCTGGAAACTAGTGTTTCCCTTTTGAGCTGGAGTTGTGTTGATGGTGATGATTCTTAAAGCAAGAAACAAAGCCCCAAAACCCCATCCGTTGTGCAAGCTCCCGGGATTCTGAGGGTGCTTCGGCACTCTCCTGTGTGCGGGCACTTTGTAGTTGAGTGCTGATGCGTACGGTGCGGCTGGGCACCCACTGGTAGCACCAGAAGAACATGGTCACCAGAATGCCTGTAAGCATGGTCTTCCAAGCTGGAAACACCCGTTGCACGTTGGGGGCCCAACAGGTGAACTTCCCAGGCAAAGGGATCGGTAACACCCTTTCTCTGTTTTACTACTTTCTGTTTCAGCCTCTGTGCTGAGCTTTTCTCACGTTCTCATGTTTTGGCTAGAAGAGTCCCTAGAATGTGGCCTTTGGGCCAAGACCCGCTGTACGATGTCCTACGCAATATTTATCTGGCAATAGTGGTGGGGTTTTGCCAACAGATCGCTAATATCTCCTTGGAGGTTAGAAACATGTTGCTGAAGTACTTGAGTGCATTTGCAAGGGTTCTCCACAGCTGGGGAGAAGCACACTTGTTGGGCTTTAATAAAAGACCTGTTAGTTGTATGGTTAACAGCGTTCTTATTAATGCATAAAACTTCCATTGTTTCTTAATTTACTTGAAAGGGTTGTTTAGACCCTTAATTGCCCTATAACAATATAGTGATAGTAAGTTAGATTTCAATCAACATACTCATGAATTGCCAGTATTTTAGCAATAAATTGCTAGCTAATAAACTTGTAACTTCCTTTGTAAATGCCAGCTAAAGGCCTAAACATTCCTCGCAGAGTTAATTGCACATTTAGTGCTCATGTAATTTTGAATTAATTACATGCCAAATGGATTTATGTTGTATGTACTTAATAAACCTCGGTAAGTGCCCTTTTAACAGTCAGTTGGTGTTTAGGATCCTATTTGTGTAAAAAGAATGACTTACGACACTGGGTCATGATGTTTCCTCCGCATGTTTAGGTGCTGACTGGAGTGCCTGGTGGTTTGTATGGGATTCAGGACCAGAAGCTGCAGAATTAAATGAGCGCAGGTGTGAATCCAGTGGAGGCTTGTGAAGATTTACTATATCCCAGCTTGATCCCATAGTCAGGAGATGAAGTCTATACAGGTTTCTGTGATCCAGAGCCCACTGGAGTGAGCGGAATGGTCGGTGCTGGCTTTGTTTTAGGTTTGGGTTGTGTTGCAAATGTAGAACAACTCTGGAAGCAAAACGTGGTGCTGCAGCAACAAGAAGCAGTGGCAAAAAAGAGCAGCACCCAACACCCTGCTGAAAGGGAAGGGAAAATCCGTGCCAGACTGTTTATTCAACGTCGTTTTGTAAAGTACTATTTTTGTCAGCCTCAGACTAGTAATCTGTAAGGAAATGTACTTTCCTTCTCAGCTAAGTATTTAATATGTGAGATTTTCAAAAGCTTTAAATCTGTCAGTGCTAGTAGTGTAGACCTATGTTACAAACACAAGAAACGTGGATCTTTAGGTAAAAAGGTAAACTAACTTTCCATGCAAAAATTGCTCAAAAAGTTGGTCTTTTTTAGGTCCTTTTACAGCATTATGCCTAAAGAAGTTCACTCAAAACCTTGTGTATGTGTTATCCCAAAGTTCTGGGAGCTTTATTTTGGTTTTGACATGTCAGGAGCAGCGTGCAATGTGTTTGACCCTGTGACTTTACACATATACTCATTCAGGGGTTTTTCTCTGAGTAACAGCAGCCCACTCCTGAAAGATTTTGCAACCTTTAACACACAAGTGATAACATGTAGGTTGCAGGCTTTTAACAATGTAATTATTGACCTTTATTCCTTTTCTCTCTCCTCTGCAGATAACACATCATTTAGTACATTTTAATATGTAGTGAGTGCTCAATAATAATATTTCAGGGAGATATCGTTGTCAGGTTGTAGCGTTGCTCGAGTGTTCCTGTGACAGGAATTCCCCTTCAGAATAGCGCACCGAATAGCAGGCTTTTGCCCTCTTTACGTAGAGATAAAGGCTGAGCAACTTGGGAATACAGAGGCAGGTCAGGGTGAAGAGAAAAGGGCAACAATAAAATGAAAAAGCAGTTCCTTAGGGCCTGCAGTGGAGTTCTACATAAAACAGAATTGTATAAGTTCTTCCACTGCTGTGGAAATGTCTGATTTCCCTTGTTGTCAAGAGGTCGGGAAGGCAGGTTTACAAGCACCAGATAACTGATGCAGCAGTATTACTAAAGATGTTCCTTTTTTTTTGTCCCGGTGAATGCCATTCAGATAAGTCGTTACGCTGGCAGACTTGAGGTATCTAAATAACTAAGGCAGCTGGGAAAGTGTCATCTCTTGCTTTGCTGCCTACTGGAATAACTTCAGTTTAAATTTACTAACGTTATACTGGAAAAATAGTTGCTGTGTTTTGGAGGGGATGCACGTTAGACCGTGAGATAGTGGTCACTGATTAAGCGACCACGTAGCAGTCGTCAGCGCAGGATAATGGACTATGCCACTAGTTGACGTCCCAAGTCAAGCAAAGGTAGTTGCAAAGTGCTAAAATCAATGATCATTTGTTAGTGGCAGTTGCAGAGCAAAGCCAGGATATCAGGTGTTGAATTTTGAGTTGAAAAGCTCTCTGTTTACATGTGAAACTCCATCAGATATGAGTGGAAGAAGAGACCACATCTTAGTGATCTCACAGCATATGTTTTTTATGAAATGGAGAAATTGGGCTTAGGCTACTGTCAGACACAGTCTCCATTATAGCTCCAAGCTCAAACTCACAACGAGGATTGATTTTGCTTGCACTGTACAACATGGAGAAGCAGATGTATCACATATATTAATGAGCAGTTCTGCCCATCAGGGAAGCAGTATTGCCAACCCCAAATGCTCAAGGAACAGAAGATTGAATGACAACAGTAATAATAAATGTAGAGTTGTGTTTCACTCTCACATTTCTAAGCACCTTCCTTATTCTTTTTTTCCCTCTGAGTCTCTGTACTCAAGTGAGCTAGAAATTAAGATTCTCTGGAGTCGAGCAGTTGTCTTTAATTAAATGCTGTCTCTTCCGAGATGTGTGACAGAGTTGCAAAACTGGCATGTTCCAGCTTTTAGTGCTTTTTAGGCATATTCCTAGGGGCTTGTTGTATATTCCACCAAAGTAAAGCTTATCAGTTAAAAACCATTGTGCACTAATCTCCAGGACCTTTTCCTAGCCTCCCACTTACTGTGGAGTGCAGGAAGACTTGTCTAGCTGCTTATCACTGTAAAATGCTCAGTGGAAGGACGCTTATGAGTCTCTCCTTCCAGTTGGTATTCTCCTCTGGATGTTGCCTCTCAGAGGTGATCATTAACCAGAGAGTCTTCCTCATCAGAAACCCTTTTCTGGCTGCAGCTTCCAAAGAGGTGGGGTGGTGGTGCCATAGCGCGATGTCTCTGCACTCTACAGTGTCTATTTTAACCCTTGTGCCATAGAGGTGTGTTTCTACAGCCCTTGTTTGCTGCTCTTGCCAGCCTCAGTTTTAGCTTTGCAGTTTACTCTGGTCATATGGGAAGGGTCTCACAACACTTCGGTCCTTTATGTTTGGGACTCAGTGCAGTCCTTCCTAAAGAATTTTTTTCACCTTTTTTCCAAAAATGTGTTTTTTCCAAAGAGAAAAATTTATCTGATGCTTTCAGATGGGGGGAAAAAAAGCTGAAAAACTCTTGACTCGACTGTTTTTTTTAAAATAAAATGGTTCTTGTATAAATGCTCAAGATCTTGTTTGGCATTTTCGAAGTCAAATTGACTTCCTGAGGTGGCTTTGGTTAGTATAAAAACCAAACGGAACAAAAAACTCACCCTGGAAAAGAAAATTACATAAAAGGGCTAAATATTTTCCATTATTCCCAAGTAAATTATTTTCTCTTTGTTTATTTCATTCTGAAAAGTGAATCTTCCCAGAACTAATGCAGTGACAGAGGTCAAAGAATAAACTAGCGCAGAGGGAAATTTAGGGAGGGAATAAAAAAATGTGGGACAGTCAGTGAGGTGAGGAGATAAACAGAACTGTTCCCTGGATGGCAAAAGTTTCACAAAGGGCCTTGCATTACTTGTGCTGAGGTTTGTACGCAGAGGTTTAAAGTAAACTCTGCGAAGTAAACAAGAACACGCAAGAGTACAGACACCGGAGGAAATTGCAAGTTGTATTAATTATGTTCATGGATGTAAAGATGAGAAAATCCGGGCCAGGTCCTAAAATGTAGAAATTTTTGGTTGGACATGCAAATACTTAAATACATGGCCACCTGGAAGAAGATGTAAGTACTCACCTCCTCACAGAACTGAAGGTTTTGGACTGCACTAAACTCACAAAGCTCTGGCTTACTGCCCTCCTTTACCTGAACCCTAAAGAAGACAAAAATGGAAGTTTCAAAATCTCCGGTTTAACGTCATTGCTGCTCTCTTCCTCAGTGGTTCTCTTTGTAACTAAGCTCGACGTTTTTGTTTTGTTAACCTGGTCAGTGTCTAAGGGACTTGCTCTTTGGCTGAGCACATCTGTCGCAGGGGTTTTCTTTTCAGAAAGTCAAATTCTGCAGCCTGTGGAAGGCCTTCGCTCCGGCGGAGCTGTGCGTGGTGTCTCCTTGGTAATGAATACAGATGAATGAATGAAGAGGAAGGGGACATCCCTTTCCAACAGCGCTTCTTTGGTCAGGATCATGCGTTACAGCAGCATACACGTGACCATGCGATGTCCTGTGCTGTCTGTCCCCATCCTGGGCAGATCTAGGCTGTCCCTCACCGTTCTCACCAGCTCAGAAGCAGTTTGGGGGAATGCAGGTCTCTCTGAGCCGCTTGGCAAACGACAGAGGTGACTTCAGGTGCTGCACGGGAATTCAGGGACCTCGGATGTTTTCGCCATTTCAAGGCTTAATCACTGCGCTCCGCGTATGAGCAAAGTATCTGTTCCGTCCTCGAAATCCATGAGAAACCTGTCAGGGCAACAGTCCCAAAGAGCTTGGATTTACCATGTAATTTTCCTTTGCTAAATGGCCTAGAACAGCAACGGATATCGCTTCACAAAAGTACAGTTAAAATTAACAATGCAACATGCTGCCCAAGAATTGCAAATGCTAGACAGGGACCCAGCTGCAACTTCTTATGCTACTCAAAGGATTTCTGTGTGTAAGTTAGGTTACTCACATTGTTAAGCATTTGGAGGAACGTTCTCCGTCCTTATACATCATCAGCCTTTATAATCTTGTTAGCTCTGACCCCTGGCGCTCTGCTTTGTGTTCAGGTGGCAGGCTCAGTAAATTATCCCATGCAGGCACTCCATGACCCACTTGTGCGATGTTCCAACTTTTCTGTGCTTAGTACAAGCAGTTGCATGCAACAAAATGGCCAAAAGGTGAAAACAAATGAACTCGTGGTACGCTGGCTGCTTTCTGTGCCTTGCAGCCAGAGCCAGATGGAGAGGAGCCGAGGACTCCGGTGGGCAGGCTCCAGGTGACCCCAGATCTCCAGGTGGTCTTAGAGACAGGCTTTTCACACTGAGGGGAAATCTTCCTGGTAAGTCAGAGAGCGCTGGAGTATTCTTTTCTGTATCATTTTGGAGGATTTTAGAAAAGTTGTTCCCTTTACTATTTCTAACGTGCCCGTACTTCTTTTGCGTGTATTTCAGACCAAACAGAATTGCTATGTATCTTAATTAAAGGATGGAAATAACCAGCAGCTACATCTTCTGTGGAAATTTCTCATGCAGAACAAAGGCAGATTATAACCTCATGTACTTATTTTCTTGTCGTTGCAAACTGCGTAGCTTTTTCGACTCAAAAATCACCATTTGGAGAAGGTCTGAGGAGAACCAGGGTTTCACATCGTTTCCCTTTATTCATACTTTAAAAGTTTAGTGCTATATAAAAATTAGGCTATAATTTTTCAGTCAAATAATTATAGCCACTGAAATGGAACTTCGAATTTTCAGAATTTGGAGTTTGTCTTTGATTCATTTTATCACCTATATGATTTTATCATTTTTCTGTTTTTCATTTTATCATGGTTTCCTAAAGGCTTGCTCATCTCTCCTTTTAATGTATATAAGACTGTTGCATCCCTTCCCAGCGACTTCTGTTTTGGGACAATTTCACAAAATTTGACAGATGACACGGGCGTCGAGGTTAAGTGCCTTCAAGTTTTGTGAGAACAGATGCACTCAGCTCTCTCTAGACGGAGGAGAATCCGTTCAGGAGCTTGCAGCTGAGAGCCAGGGCAGGGTAGAAGGTAACCCCCTTAAATTCCAGTGCTCACAGGATGACTTGAGTAAAAATGTTCCTTTTGATCCTGTAATTTTCCAAAGCTTGTTTTGTGAGAAAGTTATGTGTGGCCTGAGAAAGAAATCAAATGGGAAAATAAACCAGACCTTTTGAAACAATCGTTTAGATTTGCATGAAGATGCGGGGAAAGAAAGAATAAAAAGAAGAAAGTAGAAAAATACGGTTTTGGTAATTCAGAAGTTACAAATATTGGAAAAAGGAAATCTTTGTGGAAAAGTTTGGAAAGGTGAAAATTAGTTCTAGCTGTGGAAGAGAAGCACTCCCAAACATTTGGCACTACTTTTTTGTTTGGTTGTTTTTTGTTTTTCATTTTTAACCGGCTGTTGCTCAGCTGCATCTCCTTGCTATACAGTGTGCAGCCCATCCCGTTATACACGCTCCCTACCTTCCCAACTCTTGGAGCAAAGCATGTGCACGGACATGCCAGTATCCTCGAGTCCCCAAGCAACAGCTGGGCAAACCCACAAAAACTTATTACATGGGTTAATTTTGAATCTTTTTTCATCCCCAATACCCTCCCGCTGTCACCAGCTAAAGCACAGTTTGATCTTGTGATTGTGGATATTCCTGGGCATCCTGGTTTCCTCTTCTAAAACAGAAGATGAGGGTGAGCCATGGAATCAAGCCGGAACTCCATCTTGGACATCTGGAAGAATTCAGCAGCAGATAGAGTCGTGAGGGCTGCTCCAACGCCCACACACGGGGAGCGTTTCCCCTGTGGTCCTGGCCCTTCATAACTGACATCTCTCAGTGCCACGGGTCTGACAAAACTCCCCGAGACAAACACCCCCGCTCTTGGATCCGGAAAGGCAGGGTAAATAAACTTGGTGTTTTGAGTCCTTGTCTCAAGGAGTTGTCAATAATGCCCGCTTGTTCTTGAGCCTGTCAGATGCACTGACAAGTTAGGGTGAAGACATCTCCCCTTCTTTTTGAAAAGCCAGCAAAGTCGCCTTATTTACTGTTCCCTCAGCTCCATGTCATCCTAATGTAACACAGCCTTGTTGGAGCCAAGCCTAGTCAGGGTATGTAATTTTTCAGGAAAGGTTTTTGAGAGGTAGGAATTTGTCCTATTGCCAGAACAGAAAGATTGGGGTTTATTCCCAGCCCTGGTGTCAGCCTGTTCCTGCCAGGTAACTTCTCGCGCCTCAGTTTCCCACCGCAGAGAGCGCCGGCCGGAACGGCTGCCCGTCGCAGCGCTCCGAGTGACGCGCTAGCGGAGCCGCCTTTCTCCCGCGTCCCTCGCCGAGAACAGCTGGGGGCTCCTCTGCCAAAAGGAGCTGGAGCTCACCAGGTCAAGATGCTCCCTTTGTAAGGAGGGGGAAGTATCATTATTGACTGATACTGTTATTGGCTCTAAACTCGCTTGCTTAACTTGCTAGCATACGAGTCCACTGTAATGAATGGGATTAATTATAAGAACAGGATACGCCATAATTGATTAATATAGTTAACAGTGTTTTATTTATGTTGTATGTGGCAAGGCCAGAATGGGAGGGGGATAAATGATGGACTCTTTGAAAGGCAAGATGAGGTTTAAAGCGGATACCTTGGAATAAAGACAGTCCACACGGTACCCCTGGATTTCGTTCACAGGTGGTACTGCAGGCACAGCAGTGGTGACTCTCCACTGTGATGTCTCGAAGCAGACATTAGGTATTACAATACAGTGCTACAAAAGCTTCTGCTTTTTTTTCTGGTGGCAAATGGTTTTTCTGGTTGCTGAGAAAGCGAAAACTTAATTCATATTCACTGCAGACAGCTTCTTCCTCTGCTTTTGACATTTAACCCTATGCTAAGGGGCCCAGAGCCTGCTAAATCTACAGCCCCCACTGTTAGCACTAACATATCGTATCAAAATTCCTGAATTCTAGCAACCAGGGATTAAACTGAAACAAAAGTTGGAGGGAATGAGTTTCTCACCATCTCTCCCCTTCCATTATATTCAAGCCACACTTCCTGCATCCGCTATAAATATTTAAAGCAACAGTAGCCAACGTTTAAAGATTGGGACGGAAGCAGAAATCTAACCGTGTCTGCGCCTTCCCTTGCAGCCCGCGGCAGCTCCGCACAGCACATTCAGCCAGAGGTCGTGTGCATTCTTAATGAGGTCGTTTACCCTCTGCTTACATGGGAAGCAATATGAAACTTCAGTGAGAGTTTTAATTGCTAACCATGGTTTATAGCCTTGGATGAGCTGGAGAAAGCTTTAGAATAATGTACGTCCAGGCTTACCAGGCAGTCGCGCTTATAGAAGAGGTTGTAATTAGTAAAAAGGCTGGAAAACGCGTCTCCCTGTCTACAGCTTCCGTACAATACATCCCAATACAGTTTCTCAAGCTGAAATTGACTTTTATCTCTTTTGGGTGCCTGGTCCCTGTTACTTCTGGAGTGACAGCTTTAAAAAAAAAAAAAAAAAAAGAGAGAGAGAAGATATTAGGAAGAAAAGGAATTAAGGTCTAAGGATAAATTCATAACAAATCCAAGTGTTTAAAAACATGGAGTTCCCAACTAATGTTCCTGAACTTATTTACTTTCTCCCCATTTTGGAACCAAGTGCCTCTCTCCCTTCTTCTATATCATGTTAGCCGTTTTCTGAGGAGTTATTTTGGGCACAAGGATTTTGCTGAGGAATGTAAGAAGTCTGTGACCTCTCCTTTAATTTTTCCACAGCCACTTTAGAAGCAACAGGACTTTTAATTATGTGTACATCACGGCACTGGTTGAGAATAATCTAACAACCTGTCTTCCATGCACACACAAATACTCCCACAGACAAACATGACAGCCTGTTAAAGTGTCACCTATTTTTGTCTCTATTTGATGTTTTGGGAGTTGTTCATTTGAACATCATCTACTGGAAAGTAGGAATCCTGCAGTGCTGCTATTTTTTCCTCCTTCCTGATCAACGGTTGGGCAGGGAGAAGAAGAGCATACAATGGAGAGGAGCATGCGTGTATTGCAGAAGAATTGTTCTCATGCATATGGGAGGTAGTAGTGAGAAAACTACCGTATTTAGAAGTTTTTGCCCCGTTTATTACGCCACTTAGAATTGAAAGCATTTTGTTTGAGTTCTGGCTCCGTGGTATGTGAGGCATGACATGGGACTGTTCGTGCCAAGAGAATGGTAACCACTCGGACTGACTTTCAGGTCTGTAAATTCATAATCCATATCATTGTATGGAAGACAGTTGGTATCGGCCCTTTCATCAACATCACATACTTATTGGGTGGTTTATTACTACTTATAAGCGGCTCTAAGGTTTCCCTTGGGCCTTGGGCTCACATTTGGACAACATACAATGTCAAGTTCTTAAAGACTGGTCAACACGAAGTCTTGCTCTTGGAAGACTGTATTGACTTGTATGGTGAACGAGCTTGTCACTGTGATTTTATTCTGGATAAAAAGGCATCTGTAGTAACTCAGTGCAGCCTGAGAGAGGCTCCTTAGGACTTTTGAAGATGACATTTGATTTGGAGCCAGAGTAACAGAGTTCCACCTAGACAATACACAAGCTTTTTTTGCTAAAGCTCTCTTTGGGAAAAGTTTGTATCATCAATGATGTGAAGCATTTCCTGGGGTGGTTAGTAACATCTTTAAGAACCTGTTTTAACCCCTTGAGAGGTCAAGGGAATTTTTCCTCTGATTTCAGGGTGCTTAAACAAGGCATTTCTTTTCTGGTCTTTAAAGCCAAAATCTTCCTGGCTGTTGTCTGTATTCTTCTTCTTTCTTTTGTTTCTAGCACTGAACTCCTCTCTGGTATTAGTTTTTTAATCTCCATGGTAAAAAAGAAAAGGAAAAAAAAAAAATGCTGATAAGTGGAGACTGGACAGCGGATACATCAGCCCCATGATTACCTTACTATATTTGGACATTGAAACTGAGAAGTTGCTGCCAATTGCAGCCAGTCCATGGGGACTGGTGAATTCTGTCAATGAATGTTGTTCGATTGCTTTTTTTACTCGTGGCTGTCGCTATCTTTTTGGACCTACTAACACCCGGGTCGATAACTGAAAGGATACAGAGATTTCCTCTGTTTCCCAAGTTGGTAGCAGAGGTTATATGTTATAAATCATATACCATTACGTGATGAATCCGGATCATAATCTAAAGGAGATGTACAGCTGGCGTACTTTTCTCAGCTGCACTACTTGGATTAATTATAGTATATTTCTAATCGATGCTCTTCCAAAAGAAAAGCTGTGAAATAATTCCTCTTAGAAAAATGTTTGACCCTTAGCCTTCAGTTGTCTTTTTGCAGGCGAATGTAAATCAGGTGGCACAGTGGGTCTGCAGAGGAACCCTCAGATCGGCCAAAGCTGCCTAATCTGTCTCTGATTTTGGAGGATTCATCTCAAGTGTTTCATGCCATCCAGATCTGAGGGTTTGGTTAGGCCACCTATAAAGCCAGGTACATTAATTCAGGTCAGGATTGGGAGCTTGCTTAAAGTTCAGGAATATTTCTACACACATGCACTCCCCCACCCCCCCCGACACACACACAAACCCCCCCAACGTGCCGCTTGTGCAGTTCTGTGGACAAAACTGATTGAATTAAACCTGAGTCCTTTCATACTGCCTGATACCAGGAGTTAATGAACTGTTGCCTGCAATGTTTAGTGCTGTGTGTAATCAGTCACAAATTGTAGAAACAACTGATTTCAGGGGCTTCATGGCAATTACGAAACACTTGTAATGACAGGGGTGTACTAAAACAAAATAAAAGGCTTTTTTTTTCAAGCAGAACCCAGCAACGCAGCAGTGAAGTGGCTGGGGTTTCAGGGAGAAAAGATAGCCTCTTCTCTGACACTCAGAAGAATCAGAAAGTGTTAAATATCTGTCTTAAAAAAACCCAATAAATCAGTAGTTGTTCCTTGGCAAGTAATGTTAATCTAAAAAGTTTGGAGGCAGTATTGCATGTTTTCAGTTTTGAAGGAATTTATGCTTTCAGCTCACGTGATGGTATGTCAAAGTGTTAACCTGGCACTGGGCATAGGTGTTGGGGGAAGCGATGTGTTAATTTCCGTTCCTTTATGAATCAATCGATAAACAAACTGTAATGTCACTATAAATCTTAGAAAAATTGCCTGCTAAGAAAATGTGAACATTTTTATGCAGTTCCTGCTTTCAGAAGCTTGAGTAAAGGATAGCCCTGAGTTAGGCTAAGTCTGAATGCTATGGTCAAATCAGCAACGTAATCAGTCAGCCTGGCTTTGCCTTCAACATGCAAAATTAGTATCACTGTAGGATCTCTTTGTCTTAGCCCCGTCGCACACCAGCAGCACCTCAGAAAAGGTGGCGAGGCAGCGCACGTCACCTGAGCTCTACTGGTGCCCTCTCTGCTTCTGTTTGATGCAGATTTATCACGCTAACAGGCTAAATCTTACTAAGCTACAGAGAGCTTTTAAGACAATTATACTGCAGTGTCCCCTTTCTGCAAGAGTCACAGTCGTAATCTTGCTAAGCAGCAGTGGAAGAGCAAGTTGGATAATTAATCTGCAGTCTTTGCCTTTCATTCATAATGACTTGTTTAAAAAAATGTAATGCATCTCCTAGGTGGATTGCCTTCTTAATGTAAATCCTTGATATGTATATTTTTGATATGTATTTTTTTTCTTATGATTACAGATAACTACACCTGTGCTTGTGGGCCTGGGGGAAGCTGAATGCATGATAGTGTGTACTCAGTATTTCCAGACCTGGCATTGTGACTGATTTATGCAATCATGGGTGAGGTGCTCAACAGCCTCCTGATGTGCTGGTTTGCTCAGCCCAGAGAGAAGGGAAATACGGGGACTTGTAGCTCAATGGGAAAAAGTTTGGGCAAAAACCTTCTCTCGGTTTCCCTACTCCTCGCCAACCTGAGCAAATTAGTGTGTGTTCAACCCCAGCCTGGAGGAGATGTTGTCATCTGCAGTTTTAAACACAGTTTTCTGTCAGTGGAGATGTGGGAAACAAATATATTATGGTGTTAGATTATCACGGTTAACCCAGTACTGCTTCTTTGCAGTTGGTTGACACGTTGCAAAGCTGCTCTCTTCCTGACTACCTGGGCTGTAAAACTGTGTGCAACATCCTGCCAGCTAACAGGACTTCATTTTCTCTTGCCAAGTGAGGAAACATTGTCGGAAATAAAGAAGTATGGAGATCCCTACACAAGACAACATGCTTTTGTTTCAATCAACTGTATCAGAAGAATTAATTTGTGAATTAATTCATACTGGGTTAACAGGAGATAAATTAAAAACACTTACCTGTTGGTGGATCTCTGTCAACCTGCAGATCCAGGGACTCATATCCTGTTTTTCAGAGGTTTTGAGGAAGAGCTCAGCTGTGCTAAGTGCTAACAGAACTATGGCAGTTTCTAGTAGCTGATGGTCTGGTGCTCCTAGATTTTAGAGTGGACTGTTTCATGTTAATTTTAACAATAAGCTGTAGTGATGAGCTTTTCCTCCGGTAGCACTTACAGAAAGGAAGAGAGAAAAGGGAGAAAAGTATTTATATCATTCAATGAAGTTTATTTGGCATCCTTACAGACAGGCTTAGAAGATGAAACTGGGGCAAGAAACGTCAGGTATATTCTAATGTAATTTTTAAAAGAAAAAGGGAAATTTAATGAAATTCCCCATTTTTTTTCCTTTTTTTCTTGAAATGGCAGCAGGCAGGTCCTGATCATTTACAATGTTGGCAGCTCCAAGCATCAGTTAATGTTTTCAAGGCTGCATTTATCCAAACCACCGCTAATAATTTTTAGTAGACTTCCTGCGAAAATGCAATCACTGAAGAAATGCAAAAATAAAATCATGTCTCCTTGGGTCTATACCGTATAAAACACAGTGTTTTTAACACAGGAGAAGTGTCAGATTAGCTTATGGCTGGTGAAACCCTGGCCAGGGTGGGTGCGGGACGCAGAGCTGTGTGGTGTTAGCTGGGGGAATTGCGTGTCTGTGCTGGGCTGTGGAGGCACATGGGCTTTTAAGATAGAAAGCGGCGGGTGTGGAGACGCGCTTGAAAAGCGTTTTTGTCCCTTTCTTGGGACTCACTCATGCCTGACTAACGCTGTGGAGCAGGGTTTGCAGGGGTGAAGGGGCTGGAGCCGGGCCTTTGACGGGTGCGTGCACTTGCAGCGAGGCTGAGGTCAGAGCAGAGGAATGCTGCTGTAATTATGGCTGCAGGCAAGGGCTGAGCATAATGGGAATCAGGGTCTGGCTCAGCCAAAGATTTCCTGTATGATCCTGGTCAAGTCACTTAATTACTTTTGCCTCATTTCTCAGTTGTACAGTGTATATCCTAAGGCTTCAGTTACCTGCCTTGTCTATTTAAATCAAACTCCCTTTGAAGCCAGGACTGTACAATGAGACTATACTGTTAATTGGAGTCTCTGGGTGATAGTGTAATTGTGTGTAGTGTAATAACAACATTTCTCTGCAATTTGCATCAGCTTTGCCACTGAACCAGGCCTCTGCGGCGCTCACAGTTTCGTACTGACTGCTCCTGTTGAATATCGGCGCACAAAACTTAATGCTGGCCCATTAAATGTGGGCTAATCTCACTCCAGAGACTTATCACGGAGTTCAATGAAGTCACAGGCAGGTCTCTAATTTATTATTTTCTGGGCCTGGGATTTCCCCCTCAATCCCTTCTTGCACTGGAGGAATGGAGCTACTACCGTGTCCGCATGCGGTGTCCCTGCATCCCTGCCTGCAGATGCGGTGCGCGCTCTAACGTGGGAACTACTTGTCCAGTTGTCCTTGGATTTAGGACCCATGCTCACATGGTGGGAACCAGCTCCGCTATGTAAAGCTTTGAGGTAGGAAGTTTAGGAAAAGTTAAACCAACCCTTGGTTTTTCCCCTGAAGAGTTCGTGTTGCCTTCAAAGCCTTCTTGCAAAATAAATAAATAAACAAGTCAAGTTTCATTTGATTTTAAAAGAAACAAGCAGAACACAGAATTAGCAAACTAACCTTTGCCATATAATTTCAGTGACATTTTGAACAGCGTTTCATGATTCGGGATGAACTGTCCTGACAGAAACTGCTATTTTGTAACTGTAAATACCGCTGAAATCCAAGCTTATGTAAATATTTTTAAATGGGAGGAACATAGACAACATGTAATGCAAAATTTAGGCTGATTCTGATGGAGATTGGATCTGCTAGAGTAACTCAGCCGGCTGTGATGGGGACTATGGTAATTGGGACTGAAGTGAATGGTTAAGAACGGATTGTTTTCATAATTTTCCGTGGTACCGTGTGGTAAGGGAGAAATCCAACCCTGTGTAAAGGGCCTGCACGAATGCCATGAATCTCATATGTCCCACTTAAACCCCTCAGAATGGGGCTTAAATGGGAAATTAATCAAAGAAATCAATACAAGGTCAAGTGGTGTTTGTTTACACGCGGAGTAGGCAGGAGTGAAAAATTCATTTGCAGTGTAAGTCTAGGAAGTTGAGTGGGATTTGCTGACTTTCAAGATGAATTTGGCTGGGAACCCAAGTGAATAATGAGTGGACTCAGATTAAGGAAGCTTACAATTTTGTATGTTTTTGGAGCAAAAGCCTCCATTTTTTCCAACATTAGAAATGCGTAGAAGGGGTATTCAGATTCAAAATTTCCTTTGTATTTTTCAAAATGGGAATATTTAATCCATCAGAGGAGCCACAGAATTGCTCATATTTAAATATATTTAAGGCACATAGGCGTATTTTTTCCTCATCTCCAAATCAAGAGGTGGAGCACTTTAT
This sequence comes from Chionis minor, assembly GCA_013398295.1. NCBI lineage: Eukaryota > Metazoa > Chordata > Aves > Charadriiformes > Chionidae > Chionis > Chionis minor. Next base: position 1,001,487 of record VZSF01004381.1, read on the forward strand.
TATGGAAGTTTTTGCCTGGTGTGAAATGCCCCATCTCGGTGTGGACGCACACTGGGTAGATTCTTCGCTGTCGGCTAACATTTCATTTCTGCACCTACTTAAATCAGCAGAGAAAACTCTTACAATCTTTGATGGTGGGTGAGGACTTCAACTCTGAAAATAGTGTGCTACAGTTTAATATGGAAAAGGTGGGATCTAAAGCTGCAGGTCGTCAGCAGTTGCCATTGACCTATGAATTAGCCTACATACATCCTTCCCACCTCACAGGAACATTTGTCGTAAAGGTTCTTCCATCTGTGTGTGTGTGCATATGTGTGTGCATGCATAAAATATACATGTAGAAGCAGCTAAGAATTTGCCAGGTGCACCTTCTATTAATAGCAGGAGAGGCTCTACTCCTCCAGCACAGCCTCTGCTCGCTGTAGATAAAGGAGCTGAGAGAAACTCCCTGTATAATGGGCTAAAGCATACCAAGGGTACTCATTAATAAAAGTGAAAATTTAAGTGAATATGTGTTTAAGTGAATGCATAATTTGGTAAAAGAGCTGTGCTGTTCTCTGTCTTACCTGTTTAATGCACATACACATCGACATGCATCTCGACGGTGTCATGGGTTTAATTGCAGTGGTGGCTTCCTGAGATGAAGCCCCGTGCAGAGGGAAAGGAGCGGGTGTTTGGTGCTAACTCTGAACTTTGGTTTATGAGGTTCCTGTTACAGTCAGTGGCGGGAGGTCAGTGCCACCAGAGGATAAAATAAAGTGCCTGAACAAGTTAGGCTATTAACTTTTTTCCTAGCAGCTATATTAGGTGGTGAAAATATTTTCTGAATTTCAGACATGCTAACATTGGTCCTATTTATATCTGCATCATCTGGAAAGGTGGGATCTGTCTGCTGTAAGGTGAGACAGACACGTGGCAATACTTTCATCCACTAAGTTCTCTAAAACCCTGACTCGACTGAACAAAGTGCTTTAATAAGTGTGATGGGTTTTGGAGTCTGTATCTTGGAATTATTCCTTCTCTTCTTTCCAGTTGCACTAACGTGTCTAAGAAATTAAGAAGTATAAGGATACTTATTATAAGGAGACCTGATAGCAGCCTTTCAGTATCTGAAGGGAGCCTACAGGAGAGCTGGAGAGGGACTCTTTGTCAGGAAGTCTAGTGATAGGACAAGGGGTAATGGTTTCAAATTGGAAGAGGGGAGATTTAGATTAGATATTGGGAAGAAGCTCTTTACTGTGAGGGTGGTGAGGCACTGGAACAGGTTACCCAGGGAGGTTGTGGAGGCCCCATCCCTGGAAGTGTTTAAGGCCAGGCTGGATGGGGCTTTGAGCAACCTGCTCTAGTCAGAGGTGTCCCTGCCCATGGCAGGGGGGTTGGAACTTGATGATCTTTAAGGTCCCTTCCAACTCTAACCATTCTATGATTCTATGATACCTTAATGCCAAACAAGGAGCCACTGCTTCATGCAGTCCATTGACCTCTGTAGGTGCTTTTGATGCTGTTGGGAGTTCTGCTCTTGACTTGAACAGGGCCAGGGTTTCTCCTGAGGAGAGTGTTCCTGCAAAGAAAGACAACTTGCATGACTAAGAGCATCTGAACTGATTTGTGTGTGTCTTTAGGTATCCTCTCAGCTCTATTTGAATGTCCCAAGAAGTAAAATAAATGCCACTGATGCATTCATGTCCTTTTCAATTTGTGTAACACAAAACAATAGTTTCCACTTCTATTGTGTGATTTATGTTCCCATAACGCACAACTGGTGCTTTGACATGCTGCGGAAGAGAATTTGTTGGACACGGTTATACTGATAGAAAAATGTTCTCTCTATTTAGATGTCATGACTATTTTCTTTTTCAAGTGAAAATTCTAGTGGCACATACAAATGTTACCTTTTCCCCTGATTATCTTGTACAAAGCTAATAGTTTTGGAATAGATACAGTTTTTTAATGCAATGCTATGGTTCTGGTTTATAGAAAAATGGATCAATTACCAAGGCAGGCTTCAAAGAGGGAGACTGCCCTAAGTTATAAATGGCTCAGTCCCTTAATTCTGTCATAATCCTATTTGATATATAGTTCTCAGTGCTGCTGAATCCTTTTAGGGCTCTTTGATCAAGTGAGTACTTTCAAATGTGATGCCTCCTGTCATCTAACCCCTTAAAATAACACAACTTGCCACTTAATTTCTGGAAACATTCGTTTTCCTTGCTTTTTTTTTTTTTTTTTTTTTTTTTAAATAGAAAAAAAAAAACCTGACTTTCATATTAGCTAATTTAAGGAGAGAAAGAAAGAAACGAGACTTTATTTATTTATTTATCAAAGGCCTGCTCCAATATTCCTGCTTAGACTGGTGGTCTGAGCTCCAGCAAGGCCAGACCACCGGTACTTACGCAAGAGCCAATAGATGCTGATGTTCTAGGCTTCACTGAGGACTTAATTAATTGGGAATATCAGATATATGAGAGATGCCAGACTCTCACAGAGAGCTTCTGTTTTCAGAAGTAACAAATGATTTGGCATTTATTTGGGGAAACCTTACTGGTTGCCTTGAAATTCAACTCTGAGGAGCAGATCTCTGTACAGTGCCTCCGGTCTGGCTTTTTTCAGCATCCTGATGAGTCTTTTCCAGATCAGGTCATGGGACTCATTAGATGTGCATGTTTGACATAGATCCTTTTCTACCTCCCCATTTTTAAAAGAACACCAGGAAATTGTACAGTTACTAAGCCTGAGTTAATATTTTTTACATTACGGTGATGTGATGCCAGAACTCCTGCTTTTCTGTTGGGCACTATAACTGCTGTAACTGCTAGTCAAAATCCAGCTCTGTAAGGAGGAAAAGTATTCATGCAAATGGAAGGTTTAATATTTGGCATATGAGAAGGTCTTTGTTTCCCTTCTCCTTTGCAACCGCCACCACTAAGTTACGTTCAGCATTGGTATTCTTTCTTCCTGTAACCGATATGCACCCAGGTAAGCAGATCCATCGACTTAACAAAGACAACTCAGGAGAGTGAGGGATTGTAGGATCAAATTGTCCAGCTTTCTGCAAGGTTTTCAGCTTTTCTAGTTGGAAATTGGCAGCTCCTGGTGCTACACTTGGCAGTTTCCTGCAGGAGAAGCTTGATCTGGGGCACCAGAGTCCTAGGAGGAAAATGGAACTCACGTGCACACTGGAATGGCTAGCTCAGCACCTCCTTTTTTGCCCAGCTGGTCATGTTTTCCGAGAGATTGTTTATACCCTGGAAAGGGAAAACACTGGAGGAGCGTGCTTGAGGTGAGCCTTGCAGACCTGTCACCAATGTGAAATGCATTTGAACTTTGTACTCTTGGAAGCGATGGAACTGTAGGCTCCGCGGGGAGCCATGGCTCACACCATGTGCGGCCAGCAGTGGCAGCCTGCAGGATTTGGCTTCTTTTCTATCTTTGCACCTCAGCTCAAAAGCCAGTTGACTCCTGGCTTTCTTACACGTGACTGTGACCTGTCTTCCTGCAGACATCTCCCTTTGAAAGGTAAAGAGGAGAGGTTAAAGCTTCAATTTCATTGTAAATACTCTTATAAGGTAGATTAAGTGTCAGTATCTGTCCCTTAGAGCAATTAGATTCGCATACAGCTTTCCAAATGAAGTGATGGGGGCACAACAGCCAATTGCCGTCATGATGGAACTAGAGCGGCTTGTAAAAAAGGGCTACACAACGATGCGACTGCTTGCAACCATAGAGGACTGGATGCTTTCTCCCATAGAAATAGATTATCCCGACCGATCTTGTGTTCCTATTTCAGACCAGCTCTCCCTCAGCATTTAACAAGTAGAGCAGACCATCCCAGACATAGTTCCAACCTGTTCAGATGTTATTCTGCTTCTGCCTACAGGTTATTGTATGTTCATCTGGAAACCTGAGCATTTTGAACTCCTGAACCACCATCTGCTCAATCTATACAGTCTGTTTATCAAAGGGTTTAAGTGCACTGTAAGGTCCAAACCATTTTATGGAGCCCTGCCAGCTGAAATGAAATATTAGTTGCTGTATATTTTGAAAAACTGTCGCTTTGTAGGCCAAAAGAGCTTGGAGATCCCAGCTGGTAATCAAAGAGCAGTGTCGCATTTTTCATGGTTAGGGGCTCCATTGGTCTCCAGATTCTTTAGAAACCTAACTGATGAATTAGCCAATCAAATTTAGATCTGAATTAAATCCAAAACTCCTTCACTGAAGACCTGTACCACCAACAATAACAACCACTGCAAAAAGTCAAGCCTTGTGAAAATAAACATGAAGCATCTGTGCAGGATGTTTAGCTTCATGTTCAATAAATCCCTCCGTGGAAAACAAAAGCCAAGTGCAAGTTTGATCCTGCAAGTGCTTCTTCCTAGGTAGGCATGTCCTAATCTGTCACCATCAAGATCGGAAGGGGTTTGCTATTGATTTGGATGGGTTAAATGCTAGGGTTCCTCTCATTCCCCCCAGTCCAGAGGACAGATCACTGCAGATAAGAGAGAAGGCAGGCTTTAGGAGGCTTCAGTCCTTGGCCTGGTAATCCAATTAGTGACAATTAAGTCTGATTCTGCACCTTACTCAGCGCTCTGGCTAATCCTGTTAAGGCTACGCTCTGAGATGTCGCGTGCTACGGGAATGGATTGCTGAGCCTTAAACCTGACCTAGCATCAAGTGAGAAACTTACTCTTTTAGACCTTTTATCGCTGCGGATCTTGTGGTGGCAGTGGTGGCTTTGGCCAGCCACTCAGGGGAGCCATGTGCTGCTGGTCTCAGGACGGGTCGGGTGATGCACGGTTTGAGAGCAAGAACAAGGCGGAGGTGACACCGTGTAGCTGAGGCACTGCTTTTAGAAGGTGCTTTCTCCAGCATCATCCTAGTTTCACAGCCCACGTCTCCTGAAGTAGGTGTCTCATGGTGCTTCCTGGGAGGTGTGGATTGGAGCAAACAAGGGAAATTGTAGCCCACTCTCCTTTTCCTGTATGCTGCAGTGAACTTGTATGTTGCCGTGAACTTGAATATTCTCGCAGTGAACTTGTGAGCTTGCCATAGCGTGCTGTCTGCTGCTGTGCTCGGCCCTGCTGACCGCCATGTAACTCCTGGTACTTGGCAGGACCCTCTGCAAGATCAGGCCCTGGGGTTTGGAAGGAGGGGGAGGGAAGACAGGATTACTCCTGAGACGAGCTCCGAGCACGCAGCTGTCCTAGCCGAGACACTTGCCAGCCTTCTAAAATAAACCCACTCAAGCCGCTCTTTTCTGATCAAAGAATGAAGTGGCTTAAGCTGGATAAAGCCTGTGTTGGTGACACACTTCACTACTAGGGCCAGCTCGCGCGTTTCCTTCATTTAGGAATGGCTTTTAAGGATTTTGATTTAATTCTTTGGATCTTAAACATAAGCAGAAAATTCTTATAGTTAATCATACGTTTTCCTTTTAATTATGGAGTTTGGCAGCTTTAAAATAGAATACCATCTCCGCAGTGTTTCCTGTAAAGTGTCCTATTAGAATGTATTGTTCTGTCTTGCATTCCCTTTTTCCTGCAGCTGAGTTTAACGCAGGGTAGCTAAAGCGATCACAACAGAGAGCAGTTTGCTCGTTACTTTTCAAGGAGAAACTGTTTTGAGTGAATGTATAACCTCCAGAGCCCCAGAACACGTCTGATTTCCCCTCACCTCTGCTGTGACTTGTCCCATGACATGAGACTATCGATAATATATGTATCTTCTTACTGTACCGCTCAGTACATTCTCCGTAGGTAGATCTGGTTAGAAAGCACTTGAAGTTTCCTTACACATCTCCACTTCCCCAAGGGATCAATGTCTTGATGGATCACATTCAAACACATTCAACATCTCACGGAGGGTGTGTGAAAGGACAACAGAATCACTTTCACTCTATCCATATCCATTTCCTACTGCACTCCCTGTTTTACAACTATTGGCATGCCCGGAGGGAACAGCGCTTCTCAAGGTCATGGGAGGTGGGAAATAGCTGCTCTCAAGGTACAGAAACTTTTGAATCGGGATAGCAAAGGCACGACCTTTCTCTAACTCCAAGGAGAAGTTAGCGGGATTCGGTGGTGGTGGCAGCGTGTCTGTGTGTACAGCAGGGTTGTGGTGGGCTGGGCATTTTTTAGCCTTGGCAAAAAAGGTGAAGTGCTCATTTTTAAAAAGGTGATAGTAATCTTTGCATTTTCAGACTAAGAATAATTTTCTAAGTTTCTCGACTTTGCGTTACAGGAGTGAAGGAGAATAAGATCCCAGCATTACTGCGTTTCACCCGCACTTTACAGCGGGGTCTGTACATGTGCCTTATAAAAGTGCAGGGCAGTTTTATGCACCGGACACTTGCTGATTCAACTAAGTAGAGTAGTTTCATGGGTATTAAAAAGGAGATTCTGACAGACCATGGCCTGGCAGTGGCCAGCAGTTAACAGTCACTTGTAAGAAGAGTTTTTACTGTGAGAAGAGTTTTTACTCTTGCAGGGATGGGAATTAAATGTGAACCTTCCACATCCGAGATGAGAGCCCTACCTGTTTGGTTTCAGAGAAAGGAAGGAAGAAGCTTATCACTCCTTGCAGCCTTGAGATGGCATGTCAAGTCCCCTTGAACCTGTCTTAGCAGAATCTCTCCCAAGACAAAAAGGTGTATTTTGGATCTGCCGAAATAAGCGTTTGTCGGTGTTAATGCAGTTCACTGCAGTTATGTGTGTTTGAGAGTGAACGCAGTCTAGGCAAGTGCATGCAGCATCCCACGGGGCATCCAGTTACCACTGAGACTTTCTACCACAGATTTTTCTAAGTTTTTTCTTGACAGAAAACATGATTTATGGAATTTTCTGAGGGGGTATTTCTGTATTGTACGAAAAAATGCTCATCCTCCACTGGGGAAAGCAAATGAAGTATTTTGTTTCCGCTTGGACTTCTTGAGTTTGTGGTTTTGAGAACCAGATTATGTTTTGGGTCCCACTGACACGGAGTCTGTTTCTACCTTGCCTGCCAGGGTGTCTTATGGGAGTTGTAGTTTTCTAGTGCTGCGTGTACCACAGCACCAAACTTCATCAGCATTAAGCCAACCTTAATCTTCCACAATCTTTAGCTGAACTAGTGCTCATATCACAGGAACCCGCAGACTGGCAGCTGAGTAAGGGGGATCTTTAACTCAAATCTTGCAGCCGTTTGCCAGAAAGGCCATATTAAACAGGGAACAGCTGATTTTGCTCTGCAAAGACTTGCAGATTTCATAGCCCTGTAAAAGCAGGAACCAGATGTACATTTTAATGAAATTTAATGAATTCAGTATCGGGCTGCCAGCAAGGGAGGGAAGCAGAGATGATAGGAACTGAAGTGAGGTATTTATTCATTTCTTTGCAGAATTTATTGGGTCAAAACCAAGAAATACTTAAGCTGAGGTTTTCAAAGGGATGTAGGTTCCCAGCTCCCACTGACAGTCAGGAGCTGCAGGGCATACTCTTGATTTTTCTGGAAAATCTAAGTGGCCTCAACGGAGTTTTATTCCCCTACTCTTTTTTTTGTCCTTGAAGTGCTGTGAAACGTGTGTGGTGCTCATACGTGATGGGTAAATCTTTCTTCCCTGAGAAGGTGGATAATGTATAGTATTGTGCATAACACTCTTAAAGTGCCAGTCCTAGAGCACCTCAGATGATTCCTTAACTTTAGAAACTTGCCAGATAGGGATGTTTATTTTCCTCATTTTACCAACTGGAAAACAAAGAGACAGAATCAACTATATGTAATAACACACCGGGATCGGAAAGATGCTCTTGATTCCCCAATAGATTTCTTTTGTCATGTGTTCTGTTAACATTGGCTCAAATTTATTTTATAGCAGTGATAGCATTCCCATCAGCGCATGACTTGGATGGTGGTAGGTTCCATACAGACTAATAAAGACGTGGTGTTTCTGTGAAGGCTTTATAGCCTGAAAAAAATCACTGCATACTGTATGTGAGGAGAGCTGCTTAAAATCAGCCTGCCCCTTCTTGTGTGGAAGGTGACATTTCAACGCATACTGCTTTGCCCAACTTACATGGGTTTTTTTTCACTTTGCAAGTGATATTTTGTAAATATTTGTCAATTTGCCAATGTTTGTGCCTCTTGCAGCCTTGAACAAAGCTTGTTACTGTTAGTGAACTTATCTGCCTTTCTTGGCATCTTTCCATTTCATTCTCAGGATTCCATATGTTTTTAACATACAAAAAAGAAATTCTTCTTATTGCTGTTAATCCTGCTGACCCTTATATCCTTTTACCTCTCTCATCATTTTTCTACAATTCTTAGTTTCTCATTTTTATCTGTAGTTTTCCATTCTCTTCCTCTTTCCACCCCTACTTGTTCTCTATTTTATTTATACGTACTTAGCATTGATAAATAGCTGCTTTTCCTTCTCCCTCCATTTTACCCACTGGCCCCTTCTTTCCTAATTGTGTCCTTCTGAGCCAATTAGTAACGCTCTCAGTATCAATCACAACTTTCTGTTTACAATCTTTTTACTACTGTAAGTGGCAAGGTTGGTTTAGCCAAAAACTGCGCAAAAGCAGCCGGATCCAGGGGAAGTGAAGGGCCAGGACAGAAAGAAATGAAAAGATGTCCTTTACGTATGACTTGACTCTTACTCCATCCCAGTGCCCTAGGATGGTGACTGACAAATTTCCACTTGTCCTTAGGGTGACTGAGGTAGATATAAATAAACCACGACATGTGACCTAGCAAGGAGTGCAAGGGGTTGAAATCCCATCCCAAATAATCAATCCCACTGCAATTTCCTAAGTAAGATTGGAGAAGGGATAAGAGTCAGCTGTACTGAGCAGCAGTGATCAGCCTCATTTACCCTGAAGTGCCTGGGAACAGCGAGGTTGTATAATTGTCTAAGTGACCAATTTTGTGAATGGAAGGGGCAGCTCTTTGCTCAGGAATTTACTATTTTTTTTCATTTTCTGCCATGTTCTTGCAATAGCCATTGTTTTTTGTTCTCAAATGGAGACCTGTGTGTTTCTACGTTGCGTTCTTGCAAGCAGAATTAAAGGCACTCTTAGGTTAGACCGAGACTAAGAGAAGCAGGGCAACCCCAGCCTGATCTCTAGGATGCTGCTGGCTCACCTTGTGGAAAAGTAACGTATGCTTTGGCTTGAGAAACAGGCGCACGTTAGGGGACCTGGCAGCGGAGTAGCAGGTGCGTTGCTCGCTGCAAATGAGTTCCCCTGGCAGCGCTCCGCGGGGATGTGTGCCTGCTGCTGATCAGGACTTTGCCTGGCTCGAGCTCGCTCTATCAGGCTTTGCTTTTCCGAGCACTTAAAATCAATATAAATTAATAAAAAGAAACCCAACAGCCCATGAACAATGTTAGCTATGGAGCTGTTAAAATGCAAGCAGTCAAACTATATTTAATCCACTTTCTCACATTAATGCTGGGCAAGGGTGCATATTTAAATGCTGCTATTATGTTAGTAGCAGATGTTGCTCAGAGGAAACAATAAATGATTCTTATGCAGAGTTGTTTTGGGGGAGGCTTCTCTGGGGCCATCTGAAGAAGTCAGCTGGGCCGTATGTGTGCACCGAGTGCTCGGCGCAGAGCGACTCGGAACGGTGCGTGGTCAGGCCTGACTCCTGCAACCAGGAGCCCTCCTTTGGTGGGACACAGCAGGACCGGCCGCTGAGAGCAGGGCTGCTCGGGCCAGCGCTGCGCTGGCACCCGGCTCTTTGGGCCACCTTTCAAGTTGTCAAAAAATGGACCGAGTTTCATTATTGCTCTGAGATCTGTTTGTTCCCAACTCAGCCCCTGTCTGGCTTCAAGACAGCATTTGTAGTTCTCTGAAGTTCACCGGAGATGTCCATGCTTCTGATAAAATAACAATGTTTAATACTAAATGGTATATCCATGTCCTTTGGGAAGTGTATCCTCTTGTAGGATTCATTTCAGTACAGTCCCTACTTCCAGTGTTACAACTTCTTCCTTGCTTTGTGTGTCACACTTGTCTGGTCTGACATAATTGTCCATTTTTTAATTATTTTGTGAGTTCTGGCATAATCTAGCATAGTGCTGAAGTATCTCCTTTCTACTTCATTTCTGCAGAGACATGGAATGATCCCCTCTCCAGTAATAAGGCTCAGCCCGGTCGCTCAAGTTCCAGGGAGCTTCTGAAAGCGCAAGTCTCTCCATGCCTCGGTTGCAGCACCCAAAAAGCAAGTACAAAGTTGTGCTTCCTTTGCGACACACAAAAATAGTGCTACGTTTTGGTATAGAGACAGAGTGGAGCATCTGTCCTGCAGTCTCAGTGTCACAGGGCTGGAGAGGGGAAGGAAGGATGTGGCTGTACTTCATACGCCTCTGTGGAGAGCTTCCACGAGCACTGAACTTGGATGCAGGGTGCTCACAACCTTGCTACTGCGTCCTGCGTCCTGGTGTCTCAAAGGAACCTGAAACCAGCATCCTGACTGGTTAGGACCTCCCGGCACGGAAGAGCTGTGTAGAGAAGAGGGAGAAGCTGAGAACACCTATTAGGACAGCAGGTTTGAGACTTTCTTTTGGTTGAAGCAGAGACCAGATTTTCTCCTCGACAGCCTATGTTTCAGGAAAACATCCTTCCTTCTGCCTCAGGTAGACAGACACATGCCTATTTAGACCTCTCTTCTTTCTCTAATACATGTCTTTGGGGGTTAAAATACATATATATACCTGTATACCATAACCACCCACCCCTCTTCCTATTGTAATGTTTTTTAAACATTTGTGATTATACAGCATCTTGTAAAGAATTAAGAAGTTCTTAATTATTTATAAAGTTAATACTTATAATGAAATGGTTGCACTTTGATGTCTGTATATGTTTTCTAAGCTAGGATGACCTATATTGTAGAGGTATTATGTATACTAGGTGATGCAGGGATTGGCTTGGGAATTACCCATGTTTAATGAACACTAAAATTAGAATTTGACTGAAATCCACATAAATGGCTCGACAGCAAGTTCGACTGCCCCTGGGGAGCTGTGGGCAGCTCAAATTTACCCACAGGCATTTTTGAAAATGTTTTTTTTGAATCAGCATAGTGTGCTTTTTGGAGCAGAGAGTGCAGCTTACACTTTAAACTCCTTTCTCTTCACCTTGTCCCCCATTTTGGTGTTGAAAAGCCCTCCACGGAGAACAGAGCATGAAGTATGTTGCAGGGATAATATATGCTGCACCGATGCTTTTTTTGCAGTACTTGCCATGGGAAGTCTTCTGCTTTCCCTACTCGGTGGCCTCCTTGCTTGGTCTCTTGCTATTTTGAATTTCCAGATGTTTGGTCTTTTCTCTAGGTATGTGTACTTTGGATAGTGCAAAACCTGCTCTAGCTGTTTTGTGTCTTGCTCTCCACCACACGGCAAGACGAAAAGCACGCAACCACGGTGAATCCTAACTTTCAGAGATGACAGCTTTTTTGTTTTCATGTTAGAGGCTTGTTCTCTAACTCTGGGGAGAGATAAATCTACCTGCCGTGCCTTTCTTTTACTATAGGAAAGGGATTAATTCTCCTTTAGGAGGCCTGTTGATATGATGACTGTTAGTTCCCGGTCACGAAAGTGAAAAATATTCTGGAAAGAAAAATATACAGTACTTCCCACCTTGCACAGGCCTGGGAGAAAAGGCAAATGTTACTTAACTCGTGTCAATCCAAAACTGGAGTGAAGAAATACCTTATTTCTGGTTGGGAAGGATGAGCAGAAGCAGGCAGTCCTTTGCTCCTTTTGCTTTGTCCTGGCAGCTGATGGTGACGCCGAGCTGTGCCGTGGCCGTGACTTTGGGGTGTCTGGGTTGTAAGTGAGGAGCCAGCAGCCCCCCTGGGTTTGGCTGCAGAGCCAAGCAGAGGGCTTAGAGCTCACGGCCTGTTCCATTCACGGTCCAGTTGTGCAAGTGGACAAATGCCGCAGTTACAGCTGTGTCCCAGTCAGTGTGAGAATTCTTCATAAGATTCAAGGAGAAAATTGCTAATTTAAGAAGCCAGTGTTCCTCCAGAGAAAACCTTCAGGAAAATGAATATCCCAGATCCCAAGGGGAATACCATTGTAATGGTGGGTTTATCTGTAGGACTTAAGTTTGTCTTAAGAGGCATATATCTCCTTTTAGGATGTGCCTTTAAGGAAGCTCTAGGTAAACTGGAAAATGATAACACTGGGTTTGAGCTGTTTTACTGGCGTTTGTGACATGACATGGCTGTAAAGAAGCGAATCCACCAATGCTTTGTTAATTGGCATACTGTGGATTTGGGTTTTTGCAGCTTTATGCTCCTAAGGCTGAACTGTAGCCCAACCTTTTAAAACATAGGTCTACGTTGTTGCTTTTCTTCTTTTTTTGTGTGTTTTGTTTCTAGTTTTCTTTCTTCTTTCCCCCCCTCCCCACTTTTGTCTTGCCTCGTAGCTGTAGGATGTTGGCTTGGCTGGAAACAGACAAGCCTTTTTATTTCTTTTGACTGCTTCTGCAAAGCTTGATGGGGAATTTACATAATCAATGAGGTAACCCTGTCACCCCAAACATGGAGTCTTTAAAGAGAATAGTTTTATGCAAATTAGATATTGATGGTGTAATGATTAATTGGCCCCAAGCCTTTGTTAATATGCAATTGTTGTAGTGTAACATGCATTTGTAATTATTTTGGTTTGGTTGTTCAAACAAGTGGTGGGCACTTAATTGCTTGCAGCAATTGAAGAGACAGGATATCAGAGAGAAAAACAAAGGGCTGGTTAACGTGTTATCTGATATAACGTTAGATTTCCTTTGTGTATATTGTGTTACAACGGTCAGAGTCTTGGGTGATAAAAATCAGTGCAACTCTCTTGGGGGATATAAAACTATTCGGACTTGCAGCAGCTGAGGATGTGATTTGAAATGTTCCCCAAGTCTGGTTTCAGTGGTGAATTTGGTGTTGGGCAGCTGGGAGTTAGGATGGCGAGCTGTGTTGTTTATTGCTGTTGGTTATCATTATTAAAAAAGAAACCACTTTGGTTCCAAAGGTTGCAATGAGTTAAAAGTACGCATTAGTGAGAAGCTGTTTGGAAGACTGTTTCATGCAAACAGCTAAATATCTGAGCTACTTTACATTCTCCAAGGTGCTTATCTGCTCTGTGCGGCTTTCCAGCTAGTTTGATAGCTGTTTTCCATTCCTTTGGCCTTTAGATCTGCATTTAGCAGACAGGGGAAAAAGCCTGTGTATTTGGAGGTGAATATGGCAGAGTACATCTCCATAAGTGTACTTAAGCTATTGACTGGGTCAGTTTTCTGTAGCGTATGAATTTACTACGTTTTTGCTTAGAGAGTACTTTAAAGTTGTGAAGTTTGTCTCCCAGGACAAAGATAATTTGGAGGGGATAGCAGAGGTATCCACCTAGGAACAGTGGACAAAAAGGAAACAGCTGAGTATTAGAGCTCCTAAAAATTTATTCTTTTAATAATTATGTATATGTGAATATGAACACTGCATATAATAATGTAATTATTATTATATCATTATTTTGCCTACATAGCAATAGGGCATGAGGATAGCAGCTAAAATGCGGAATAGAGGAAAGAATGGGAGTGAGTAGAGTGCAACAGGTCCTTTTTGGCAGACAGATAGCAAGATTTTATTTGACTCAGCAGCAGAAAACAGAACTACTTAGAAAAGATACATCTTTTTGTCCTTTATTCCAGCAAATGAGACCGGAAGTGGGAGAACTGTGTATGTGCCTTGGGTAGGACTTGGCTTAGCAACGGTAAACTGTGAGGAGGCCGAAGGTGCAATCTTTTGGGTTCCTCATTCCTGCTTTGGTTTATTGTTTCTCTGAAACCCTGTCCCAAATTCCTATCATATATAGCTTATTCTTGATCACTCAAGTGGTGCAAAATCCAAGAAGAACCTGCAGCCCATCTACATCTCCTTTAACAGGGCATATTACGATATGTATGCATTCTCCTGAAGTCGGTGCTGGCGTGTTAAATAAAATATGGTCTTAAAATAACTTTTTTGCATGGTTAAAATGAATATATACAGTTTTCCCCAAATGGTCATTACAGAGTTACTGATGAGATCTAGATTTTTTTAGTTAATGGTATTATTACTAGGAGAAGGAAATGTACAGCTTCACTTTCAATCGCTTACGAATTCTCCTACGTTACTTTTGTTTAAACCTATTTATGATAGTGGGTATTAATTATGCAGATTCGTTCTTTTTTTGGTTAATGTTCTTTGACCTAATGGTCAAGTATAAAATATGTCCTTTCTTCTTTTGTATAATACCTGCTCTGCTTCCCAAATTTGAAAATACCATTTAATCTCGTAATAATTCATCGTCTTTTTTTTAAAATGTAGACCCAATAGACAAGTCAACAAATGAATGCTCATATTACCTGTATAAAGAGTTCAAGCAGATGTCTTTGGTCGTTTCATTCACTGAAAGACATTGGTGGCAAATGGTTTTAGTTTCAAATTGAATGTGCTAAGGACTGAGGAAGCTCAGTCATTAACCTGGGCAGCAGCGTCCTGTTTACCACCCATTTGAATCTCAGGGGAGAAGGCAGTTTTTCTGATGTTTGGGTAGCATCAACCAGAAATGCTACACCAAAACTTTTAATTCCTCTCAAAAGAAGAGAAATTAAGTAGGTAAGGAAGAAATGATGCCTTGAGTTGCTAGGAAGGTCAAGTCAAAGGTAAAGTAAAAGAAGGCCAGGCTGGATTTTGACCTGTGGATCCTGAGCTGGCCGTATCTTCACTGTAAAGAGAAAGTCAGACAAGGGGCCAAAAATAATCATAAATTTTAAGAGAGAACTTCACAGGCTCCTCTTGAATTCATTGTTGGTCATCATAAACATCATGGGCTCAGCTTCTTCAGCAGATCCTTTGTAATCTTTTTCTATACCAGAAAGCGGTAAGAAACAAAGAAGCCTCCCCTTACCTAGTAGCTAATAATAGTATCTAGTAGTTGAGAGGCGAAACAACTAACAACCAGAGGAAGTGTGCAACATTGGCCAGCATCACAAAAGGAGTTAATAACTCTTAAAAAAAATAAAATTAAAAACAGACCCAAAGCTAACAAGAATCTCAGCATCTCCTAGCTCAGCTGTCATGTTAGAAAGTGAAGAAGCAAAAAGATGAATCATTTTACAAGTGTCGGAAAAGCCACTATTCTGATGCAAGTTGGGTCAGGGGGCAAGGGTGTGCAGGAGGAAATGGTCACAAATTGGCACATATACGATTGCATTCACCAGTTTAACCGAGAGCTGGTAATAAAAAATGTATGTCCTAATAACTTAAAAAACAATGTAGTTTTAGCAAAAAAAATGTTTCCTGTCTTTCTGTGCAAAGGTGAAAGCAGGAGATCCAGCAGCCGAGCAGCTAATTTCAGACATCTAAAGCAGCAAACATCTCAGGAGATGACTAAATATTGAGTGAAGTGAACAAATGCTAAGGGAGGTTTCTATGCCAAAACCAGACCTTCAGGTAGCATTTCATTGCATTCTGCTTCTCCTGTGCCGCTCGGTGCAAAGAGGCTGTAGCTGGGTCATCCCTAGGCTCCCAGCAAGGAATCTCCTCCTCTCAGGAGATATCCTGGTGTGTAAAATTGTGTTGGGGAGCAGACACATCTGTTGGTCACGGCTCTGGTTGTTTCTGAGGCTAAGGCCTATTAAAAACACTGTGTTTTAATGCAGCTTTTTTAGACTAAATGCAATGCGTATCCATAAATTGCATCCTAGAAAGGATGTAATGAACATGTCTATCTCAGGCCATAATCTGTAAAAAATCCGCAGTCCTATCTTAGAGATACCACTGTATATCTGAAAACATGTTATTGTAGTGAATGAAGTCTCTCAGTTTACACTGGCCCAGAAAACCTAATCCACAGTCTTTATTCTCTCTGAGATTGCACATATATTTTAAGTATAATATATAATTTTAAACTGTATATTGTTTATCCCTAAGAATGTTTGTAGCATAAATAAAAAATTTGCATGATAAAGCAGACGAGCAATCCAGAGATGTTCTGGTCTCCTGGGTAAATTTGAATTTAAGCAGGTATTGTTATGCATTTACAGAAACGTACATTGAGAAAACTTTCCTAAAGTATTATACCAATACCCCAGAACAGTTATAAAAATTTAAGCTTCGTAAACTGCTTAACTTGTGTTTTCTTAATACTCTTGTAGTTTAAAGAAGCTGAAATGTTTTATTATTACTGTTCTTTAAAATGATATTCTCTTCAACTTCTCCGGCAAACTTCAAGCAGATGCTTATGAGGAAGTTACAGAATAAACCCCAAAAGAAATGCTTCTCCATGGAAACATGGACACAATATTTACTTTGGTGATGAGGTAAACTCAACTCCAGTGCCACATTTGTAATCAAAATGACAGCACCTCACCTACCTGGAACGTAAGACATGAGGATGCCAACTCTATCATCAGTCCTTGGTTATATTTCATCAGAACAAGGCTATTGTCTGTGCTTAAGATAGTCTAGGGGACTACAATAATGATTAAAACAAACCCTCATATATTGCTTTCTGCTAAAAGGGTAGTGACAGGTTTTCATGTAAAATCAATCTCAAGATTAAACAAAAAAAAATCATTATAATAAAAGAAGAAAGATAATCTAAATAACTGATTATGTTAAGGTGGTACAGGAAAATTATCCTTTCTGTTCACACTCTTAAGTAGCTCTATCAGAAATATGTGCAGTGTGTGGTCAAATTGTTTAAAATGCCAGACTGTCATCTCCCTGAGGCAGGCTGGTTGTGTCTTTGTTTTTGCCACTCTAACTATTAAAAAACCTAGATAGCCTGGAGAGCTAATCAAGATGAGATTATTGTGAAGTTAATTGTAGAAAAGACCCACAATGAAAGAACAGAACTGGGAGGGGAAGTAAATTCCAACTGCAATTCGTTTTTTTTCCTTTATTTTCAAAATCACAAAACTAGAGTTGCCGGTTGCGTAGATGCTTTCATCCCATCCGGCTGAGCAGCACGTCCTGCAGCGCGGAGTCAGGAATGCTGTGATTGCTGAGCACTTCGGGGCTGCCGTAAAGGCCAGGGTCCCACTGGGCTGTGTGGAGGGTCGCAGCGGTGGCAGAAGGCAGGACCTCTGAAACGCTGGGACCTGTGTGCTGCTTGGGCAGCAGGCAACGTTTGGAGCCCTTTGGGTTAGTTCGTTATAATTTCCCTCATAGGTAGAAATCCAGACTAACTGATTTCATCCATGTTTCAAGGAGAAATTGGAGGAACAGCAGTTGGGTGATGGATATGGCAGTATCGGCATATGTAGAGCGGGTTACTTAGCTTTTTCCATCAGAGACATTCCTCCTCAGAGCTGCCTTTCAGAAACATAAGGGTGAAAAACGTGTGTTCTCTGCGAAGATCTGCTGTATCCCTGTGCATTCTCATACCACAGAGAAAGTTACCTACTGGGCCAAATCCAAAGGTGACATCTATGGTGTTGCAAATTGCGTGTTGATAGGAGTGTCAAAGGGACTCTAAATCGATGGAAGTTCAAGCAGCTGTAAACAGAGACCTATTTTGACATAAACTTCCACGCTCTTATTAGCTGCTTTTTGCAGGCCCTCCCTATCAGTTTCCCACTGCATAACTTGTGGAGTTTGAGAGTCCTTCTGGCTCAAGCTGTCTCCGACGCTGGTGATTTACCCAGCCACACACCTCACCTCCGGGGGCATCCCCAGGAACGGGTGGCAGCCCACGTCCTTCACCACTCCCAGAGGGCTCAAGGAGCATCTGCTTTGGCAGGAAGCTTTCAGGGTGGGAGTATCCACTTGTTAAACTGCAGTGCAGACTCTGCTGGTAATGCCGAAGGTGGACACAGCAATGTAGAGTCTGCCTGTAATAATTTTCTCTCGCTGGGGAGAAAAAAACGTAACTGGATCCATTATGGTGAACACAGAGTAGGAGACTAAGCATTTAGTTTCTGATGGATGACTGTGTAGATGTGATAAATGTTAGAATGGTTATGGCAATAATGATTGTATGTTGTCCAAGAGGTTGCATTAATTTAATTAGATTTGTACTGGAGTCTGTGATGACCTGCCTCTACACAATGTCTTAAGCAGCCAACAAGCACTGGAGGTGTACAAGAGACTGGGGGGGGGGGGATCCTGTCTTTTTTTACTTCATAGACAATACATTCTAGATCAAAGCAAAAACAAGCAATGATATGTGTAATTTTTTAACAGAAACTCTATAAATATTCAGCGCTGCTGTTTGGCAACATTAAGAAATCACTGAAAAATGCAGTCATTGCTAAATGTGTTCATTTGAGAGGTTTGCAGTTACAAATGCGAATCTTCAAAGGCCGTGAAACTTAACAATAGCTTTTCAGTATTAGACAGAGAGTTAATTATAACATCTATCACACAAGCGAGGTAACCAAACCAAATCCATATACCTCTTTAGTTTTCAGCTTGTTGAGTGAATGCTGTCAGAAGGAATTTGGCTCAGTGCGTGTGCTTGGTGATGTTATCAAAGTGTCTGTCAGGGCGAGCACTTTAATGCCGTTCGGAGGCCGGAGCGAGCGCGCTGGGATTGGCAGAGGCAGTGACAGAGGTGACTACGGTAGGTCCTGACAGTTTGAATACAGAATTATATAGTGCAGTGACAAAGTGTTCAGTTTATTTAGACTGGGGAACACGATGCGCCGGAGACAAAGGAGAACCAAAGAAAAGGTTAAGTTGCCGAAATTTTAATTGAGCTCTGAGTGACTGTTTTTGAATAATTGGTTGTGTCAAAATGTAATGATTACCGGCTTGGGAAGCTGCCGCTTTTCACCCTTAGGTCACTGGCTCAAATCTGGACTGTACTGGTTGTAATGACTGAAGTTCAATAGCGGCTAATGCGAAATGAATTGCTGATCTCTGCCCAGCTTCTACTGGATAAGCACCTGCATCACCAACAGCATGTGCTGGGGCTCCTGGCAAAGGCAGCACCGAGAAGTCATCTCCCTCCTCCTTCTTGCGTAAGTTCCCTGCTGTGAATTGGTTGTCTGGTATACGAGACCTTGTACTGTTGCTACAGTGGCTTTATTAATGCGGTGGAAAGATGAGAACTTTGCTTTTCAATGTTTCCTGCCTGGCGACTTTTGTGTTCATTTGGTGAAACCTTAGCAATCCTTCACGAACTGCACGGAGCCCTTCACAGCACTGACAGGACTACCAGGGCATCACTATTAATCACTGAAGATTGTTCTCTAGGGTCTGGCACAGTCATTTCACTCCATATTTAAGAATGTTTTTGGGTCTTCATCTTCCAGAGACAGGGAAATAAAAACAATAGCCATCGCGCAGACAACATTAACCCCCACTATCACTCCCCTAGCTGTGCCGTGAGCCATTTTTTCTGCTGCTGGAGACAGTGTGAGGTCCACCACTGGAAGTCTCCTGGAACACAGCGAACATTTTGGAATACACCTGTCTCTGTATATGCCCAGCCCTGAGCTGCTCCTGCTGAAAACACGCGATTCTGCAGGCAATGGGAGCTTGGAAAAGGGATTTGCTATGATGCCACGGCAGATCAAAGCAACCCAGTAGTCACTGGGTTTCACCATCTGAAGTGCATGTTCCTTGGAACAAGCAGCAGATGAAAAGTTCATTTGTGCATCCCAGATTAAATTGTAGAAAAGTACCTCTAGGCTGCCCGAGTATTTTCTGTGAATACAAGTTGGCCTTTTAATGGTGCTAAAATGACTAGATTTTGCTGGCACCTTTGAAAAATTCCAAATCTTCCAGACAGGCAGCCTAGATGAGACAGACTCATAAACCTTTACCTCGGTGTCGATTGTTTCCAAAGAAACCAGCTCAGCTTTAGCAGCTTAAAGCCCCATATCTGGGGCGAAATACCCTTCCTGCTGTAGTTTTGTCATTGATTTCAAAAGCGAAAGAGGTTTCTCCACTGACTCAGCAGGTCTGGAGAGGACTTTGAATCAGTATCAGTTTCGTGAGTTCATGAAATCTTTTTTTTTTATTACCTGGGTTATTTGGTGGTGAGTGACTTTATACTCTGCAGTGAGAATCGAGGAGGGTGTAAAAATGCACATTCTCCTATTTCCTATTCCACTGTGTTACCCAAACAGCTGGATCTTCACGCAGACTCTTGTGGGAATGGCGAAGGTTATGAACCAAGCTGTTCGACTGGTTTGTGGGCCCTCTCCAGACACATTCCAGCTGAGAGAGCTGGCATTTGAATGAGAGAAGGTCTTGACATCTTAATTCTGGACTAGCAGGTATCACTCCCCATGCAAATATAATTTCTTAGAGCGTGAGCAAGTAACATATGTCCAGCCCCCGCACTGCAGAAGCCCAAGGGAATGGGCAACTGAAGTCCAAAAGCCAAACATATTTCCTGATTAATTGGGCCCTTGAGGCTTTTGGGTGACATTAAAGAATCTGCCAGTCATTTTTCCCCTTCTCACCTCTTCTTTTAGATAGTGAGTAATAAAATAACATAAAATCTGCTTTCAAGACCTCATTACAATGAGGCGCTTCATTCCAGATGCTTTGTACCTTCTGTGAGACCTCATCCTGCAAGGGGCAGGGCGCATTTCTTGGATGCCTGCTTCAACTACAGGAAGGATACAAGCTCAGCTGCTCTTCTTCCAGCCGGGGCTGCTGACTTGTGCAGTGCCCACCATGTTCTGAAACTGATGGAGATAGCTTTCGGGATAAAAGGTTGGAATTAGAAAGGGAGCCCTTTTCTAGAGACAGAATATACCCGCAGATGTAAGAGGTTAGTGGTGTTAAAAAAGTGTGATTCTGACTCTGTTGCTCACTTTGGGGGCAACAACCTTGAGATATAAGTCAGTGCCTTGACACTCAGAGGTCAGGGAGAGCACCGGAGCAGACATTTTCTCTCCTCCGGATCTACAGCGCGCAGCATGCACGCAGGGCAGAGTGCTGAGCGGCTTCCACCTTACGTCAGCATGTTTGTATTGGTGAGAAAGAAAAGGCCCCATCTCCAGGAATGCAAACAACGCTTTTTGGGGGTCTTTTTCTCATATAAGAAATCATTTTCCCTGTGCGGTCTGGCCCAAGAGTGGTGACTGTCTAAGCAACAATTCCATGTTTTTAGAGTTTTATAATTTTGATTATTTTTAACTAGTAAGGTTGGCATGACTGAATACCAGCATCGCGTTAGATAAATCTTGCCACCCCCAGCTGTATCTGAGAGGTGCTGGTGTGTCATCCTTGTCCTAGAGGAAATTCTTTCTCTTTGAAAACTTCCTTAGAGGGATTGGCTGTGTGGATTCAGCTGACCATCAGGATTCAGCCCCTTCCTGCTTGGCCTTTCTCCTCTCATGGTGAGACACAAAATCCTAGCATGGTATCAGCAAGGACCATGTCTTTCTGTTGCCTTTGCCATGGGATGCAGCATGTTTTTATATGATGTGTGTAAGGGAGAGTTCCCCGATGAGGGATAACACCGACATGCACCAATGAAGTGACAACCTCTTGGTATCCTTGTAAAATCCCACCCAGTTAAAGGGAAGTGGAGAGGAGATATACGGCTATTAAAGTAAAACATAACTGCCTGTCAGAGAAAAGTAGCGACAACATGCACCGAAAGCTCCGCCATCTAATGCCTGTCAGTTGGAGCGGGTAGTTCTTAACATCGTTCATATTCCTCAACAAACGTGCTTGAATTGGCAGAGACAAGGATGGAGTTGACACGGGTAGGTTCTGTCAGCTCAAATCCAGAGGTGAACCGTGTGCATCCGAAACCCCATCCTGACAGCTGCATCCAGGCGCGGGCATGTTTAGGAAGCGGGGAGCCGTGGGAGGGAAGGGGAGGTACCAGCCTGAGCTTCACCTTTTCCCAGACAGGCAATGTCCGCTTTGAGTGGAAAAAGAAAGGGGGCAGGGAAAGAGAAGGAACAACAAAAAGCATTGCCTATTATGTTTCATGTCAATGTTGCTGTCATTAGGTAGTCGGAAAGATTTCAAACGGATAAACTCCCCTTTGGGATGGCAGACCGCCTTGGCAGCCAATTTTAGGCCTTGATTTGATTGATAAACTCTTTGTGACAAGGAAGGATAAAAGAGGCCCCTAGTTTGGTACATATAAATAGGAAATTAGCTGGCAAAGTTGTCAAAGATAATTAACTCTCTGATTCTGTGTGTCTATTCAGGTTGACATACTGAAATTATTTAGAAATGCACATGTCAACGCTCGGACAGAATTCGGTGCTGATCAGATAAACAGTTTTTGAGATGCCTGATTGTAAAATGATGTAAGAGCTTAGCTGGTGGTTTTATCATTATGCATTCTCTTAGCAGCAGCAGGTATCAAACGGCAACACCATCCTTTAATGTGCTAGATTCAGAGATCGGGAGACGAAGTTAAGTGTGCTACTTCACAGCACTTAGCTCACTTGTTTTGTTCCTTGCCCCCAGGTTAAAAAAATACTAATAATGTGCTAAATTCCTGGGTGTTCATCTGCTCCTCATCCTTTCCCCCGGCACAATTGGAAGTAAAAAAGATAAGGGTCTATGAGATAGGAGGTCTGAAAGCCACGGCATTTTGTTACTTCTTCAGAAGAGATAAACTGCTCACTGCTATAATCCCAAACTCAAAAGACTGGCAAGGTTAGGAAAGTGCAACAGGAAAAAATCAGTGACTCTGAATGATGTCTTTATAGCGGCTCCTATTAAAGCAATGACAGAGAACAACAAATATATTTAGCATTGCAAACTCAGCGTCTTACCCACTGTCCCTTGTTTACATCTTGTCTGGAGTGGTCGGTGTAGCGCTACAGTTGCAATACGTGTCTGGAGTCTACGTTCTGAATGGGATTTGATTTCCAAGTCCCATCAATGTCCTTGGAAAAGTTAAACCCGATGTGTGTGTACGTGTTGTGCAGCGGATGTGAAGGCACTGTTGCCTGTCAGAGTAACTTGACTTTCACAGAATCACCTGCGTTGGAAGGGACCTTTAAGATCATCAAGTCCAACCATCAACCTAAAGGACTTTGATTCCTTCTCAGAGATTTCCACCATCTGAAAGTGGTTTTCAGCCTCCAAAACCAGCTGCTCCTTGGCAATGTGAAGATACGGGCACCGTAACATCTGTATTGATGGAACAGAAGTGGCCTTAGCTTTCCTTAAAGCACTAGGAGCTCTGTGTAGGTTGTAGGCTGTAAGGGCTGGTGCCAGAAAGCACCATCGCCCCAGTTCTGTGAGTGAGTGCCATGGCAGCAGCTCCTCAGCTCACCGTGCTGCTCTCAGCAAATTGGGCCTGCAGAGTCTAAACTCAGCCTGGACACCGACTGTCAAGTCTTGCAGCTTTCTGTCACATCTGGAAAGCTGGCAATCAGTCCAGGTTTTTACCCTGGGATCTAACCCCTAGTTAGGCAGCTTTGCTTGAATGCTCCCCTGTCAAGAGCCTTGTGCAAGTTGCGACTGCTTGATTTAGGGGGAGAAAGGGGAAGTGGGAAAAAAATGAATAAAGGGTTGGTATGAGACCCTATTGCATTTACCTAGGGGATAAAGGGGGCAATGTTACAAACCACTAGAAAAATAATAGGCATTTTACATGCAGAGCCTCTGTCTTATTTTGTCTGTAGTGCAAAAAGCTGCCCCCGTAACCTGCTTAAGCTACTGCTGCTCTCTGAAGCACTGACCACTCTCTGCCTCCTGCCCTTTTTGTGCCTTTCTAACCACGGCTTTCCAGGGAACGTGAGCGTGTGAAATGTCTCTGCCACGCAGAGAGCAAGAGCTGCCACATTCACATCAGGACTCTTGTACCTCTCTGCCAAACCCACCTTAATATACACAATCGTGGCTTTGATCATGCTGTTGTTGAGGAGCCCCAGGATCTTCCAAAGACCTGCCCCAGAAACATACCACGTCCATAACCTCCCACGGGATTCACAAAGGGTAGGCACAGGTTCTCTGCAACTCAATACTGATGAATGTGCTACTGTCCTCTGTGTCAAAATGATAATGGCACATGCATTATTCTTCCTGAGAGCCCTGCGGTTCCTTTTTATCATATTTTGCACTCATTTGTACAATGAACAATCTCCTGCCTCCCATCACTTACACACCAAGAAGCTTTTTGTCTGTTTATAAATAGGGTCTCACTTGACATAACACAATTCACGATATTATTTCCTCATCCATAAGCATTTCTGTAGTGCTCATTTCTGCATTTACATTCTGCAACTATCTTGTACAACTAGGCACCCCAGGGGCTAGGAATTGGGCTTTAGCAGTAAGATCTTATTTTTCCCTTTTTTGCTATTCACCTTAACAAGAGAGTTCAAGAATGATGAAGGTCTGTGGTAGTTAATAAGGGAATGGAGGTACCTATTCTAAGTGCAGGGACAGGCAAGTGCTTTATAAAAAGATACCCTAAACACTGATGTCTTTGCTTTATTATGTTCATCATGTCTAATTCATGTCTTCCAGCACATGGCAGTGGGGGTCTGTTCATAAAGAAGCTGATATTCTCATGTATAATGCAGCATTATCTAACCTTCCATATAGATCACTGTTTTAGGATGACTTAGAGCTGCACGCCCCTGTGTTGTGGGGTATCTAACTTACAATAGGTTTGTAACTTATCACAATTGAAACCAAAGGAATAAACTAGAAGGAAATGCGCTTTTCTCTTGAGTGGTTCTTGTTAGAGCTTAGTTGAAATGTAGCATCTTACGGAGACTCTGTTTATACACAATTTGATGATGAAGGCTCTGCTGCAGGCAACCTGGAAACATGAAATAGGGCTTTAATCATAACACTTCCACTTTTCTCCATTGGGAGCTGTAGGTGTGCAGTGCCTTGGAATAGCAACCTGCTTTTATTTTGATGCCCGATACGGATTTATGTGCCTGGGCTTAGATATAGAATCATACAATCATAGAATAGTTTGGGTTCAAAGGCACCTTTAAAAGTCATCTAGTCCAGCCTCCCTGCAATGAGCAGGGACATCTTCAACTAGATCAGGCTGCTCAGAGCCCTGGCCAACCTGACCTGGAATGTTTCCAGGGATGGGGCATCTACCACCTCTCTGGGCAACCTGTGCCAGGGTTTCACCACCCTCATCGCAAAAAATTTCTTCCTGGTATCTAGTCTGAATCTACCCTCCTAGTTTAAAAGTGTTACCTCTTCTCCTATCGCAACAGACCCTGCTAATAAGTTTGTCCTCATCTTTCTTACAAGCCCCCTTCAAGTGCTGAAAGGCTGCAATGAGAGCTTCCTGGAGCCTTCTCTTCTCCAGGCTGAACAGCCCCAACTCTCTCAGCCTGTCCTCATAGGAGAGGTGCTCCAGCCCTCTGAGCCTCTTCATGGCCCTCCTTCTTATCTTGGAGGCTCCAGAGCTGGATGCAGTACTGCAGATGGGGTCTCACCAGAGTGGAGTAGAGGGGCAGAATCACCGCCCTCAACCTGCTGGCCACACTTCTTTTGATTACAGCCCAGGGTACAGTTGGCCTTCTGGGCTACCAGCGCACATTGACGGCTCATGTCCAGCTTTTCATCCACCAGTACCCGCAAGTCCTTCTGGGCAGGGCTGCTCTCAATCCCTTCATCCCCCAGCCCGTATTGATACGGGGCGGGGGGGGGGTGCCCCAACGCAGGTGCAGGACCTTTCATTTGGCTTTGTTGAACCTCACGGGGTTCACGTGGGCCCACTTCTCGAGCTTGTCCGGATCCAGACAAACCTCTGGCATGTCAACCGGACCACACAGCTTGGTGTCATCTGCAAGCTTGCTGAGGGTGCACTTGATCCCACTGTGTATGTTATTGATGAAGATATTAAACCATACTGGTCCCAGTACGGACCCCTGAGGGACACCACTTGTCACCAGTCTCTGGACCTTGAGCTGTTGACCACTACCATCTGGATGTGACCAGCCAACCACCTGTTCCTCATCCACCCAAAAGTCCATCCATCAATTCCATATCTCTCCAGTTTAGAGAGAAGATGTTGTTAGAGACCATGTCAAAGGCCTTGCAGAAGTCCAGACAGGTGGTATCCATAGCTCTTCCCTTGTCCACTGATGTGATCACTCCATCATAGAAGGCAGGCTGGTCAGGCAGGACTTGTCCTTGGTGTAGATTTCAAAACAATGTCTGTGTATACCAGAGCTACTCAAAAGCCAGAGGTCTCTCAGAAGGACTTGGGGCTGCAGGTGGACAACAAGCTGAACGTGAGTCAGCTGTATGTCTCTGCAGCAAAGGCCAACAGCTCCTGCGCTGCATCAGGAGGAGCGTTGCCATCAGGTTGAGAGAAGTGATTCTTACCCTCTGCTCAGCACTGGTGAGACACATCCGGGGTCTGTGTCCAAACCCAGGCTTCCAGCATAAGAAAGACTTGAACGTACTGGGAGGAGTCCAGTGAAGGGCTACAGGGATGATTCAGGGACAGGAGAATCTGGCATAGAGGGAGAGGCAGAGAGAGCTGAGTCTGTTCAGCCTGCAGAAGAGAAGGCTCAGGGGCTATCTTGCCAGTTTGCATCAGTATCTGATGGTGGAGAGTAAAGGAGACAGAGCCTGACTCTTCTCAGTGCTGTGCAGGTTGAAATACAGGAAATTCTGTTTAAATATAAGGATTTTTTTTTTTTTTCCAATATGAGGGTGGTCAAACAGTGGAGCGGGTTAACCAGAGAGCACGTGGAATCTCTATCCTTGGAGATAATTAAAACTTCACTGGACATGCTCCAGAGCAACCTGCTGTAATTGACCCTGCTTGAACAGCGGGATTGGACTAGACTATCACCAAAGGTCCCTTCCAACCCCACGATTCTGTGATCCTGTGGGTATTTCCCATACAACTGGAAATACGACTCATGGTATGAAGTTGTCTTTTCCACAGAAGACAAGTGTTCTTCTAAGGAGAAGTGTATAGGTTATTACATCCTGGAGTAGAAGTAACTTCCTTGTAACTTGTTGGCAGATGCTTGACACATCTGTTTGCTTTAGACTTCCACTGAAAAGACATTTCTGTTCCTGCATCACATGTGTCAAATTCGGCTTCTGGGGAAATGTACAGATGTTCACACGCAGAGAAGAAAAAAACATGCCACAGGAGTATGTCATGGTCGTTGATACATCATGCAATGTATTAATGAGGAAAATATGTTTCCTTTAATTAAAACGTTTTGCTCGCCT
Organism: Chionis minor; assembly: GCA_013398295.1. Taxonomy (NCBI): domain Eukaryota; kingdom Metazoa; phylum Chordata; class Aves; order Charadriiformes; family Chionidae; genus Chionis; species Chionis minor. The sequence goes on from VZSF01004381.1 coordinate 1,028,619, forward strand.
AGGCTTAAGATATGTTTTGATTTTAACAGGCTTTTATATGTGTGTGGTTAAATAAACACGTTGGGTGTGTATGTGCAGAGGGATGCTCACGTGCTACTCTTTCCATCTAGCTGTAAGAATTAGCCCAGTGCTGATGGTGAGGTTGTTGCCGGGATTTTTTTAGGAAACTGCATGCCGATACTTCTGTTGCCTTTCATCTGCGACTTCTTCGTGTGGTTTTGCTCCAGAAAGTAGTTAGAATACTTACGGAACAGTCTGAGGCTTCTTAGGAGTTAAAAGTGGCAAATATCTGAAAACCAAGGTAAGTGCTACGTATGGTGTGAGGGCTGGGAAGCAGTGGGGAAGTAAACAGGGTGAGAAAGAGGTCTCTCGCTCTTCTTTAACTCATTGTTCTTGTGGAACTTAAAAACTAGTAGCTATTCCATTTGATTTCCACATGTTGGCCACATGATCGTGGTGTCTGTACATACCCTTTTTCCATTTCCCTGTATTTGATTTCCAGGCAGAAGTCCATATATTTCAAAGGTGCGGCAAATTTTACTTTTAGTGGGTTTGGGAGCTTCTCTAATGGACTATCTAACCTTTTGGGGTTTTTTTTTTCTTTTTTTTTTTTTTTTTTTAACCCAGTTCCAACATGACAAACTTCCTACCTGTCTTCCTCCTCTCCTGTAAGGACAAATTTTCTATTTCCATCAAATATGACAAAATGTGTGGTCCTGAATGATGTGAGCGGGGCAATCTCTGATCATTCTGCTTCTGCAGTCACCTTGGCATTTGGGGGTTTTGTAGCCTTCTGCTCTGCATCTGGGGCCCAAAGAGTTCACGCTGTGAATATTTCGGTCTTCTTCCAGTGGTACGGAGTTGCCTACCACCTAGAAAACTCTGGGTGCCCTTGTGGTACCTGACTTCAATCTCATCCGTGCCAGAAGCCTTATACAATTCTAGGGAAGCTGGTGTCCAGCTCAAGCTCCGAGGTCAGGATCCGAGCCTGAAAGCGCTCTTTGACATGACTCACAACTATCAGAAAGAGCACATCTCACTGTCTGAGATATTCTAGCTAAATCCCCTTCCCCCCAAAAGATGAATATTGAGGCAATTCAGGTATCCCACTGGTAACTGTTGGCATATACATTTCCCTAAATGGCTCTCGTTACACAGAGGGAACAAAAGTCTCAGAGTTCAGGGCCCACATCTGTTCGGCAGCTGCAACAAACATCAAATTTATCATTGACTTTTGTGATGCAGGGTAAACTATGACAAATTCTGCCTTCCTAACTAATTAATGAAAGGTCTTGGGAGTATCTTAGCTTGAGAAAAGGAATGCAGGAATGGAAAAAGGAAACTACTATGGAATTTTTTTTTACAGTAGAAGGAAAAAATGAGCCTTAGTAGCAAAGAAAGAATAGAAAATAGATTTTCCAAACTTCTTTTAGAAAACAAAATTACAAAATCAATGGATAAAAGGCAATTTGCTGGATCTACTGATGATTTGGATTTTAGTAATGCATTTGGTGTGGTTTCTCATGACATTACTGCTTGCAAAACAAGTTTACACATTGGTGTGGGTATAAACGTTGTGTCATAAGGCTGAAGAATAATTATTAACAGCAGCGTATCATGTTTTGGGGAGGTTTTTAGCAGAAGTTGGCACCAAGATGGGATTTATGTTGATTCTTAGCTACCGGTAATGATCCAAAAGCAGGTTGCGCTAATAAAATCTTTAGATGACAGTCACTTGGGGAACTGAGTAGACAGTGAAGCTGTCCAAATATACCTGTACAGGATGGGCATATGAACAGAAAACAGCATAATGCCATGCAATATGGAAAACGAGAAGCTAATACATGAGGAAAACCTAATTCTGAGGGAGAAACCTGGAAGAACGTTTTGCTGATAGAGACCTGAGGTGATAGAAAATGAAATCCAAGTTTGTGGCGTGGTGACATAGCAACAAGAAAGTCCTAAAAGTGATGGGGAATAACAGCAGGAATTTTTGACCAGAATTATAACTGCTCTCAGGAGAGGATGCTCTGTTTTGGGTACCTCAAGACTAGATTGGGTGGAAATTCAGAGGAAATCGGCAAGTTTATGTGTACATGTGTGGATGTGTTTATGTGCACCCACGTGACAGTGGCTCAGTGTCTCTGAGAACTGCTGGAATGGAGGGCAAGGATACGAGTGGGCAGTGACTGCGAGTAGGAACGTGAAAGGCATGACCACCGCAGCCTCAGAAAGAAACGGTACGGGGTTTTATTAAGGGATTGCTAAGAATAATACAACTGAAACTACCAACTGGAAAATTGAAGCAGGATATTAATGAAAACATCCTGAGTGAATGAGATCATTTAAGCTGGAGCATTTTCCCTTGGGTCGTTTGAATTCAGTTTGGGGAACACAGTCGGTGCGGTGCTGTGGGGATGCCGTTCTCCCTTCGGACTGGAGGGTGGGTGCGTTGAACTGGTTTTTAGATTGCATGAACTTCTCCAGTCTGCAGGATACCGCGCTCGCTGGGTTTTCACTGTTTGAAATGAGCAAACTGCATGTGGACCACAAGGGAAAAGTCAAAATTGTCCTTCCCATTTGGCCTGAACAGGCCACCTGAGACCTCACTGAGCTATAAGCTTATCAAAATCTCAATGTCTACAAGGTCTGTGCAATGGAGGAGTGGCGCAAAATATGCGGGGTGGTGTGGCCCTTTGCACATGGGTGTGCACACTCAGAGGTCTACACGCTCGCCACGTGGAGAGACGTAGGTCTGTGCAGACAAGGCTGAGGGGGTGTGGACAGACAGATTAATGTGAATTTGTGCGGTTCGTTGGTTGTGCAGAGCTTGAACAATCAAATCCCTTCAGTTCACTCCGCTAACTGGATTGCTTATGACAAAATCACAGCTTTTTCTCCAACCCTTTTTAATCTCCATTTTGAAAAAAATTGGAAATGACATGGTAAAGTAAGACCAATTAACATTAACAATTGCAGTTTATTTGCTTCCACTGTTTTACAGCATGCAGTCTGGTAGAGCAACATGCATTGCTATTTTGGAGACATCAAAATAAATAAGTAAATAAATACATAACCCTGTGGGCTCACAGATTGAGTCAAAGAGCCGGAGATTATTCCTGGCACTGCACTCAGAAAAAATTGTTGCCTTTGAAAACACCAGACATTGACAGTTTTGCATCAGGACAAAATTAGGATGAGGTGCAATCTCTCCATTCACATTGTGCCAATTCAGCAGATGTTTCAGACAATTCTGGAAGGTAAAAAGAAATGAATAGAGACTAGAAACCAAAACCAACCCCACATCCCTTGAGACAAAGGTTACGATTTCTCCAGCTATCAGCTCTCCTTTATATGTAGGAAGCAGGGTTATCTAAGCATTTACATTTATATTTTAGTACCGTGTAGCACTTTTATATGGAAAAGATGCCAAAGCTTTTAACAAAGAGGGTGCATGTCATTATCTCAATTTTACAGGTAAGGAAACAGAAGCACACAAAGGTGCAAAGACTTGCTGGCAAAGCACACAGTCAACCACAGCAGAGCCAAGCACCTGATAGATGATTCTGGGTATTTGCCTTTGGGCCGTGTCATCTGTCATCTTAATGGTACAAACATTTTGGATTTAGTCACACTGGAAAAGCAAAGGACTTAACAAAAAAAACCAAAAAACAAAACACTCCTGTAATTTGCCAACTCAAATCAAACCGTCTAATTTAAAAACTTCTAAGAAATAAATGTCGTGTTATTGTTCTCTGCGAGGGAAATGCTCTCAATTAGAGCTGTATAAATGTTAAGCTATGCCCACCCTCATTCCACAAATTAAAACCAGCTACACTTGAGAGAAGCTACTAAGAAGAGTTAGTCAGTAAAAATACCAGTGATTATTCTAACATCTCATATTCTTTTACCAAAACAAAATAACATAAGCTTGGAGACTGGCTGACTTCTATCATAAACATTAACATGCTGTGCTTGGACCTCTTGAGATCTGTCGAAAACCAAAATGTTTTGTCTCCACGTAGGTTTCTGCTAATGGATTTTCCATGCATCCCTTGTTTCAGTTTCTCTTACCGTGTGTGGGACTAAGAAACTCATTGCTGCTCTGGGCAGTATCAGTTCCTGCTACTACCTTAAACACATCAAGAGGCTGATTGCACATTACTTTTTTATTATGCGCTCTGTATTTTTAGAGGAGAAAGGAGCATTGTCTTCTACCATTTTAACTTAGCCTTCTGAGCGAAAAAGATAGCAGGCTGGAGAAAGAGCAAGTTTATCTTTCAACCTATTGTGTGCTATGCTGATGTGTTTTAAGTGTGTTCCTAATAGTGAATTTCAGCCTTTATGGACATACTCTATTCAAATTGTATTAACACTTTGATCTCCAATCCTTGAAGAATACTCCACTGCACAGGTTTCTGTACAATCAGTAAAGGAGGGCTAAAAACACACACAAAAAAAGCAAAAAAAATGCAGTCACTGCCAGGGGGACTTCAAATTTTATTCTAAATGCTGTCCTTGCAGGGAAGCTCAGAAGCAGAGCAATCCCACCATGTCTTCTTGCAGCTCCTGCCCCTTTCGGCTGATCAGTTTTCAAATGCTGCCCCTCCCGTTCTTATTTCACTTGCATTTAAGTATTTCTTGTATTTAAGAGCTGCAAAGATTAAGCAGAACACCTGCGTGCCCATATCCCATCTGTACAGCACAAGAAACTGGACAAGAAGGTAACACAGTCTTTGTGAAACGTGGGAGAAGAATTCTTTTCCTTCTTTTAAGATGGTCTTATTGCTACACCCTTGCCTCCTTTCCAGCCCTGCTAATTGTAGTGAAATTGCCCCTGATTTTGGGCTGAGTGAGACAGAATTTTGCCAGCTTCAACACTCCTGATTTGTGTTTTGTTAAAGTTTCAGAGAGAGGTAGGGACATGTTTTTAAAGGTGTCTTTATTGTATTTTCCATTTGAATTTAATATTTGCTTACCTCTCACAAATCAAAAACATATGCCAGGAATAAAAAGAACAATGATTATGAGATTTGTTTAAAATCGTCGGCTCTTTTTACACAGTAACGTTCACCTAATGTTTTCTACTTTTTGTTTACAGCCATATGGACTAGAATTTCAAACTTACGAGAAAGCCAACACAAAAAGCACCCAAGCTTAGATTCTTGTGCAGTCTCTTGATTTGAGCAACACTTTAAAAAACATTAGCTATTGCAAGACTCAATAAAATCACTAGAGGTTGTAACATGGAATGGGGGGGAGTGGCTCACCCCTTATAAATTTGCCTGCCTCCCTGAAGTCAGTAGAGCTAGGACTCTTTGCACCAGCTGACATGCCTGTCCCAATATGTTTTTTTGGTTTAAGGGAAATGGTTAGAGTGTGGCCATCTGGCTCACACTGAAACTGGAGAGGGAGAGCCTCTTTGGCTCTGTTTCCCTTAGAAATAAGTCCATCTCTGAAGCTTATTCAAAATATTTAAAAAACAACACACAAATGAATAGAATGAAATAACAAAAAAATGCAAAATGAGACCCTATCAATGCTGCTTGATGAAGTGATTGTACATAAGATACCGTTATAATTATGTGTATTAGAGCAACACATCTCTCCTTTCCAGAAAGGTGAGGACTCAGCCTAGGTGAGAGTTGTCCTTGAATCCAAGTTGGGGGGGTTTGAGGGCAGTCCAGAAGCTTGGAGAATTGAACTCATGGTCTGGGAGCCCTGCTGCAGATAAGAATGTATCTCGCATATAACTCACCCAGTTTTTATGCTGACTGCTTTGCGGAACATGTAGCCCCCATATAAAGGAGAGCTTCCTTGCTGGGGTAAAAGCGCGGTCTCCACAGTTAGTGCTTCACAGACCACTTCTTATGATTAGATCAACCTCTCACTGCCTATGGCTGCTTTGAAATACACACAAAAAGCCCCAAACTTCACCTAAGCGGTGAAATGCACTGACACAGGAAGTTATTTTGGTAGAAAATTCAGGTGGAAGTGGCATGAGTTGCCATAGTTACTATGTTTGGTAAAGGCATAAACCTTACTTCATCTTACTCACAATCTTTCTTTCGTTTTGGTCTGACTGTTTGGTATAGTTTTTATTACTTGGTATAGTTTCGTAATTACTGTTGCTTCCTCTGAATTTCTTTCTTTACCAGCATGTGCTGTACTCTGCTTTAGAATACAGAGAATATTTGCAGTATGCAGAATGCTGTATATTCTAGAATAATTATACAGCCCTCTGTTGTAGTGTGAAGTCTTTAGCCTGAAATGATCACCTACCAAAAAGGGAGAATAATACCAAGATAAGCCATGGTTAGATAATGCCACACAGTTGAATATCATGGGTATTTTCATAGTATATGGATGCTAGATTTTGACACTGCTGTTCTTGCCTGAATTTTCCTTACATTCTGAGAAACTTCATTACAAGAATGAAAGCTTCTACTGGCATGCGTGCTAATCTATGTAAACAGGAATGCAAAAATCTGACTTTTAATACTAGTGATACTTTCTCATATTTTTACCAGTGTCTTATTCATGTCTTATTCCATGAACACAGCACCAGTTACAGGAGAACTGTAGGGTGCTGCTCAGTATGAGTAAGGTCATTTGAATCTATTCCTAAATATTATTACTTTGATGAAGTGCAAAATATTTCCAGTATTTGTTTGTCATCATTGTCAGCAGCTATGCACCTGGCTCCTGGCGCTCCAAAAGGAAAGCTGCTCTTCTTTTTTTTTTTTTTTTTTTTTTTTTTTTTTTTTTTTTTTTTTTTTTTTTTTTTTTCTTTCTCTATTTTTAATGCAGTTTTGCAATAAATGAACAATGAGCTCCTCCTCAGACATCCAAGCGCAGCACTGTGGCACTCCGCTCACTGCTGCCTTGCTACGTGGAAAGAACAAAAGCCAGTAAGCAGTGATGACAACCATGTAATCCAGCGTTTCGCAGCCCTCTATCTCAGGGAAAAAGCTGCGTTCCAGTGCCACTCCGGCACAGGTGACTGTCTGCTCCTGTCTGAGACTCAGCAGGACGCAGAGATAGTTCCAGGATGACTCTTTTACTCTGCTCTTTACCTGTGGTTACGTTCAGGCCCTGCAGTGCACTGAGAGGCTGAAGACTGTTAGTATCCAAAACAGAATAGTAGCCCTTTGGCTGATGCTGTTCCTCAGGCAGAGGGGGAAGAAAAGCATCAAGACCGCTTTCTGGAGAGCACGTACAAGGCAGAGGTGACACATTGCTACTTAAATGAGTGGGAACCTGGTTCTTCCTAGCAGCCACGCAGTCATTTACTCTCCGGGCAGAGCCCAAGCCTGCCTAACAGCCAGTGTTATCAGTCATGAAAAGCTCAGATGTAGGAGGAACAGATGTAAAAGGCAATCAAGGGGATGGATTGGTGTTTAATGCAGGGACTTTCTTGTTTATTTGAGGTGCATGAATTACTTCTTCATATATTACTTCCTAAAAAACCTACGCTCACAGGATGGTTGACAAGTTGCTGAGGTTATCGAGGGATGCTGTGGAGAGATGAAGGAGAGATCAGACACACAGCCCATGCTACCCAAAGGCATTTCAAAGTGCCCCGATGCAGTAGCCTTTTTGGCCAACCCAAAAGTGCTATTCCTCATTTAGATGAGAAGTATGAGCCCTGAAAACAGCTTAGCTCTACACCGCTATAGCAGCAAGGTGAGGGACAACCGTATCTGAAGGGTGGTACAGAGATCTTTGCTTCTTTGTACAAGTGGCGCTGAGGTTGCTCTGTTCCCAGCATTGATTCAGAACAAGGACTATCCTACAAATGGTTTTCTTTAGGGTAGAGGTAGCTCATAATCTGCTGTCACAAAGGTACTGTCCACAATTGTTCCCGAGTGTGTTTCTTGCCTTTCCCCAGAACAGTAAAGTTGATTCACATGGAGGAAATAAGGGGCATGTTTCATAAGCAGTCTGTCTCTGCTGGTTTTTCTCCCCCCTTGAGACTGAAGTTACAGGTTTCTTCCTGTTGCAGAAACCTGGCGGCAGAAGTTTTGATTTTCTTGGGAGATACTAACACCTCATTACCACTTATTGCAGTGCAAAGTGTTTTGTTGTATGTGATTCTCTGCAGCCATTCTAGTGCCTTCCTCTCCATTAATCTTTCTTATTGTTTCCAAATTTCTTTTGTTCTCATTATCAGCACAGACCATTGAAGTGCATCCCTCAGCCAACATCTTAAAATGACCTAAATTTAGGTAGTCACCTGGTCTTTGAAAGAGTGATGCCGTTTTCTCCTGTGAGTCTAATTATAGTTCCTAATGCGTCGGTCCATAGGAAAAATGGTCCCACAGAGTAACTGTGTGGTCACAGCTGCCAACGGGAGCAGCGAGGAGAAATAGTCTGCGTTAGATGGAGGTTGTAGCACTGCGTAGCTGTGAGAGGTCTCAAACTCCTCTCTGTTCTCCCTGTTGCTGAGTTGCCGTTAGGTCTAACAGTTCTTCTTTGTAGCAACCTATAAATACAGCTGTGTCTACTGGATTTTGCCCAAGGGCTCGTACATCATAGTTTGCTAAATTTTAATCATGCTTATGTTTGCATTTGAGTGGAGTTCACATGTCCCATAAAGCCCTTAATCCTCAGTTTGCCATCCCAGGCAAAATGCCCAGTCTCAGCTGAGGCCTTCCTAGCGAACTGCACTGACTCCATTGACTTCTCACCACACTCTCTAATGCATTTATGGATCTGATAAGAGCTCTGCTACAGATCTGCACTCCTTAGACCAGCAATATAAGCTGCTGTTGATACCCTTCGTTAAGAAATACTACACAAGCATTCTGTCAAGCAAATGAAATTCATCCATCTCTCCCGGTGATTTAAAAAAAAAAAAAAAAAAGGGTCTTCATATCAATGCGCAGGCACACTGACAGCTGGAAAATATTTTAGCACAACTGCATGGAAACACTGAGTTTGTTCTAAGAGGTTTGAAAAGCACATTGTAATTATTGTTTGACTCCTTTGTATACAGTGTTGCAAGATTACTCCCTTTCTTAAAAACAAATTAGCTGTGCAGTTTGCATCCAATTTCTGCATGCAATTACCATGATTACGTGTGCAGTTCACATGACTGCACATAGAAACTGTCCGAATTGTCCATTCCTTGTGCAGGCAAAAGGCTGTTGTCTTTTACACGCGTTGGTTTGGCCAGCTGATTTGCAAATCTGCCTCTGCTTGTGGCCTTGTTTTCCAGAGCAAAGCCCTTGCTTCAATTTAAATAAATGGCATCTCTCAGTCATTCCTTAAAATTGACAATTATAGACTGAGGTGCATTTGTTTGACAAGGAAAGATCTTCTCCTAGAACAAATTATTCAGAGGAATTGCATTTGTTGTTTCTTGCCCTCCCCC